>CM050176.1:57307176-57437176 GCA_027410445.1 Discoglossus pictus
TGTAGAGAGGGAGGAGAGAGAGGGATGGGCAGAGAGAGAGGATAGTGGGGAATAGAGAGGGAGGAGAGAGAGGGATGGGCAGAGAGAGAGAGGATAGTGGGGAATAGAGAGGGAGGAGAGAGAGGGACGGGCAGAGAGAGAGAGGATAGTGGGGAATAGAGAGGGAGGAGAGAGAGGGATGGGCAGAGAGAGAGGGTAGTGGGGAATAGAGAGAGGGAGGATAGTGGGGAATAGAGAGAGGGAGGATAGTGGGGAATAGAGAGAGGGAGGATAGTGGGGAATAGAGAGAGGGAGGAGAGAGAGATGGGCCGAGAGAAAGAGGATAGTGGGGAATAGAGAGGGACAGAGAGAGAAAGGGGTGAGCAGAGAGAGGATAGTGGGGAATAGAGAGGGAGAAGAGAGAGGGATGGGCCGAGAGAAGATAGTGGGAAATAAAGAGAGGAAGGAGAGCAAGGGACGGGCCGAGAGAGAGGATAGTGGGGAATAGAGAGAGGGAGGAGAGGGAGGGATGGGCAGAGAGAGAGGATAGTGGGGAATAGAGAGAGGGAGGAGAGAGAGGGATGGGCACAGAGAGAGGATAGTGGGGAATAGAGAGAGGGAGTAGAGCGAGGGATGGGCCGAGAGAGAGGATAGTGGGGAATAGAGAGAGGGAGAAGAGCGAGCGATGGGCCGAGAGAGAGGATAGTGGGGAATAGAGTGAGGGAGGAGAGAGAGGGATGGGCAGAGAGAGAGGATAGTGGGCAATAGAGAGAGGGAGGAGAGAGAGGGAGGAGAGAGAGGGATGGGAGGAGGGAGGGATGGGCAGAGAGAGAGGGATGGGAGGAGAGAGGGTTGGGAGGAAGGAGGGATGGGCAGAGAGAAAGAGGATAGTGGGGAATAGAGAGAGGGAGAAGAGAGAGGGATGGGCAGAGAGAAAGAGGATAGTGGGGAATAGAGTGAGGGAGAAGAGAGAGGGATGGGCCGAGAGAGGATAGTGGGGAATAGAGAGAGGGAGGAGAGAGAGATGGGCAGAGAGAGAGGATAGTGGGGAATAGAGAGAGGGAGGAGAAAGAGGGATGGGAGGAGAGAGAGGATAGTGGGGAATAGAGAGGGAAGAGAGAGAGGGATGGGCAGAGAGAGAGGATAGTGGGGAATAGAGAGGGAGGAGAGAGAGGGATGGGCAGAGAGAGAGAGGATAGTGGGGAATAGAGAGGGAGGAGAGAGAGGGATGGGCAGAGAGAGGGATGGGCAGAGAGACAGAGGATAGTGGGGAATAGAGAGGGAGGAGAGAGAGGGATGGGCAGAGAGAGAGAGAATAGTGGGGAATAGAGAGGGAGGGATGGGCAGAGAGAGAGGATAGTGGGGAATAGAGAGGGAGGAGAGAGAGGGATGGGCAGAGAGAGAGGGGTCGGCAGAGAGAGAGGATAGTGGGGAATGGAGAGGGAGGAGAGAGAGGGATGGGCAGAGAGAGAGGATAGTGGGGAATAGAGAGGGAGGAGAGAGAGGGATGGGCAGAGAGAGAGGGGTCGGCAGAGAGAGAGGATAGTGGGGAATGGAGAGGGAGGAGAGAGAGGGACGGGCAGAGAGAGAGGATAGTGGGGAATAGAGAGGGAGGAGAGAGAGGGATGGGCCGAGAGAGAGGATAGTGGGGAATAGAGAGAGGGAGAAGAGCGAGCGATGGGCCGAGAGAGAGGATAGTGGGGAATAGAGTGAGGGAGGAGAGAGAGGGATGGGCAGAGAGAGAGGATAGTGGGCAATAGAGAGAGGGAGGAGAGAGAGGGAGGAGAGAGAGGGAAGGGAGGAGAGAGAGGGATGGGAGGAGAGAGAGGGATGGGAGGAGGGAGGGATGGGCAGAGAGAGAGGGATGGGAGGAGAGAGGGTTGGGAGGAAGGAGGGATGGGCAGAGAGAAAGAGGATAGTGGGGAATAGAGAGAGGGAGAAGAGAGAGGGATGGGCAGAGAGAAAGAGGATAGTGGGGAATAGAGTGAGGGAGAAGAGAGAGGGATGGGCCGAGAGAGGATAGTGGGGAATAGAGAGAGGGAGGAGAGAGAGATGGGCAGAGAGAGAGGATAGTGGGGAATAGAGAGAGGGAGGAGAAAGAGGGATGGGAGGAGAGAGAGGATAGTGGGGAATAGAGAGGGAAGAGAGAGAGGGATGGGCAGAGAGAGAGGATAGTGGGGAATAGAGAGGGAGGAGAGAGAGGGATGGGCAGAGAGAGAGAGGATAGTGGGGAATAGAGAGGGAGGAGAGAGAGGGATGGGCAGAGAGAGGGATGGGCAGAGAGACAGAGGATAGTGGGGAATAGAGAGGGAGGAGAGAGAGGGATGGGCAGAGAGAGAGGATAGTGGGGAATGGAGAGGGAGGAGAGAGAGGGATGGGCAGAGAGAGAGGATAGTGGGGAATAGAGAGGGAGGAGAGAGAGGGATGGGCAGAGAGAGAGGGGTCGGCAGAGAGAGAGGATAGTGGGGAATGGAGAGGGAGGAGAGAGAGGGACGGGCAGAGAGAGAGGATAGTGGGGAATAGAGAGGGAGGAGAGAGAGGGATGGGCAGAGAGAGAGGATAGTGGGGAATAGAGAGAGGGAGGAGAGAGGGATGGGCAGAGAGAGGGATGGGCAGAGAGAGGGAGGAGAGGGAGGGAGGAGAGGGAGGGATGGGCAGCGAGAGGGAGGAGAGAGAGGGATGGGCAGCGAGAGGGAGGAGAGAGAGGGATGGGCAGAGAGAGGGAGGAGAGAGAGGGATGGGCAGAGAGAGAGGGGATATTGGGGAATAGAGAGGGAGAAGAGAAAGGGATGGGCAGAGAGAGAGGATAGTGGGAAATAGAGAGGGACAGAGAGAGAAAGGGGTGAGCAGAGAGAGAGGATAGTGGGGAATAGAGAGAGGGAGGAGAGGGAGGGATGGGAGGAGGGATGGATGGGCAGAGAGAGAGGATAGTGGGGAATAGAGAGAGGGAGGAGAAAGAGGGATGGGAGGAGAGAGAGAGGATAGTGGGGAATAGAGAGGGAGAAGAGAGAGGGATGAGCAGAGAGAGAGGATAGTGGGGAATAGAGAGAGGGAGGAGAGAGGGATGGGAGGAGAGAGAGAGGGGGATGGACAGAAAAAGGATTGAGGGGGAGACAGTGGAGAGAGGAGTGAGAGACAGAGAAAGAGGGGGAGAGTAAGAAAGGTGGTGAGAATTAGAGAGGCAGACAGGAGGGAGGTGGCAGCGAGATGGGGGGACATTATGTGTGCGCACAGATACATTCAGATGGTTTCTTGTCTCCTCCCACACTATTACATTCCGGCATTTCTTTTAGTTAAGTTTCTCATGTTTTAGAAGTAATCAGCGACCCAGATAATAATATCTAAATCACCTACTGATATAATTAACTGTGATATTAATTTAATTTGTTTACCTGCTTACAATAAGGAAACACACCAAATCAGGTCCGAGCCGCCATCTTGGAAAAGGAACCGGAAGTGTATCGTCCGGAATTGGTTGCTCAGGACTACAATTCCCAGAACTCCCTGCAGTACAACCAGAATCCAATCAACACGGCAGAGGGGCGGGTCCCTGGTACAGTTCGGTATCCATGATAACGCAGTATGTATATAAATGTGTCTCACTCTCTGCAGATGCATTAGGCCTGGATGGTTATTTTTATTTCTATTATTTTATTGCTCAGGACCCTGTTGGTAACCAGTGATGTCACTGCTCTCCTGAGTTATTCTCTGAGTTAGTTCCAGTTTACTCCTTATTAATGAGGTCTGACCTAGAGATGGATAGTGAGGTGTGGGGAGCCCAAGAAGGTTGTATATACAGGGTCCAAGAGCAGTGACATTATCTACAGTAATCAATACATCATCTGCCAGGTCCAAGAGCAGGGACGTTATCTACAGTAATCAATACATCATCTGCCAGGTCCAAGAGCAGTGACATTATCTACAGTAATCAATACATCATCTGCCACGTCCAAGAGCAGTGATATTATCTACAGTAATCAATACATCACCTGCCAGGTCCAAGAGCAGGGACATTATCTACAGTAATCAATACAGCATCTGCCAGGTCCAAGAGCAGGGACATTATCTACATCAATCAATAAATCATCTGCCTGGTCCAAGGGCAGGGACATTATCTACAGTAATCAATAAATCGTCTGCCTGGTCCAAGGGCAGGGACACTATCTACAGTAATCAATACATCATCTGCCAGGTCCAAGAGCAGGGACACTATCTACAGTAATCAATACATCATCTGCCAGGTCCAAGAACAGGGACATTATCTACAGTAATCAATACATCATCTGCCAGGTCCAAGAGCAGGGACATTATCTACAGTAATCAATACATCATCTGCCTGGTCCAAGGGCAGGGACATTATCTACAGTAATCAATAAATCATCTGCCTGGTCCAAGGGCAGGGACATTATCTACAGTAATCAATACATCATCTGCCAGGTCCAAGAGCAGGGACACTATCTACAGTAATCAATACATCATCTGCCAGGTCCAAGAGCAGGGACATTATCTACAGTAATCAATACATCATCTGCCAGGTCCAAGAGCAGGGACATTATCTACAGTAATCAATACATCATCTGCCTGGTCCAATGGCAGGGACATTATCTACAGTAATCAATACATCATCTGCCAGGTCCAAGAGCAGGGACATTATCTACAGTAATCTATACATCATCTGCCACGTCCAAGAGCAGGGGCATTATCTACAGTAATCAATACATCATCTGCCAGGTCCAAGAGCAGGGACATTATCTACAGTAATCAATAAATCATCTAACAGGTCCAAGAGCAGGGTAATTATCTACAGTAATCAATACATCATCTGCCAGGTCCAAGAGCAGGGACACTATCTACAGTAATCAATACATCATCTAACAAGTCTAAGAGCAGGGACATTATCTACAGCAACAAATAAATCATCTGCCAGGTCCAAGGGCAGGGACATTATGTACAGCAACCAATAAATCATCTGCCAGGTTCAAGGGCAGGGACATTATCTACCGTAATCAATACATGATTTGCAATATAGTGAGCACAGACACCAGGCATACCAGCTGAACAGTGCCCATACACATATTATCACACATGGACTGGTCATACACTGCGCCATGGGCGCATATACACTACGCAGGCGGTGCCACGCACCAGGGCCCTCACCTCTAGGAGCCTGGTGCTGTCCCCCAGAATGCACTTGTTTTTATTTTGCGCTATCTCCTTTTCCTTCTGTCTCTTCTTTTTTTTTGTTTTCTGTTTTTTTCTTTTGTTTCCTTGATTTCCTCTGCTGCTGATATCCATCTCACTCCATTTTTCCTTCTCATTTTTCTCTCATTCTTGCTCCTATTCTCCCTTTCATCGCTCTTATGTTCTCTCTTCTTCTATGGTCTCCTTTCTCTTATCCTCACCTCTCTCTTTTCTTCTCTTGTTGACTCTACATATCCTTCCACAGTATTTTTTTGTTTCTCCATCTCCAGGCAAACTAGCTGACCATCATGAAAGTGTCCATGACTAAGCCAGAAACTAATCACATATAATAGTTGTGGTAATTGCGAGTTGCCGTCACGCAATGTTAAAAGATAAGGGCATGCGCAATGAGCGCCAAAGGCTCTCATCGCGAGGCCTGCAAGACTTTGAAAAAGGCCAAAGGTGCTCATTGCTAGCCCGTAACTCATAAGCCGTTCGGGGACAGCCAAAAGAGCACAATTGATTACAAAATTAGCTTACAACCTCACACACCACAGGGGGAGAGGCAGGGAGCCAGTAATTGAGGTTGAAAGCTAATTTGCTATTCCATTGGTAGTCTGAAATCGTCTGTGCAAGAAAAAAAATGGCGGCCGTAATTTTTTTTCAAGCTTGTAATTCCGAAGCACATTTTGGGCTTGGGGAAATTAATCAATTTCCCAAGCCCGCAAATGGTTTCAGTCCCGTAGAGCACAGAGGAGGGAGAGGGAGGAGACAGTGGAAAGAGACTCAGGGGAGGGAGTGAAGGGAGAATAGACAGAGGGGTGAGAGAGGGGGGGAATGAAAAAAAGAGGAGGGAGATAAGGGAAAAAAACACATGGCAGGGAGTGGGGGGAAGACAGCGGGAGCAAACACACTTGACTGAGTGACAACATTTTAAGAAATTTGGATGGTTTTGGGACATATGTCCACATGTGAACAAGGTTATGTGTGAATGTCCGATACGTGGAATAAGAAGCTGATTGGTGTAAGTTGGTATCAAAGAAAGTGCCTTGTCAACTGTCTCACCCAGTAATGGCGCCTGAGGTTTGTTTATAATAATCATCGCTAGAACTTCCTGTTAATGCTTTGCTATATATATGGGGATCTTGCTTATTGGCGCTGACTTCAACCTTGGACAAGATTATTCCAGGCTCGGTGCTAGTCTATCTCTTGCCGTCCTGCTGAGCCGACAGATTCAGTTGGGTCCCTCAGCCTTGTATGACTGAGCAGCCAAAGCTAAGTATAATAAACATTGCTATATTAATATTATTATTATTACATTTGTCTTGTTTGATTTGTCAGGTTTGGATACATACACCACAAACCAAAAGGAACTGGGCAGGAGTTCTGATAAAATCCTCACCACATTAGTACAGTTGGTTAAGGATAAAATAATACATAATGACGAATATTTCCTACTTTTGGATATTATTTATCATTTTGTGTATTTGGTTTTGTTCCAGTTTCATCATCAAGCTGCTAACATCATCTGACAAGGAAACAATGTTGAGAAAATATATATCTCCTGCACAACTTTATTGCCAATACTGTGATTTTTTACTGAGAAAAATAAACTGAGTTGAAATTTTAACATAACAGACTTTTTATTTGTTATGGAAATAATTCTAGAAGAATCTTTTGATTACAGCTAATCAACCTTAAATAAATAACATTAGGGGCATCGGAGCTTAAATCTATTGGTTTTGGGATCCTATTCATTTTATAATCACCCTCTTGGGGTTTCCCAATCCCCCCAAAATACAAAAAATAGTATATAATTAGGCAAATGATTTCTCTTCTCTTTGTCCCCCTCATAAGTCTTTATAAACTATCATTTCGTACCATTGAGGGATGAAGACCTCCTTCAAACTCTGTGCTCCAGAATTTCCCATAAAGGTTCAATGATGTTTCAGTAAGAGGTTAGATTATGTTTTGTTTTTTGATTCATATTTTATTGAACAGATCACATATACATATAATAGTAAAGCCTTTAAGTTTAAATAAATATAATGATACATCAAATATAGTTAAAGGGACTTGGAAAGTTTCCGGAATCTACTAGGAATCTAATATACCGTACTTGTGTATCTTTTTACTTTTATGTACGTATGCTATTAAGCACTTCGTAATACAATAAAGTACATAAAAGTAAAGCGATACATATAATAATATAGAAAAATAATCTTACATGATATCCTAGAAGAAGAAACAATTAATTTATTTTTCTAAAAAAGCAAAAACAATTATGGACATATCACTTACATATCTTTAAATAGTTTATACCCAGTCAAGAGTTATTCAAATAATCTTAAAAAAAATTAGTACAGTAATTTTATTTGGTATTTGTGGACTAAATGCACCACAAACGTAAAATAATATAAACTAAGGATTTTTTTTTACCAGTTTTAGAGTTAATTTCACATTTAATGAGATTAAATGATTTGGTGGAGGAGCCTCTGTCTGAAGTTGTGGCTGAAAAAAACAAAAACAGTACATCCACACATACTAGAAGGTGGTGTGAAAATGAGTTGATAGCAGAGGGGTCTCGGCATATCCATGCCCTCCGGTTTCTAAAGAGCTTATTGTTTTAAAGAGTTACTGCCCGTATTTTCTACTTAAAGCGATACAGCAGAGGTTCCAAATATGGTATAATTAAAACTACAAGTAATAACAAGCAGTTTATCTATTAAAGCAAACTGCATATACTTACAGGTAACTTGGTAATACCCAGTAGTAACATACATGAGAGCTAAACCATAAAGAAGGCTTGGTGCTGGAAATTGATGCCTTTGGATTGTTGTGTTGGAGAAACCTGCTTAGAATCCCTTGGACTATATGAAGATCAAGTTGATCAATACTACAGAAAATGAAGCAAAACTGTTCACTGGAAGGTTTGACAACGAGGATAAAGCTGAAATATTTTGTCCATATCATGAAAAGACAGGATTCCCTAGAGAAGACTCTGATGTTGGGAAAGTTGAAGGCATGCAAAGAAGAGGGTGACAGAGGCGGAGATGGATAGATGAGATCTTTGAAGCAATAAACATGAGCTGGTAAGAACTTGGGGCAGTGTTTGACAGATAATCCTGGTGTGTTGTGATCCATAGGGTCACGGAAAGTTGGACTCTACTGAACGACTAAACAACAACAATAGATAATTTACCCTGATTTTTGCAATTCTTATCTACCAATAAGTCTTTCTGGTGTACCTACCAAGCTTGGTTTGTAATTAAGGGTAAATATTGTTAATAATTGTTAATTACTCTAGGAGTCTATCTGTTTTCCAGTCTAAAACCGTGACATTGAAAGAATTAACACGTGCTAGACAATTACATTTACTTCTAAAAAGTGCAATTTGTTTTAATAACAATTGAAAAATGATGTGCGATTACCTATAGTTTGTAACTAAACCATATTTGGAGCCTCTTGTGCGTCCATTAAAATTATTTTATGGTTCTTAAAATGGGTTTAGATCTCTCAGCCAAAGCCCCCGGCCCTCCCTTAAAAAGCTTATCATGGTGCAGACGAACACTCAGCTCAAGGCAGATACTAATTGGTCAATTTAAAATATTATTATAAATTATTAAATAGGGATTTTATCAATGATCAATGAAGAATTTAAATAACTAGCTCCTCTTGCAAAGGCTTTGTAGTGGTCATTTAAATAACATGATACACACTTTAACAAATAGATACAACATTCTACACACCAAGTGGTGTCTTTTATATTTTGATTCCAAATTTGTATTTTACTCCCTAATGTCAAACTAGGGGAAACTGATGATAAAACCTTCCCTCATCTAGAACATGTTTCTCACCAGTGTGAATTCTCTGATGAGTAATGAGATTTGATTTGTAGCTAAACCATTTCCCGCATACAGAACATGAAAATGGTTTCTCACCAGTGTGAACTCTCTGGTGATTGATGAGATTTGTCTTATGGGCAAAACATTTCCCACATTCAGAACATGAAAATGGCTTCTCGCCTGTGTGAACCTTCTGATGACTACTAAGGTTTGACTGATCAGTAAAACATTTCCCACATTCAGAACATGCAAATGGTTTTTCACCCGTGTGAACTCTCTGATGGCTAACAAGGGTGGATTGCTGGTTAAAACATTTCCCGCATGCAGGACAAGCATACGGTTTTTCACCTGTGTGGATTTTCTTGTGCATGATAAGGTATGAATGTGAAGTGAAACATTTCCCACATTCAGAACATGCAAAAGGTTTGTCACCTACATGAGTCTTCTGATGAACATCAAGTTGTGACTTCTGGGTAAAATATTTCCCACATTCGGCACATGCATAAGGTTTTTCGCCTGTATGAATCCTCTGGTGACTAATGAGACCTGATTGCTGGCTGAAGCATTTCCCACATTCAGAACAAGCAAACGGTTTCTCACCTGTATGAATTTTCCGGTGCCTAATAAGGTTTGATTGCGCGGTAAAACATTTCCCACATTCAGCGCATGCAAACGGTTTCTCGCCTCCATGAATCCTCTGATGTATAACAAGTTGTGATTTCTGAGAAAAACATTTCTCACATTCAGAACATGCAAATGGTTTCTCACCTGTGTGGACTCTCTGATGGTCAGTAAGTTTAGACTTTTCTCGAAAACACTTCCCACATTGAGAACATGCAAATGGTTTCTCGCCTGTGTGAATTTTATGATGCAAAACAAGATCTGACCTCTGGCGGAAACATTTTCTACACTGAAAACATTTAAATGGTTTTTCACCTGTGTGGATTCTTTGATGTGTTACAAGTTTAGACTTCTCACGAAAACATTTTCCACATTGAGAACAGGCAAAGGGTTTTTCACCTGTGTGAATTCTCTGATGTATGACAAGATAACACCTATCCCTAAAACATTTCCCACAATCAGTACATGCAAACCCTTTAGCCGTGTTCATTACTTCAGAAACGCTACCATTTTCATGTGAATTAACATGAACAGCACCCTGATAAATGTGAGTCAACTCTTTATCTGAATCCTGATTTTCTTCAAGCGTATTCCTATCCACGGATCCATCTGTGGGAAATAAATACATACTGTGAGATATGATATTTTGATATAAAATGTTTAAGTAGGTTTATTTAATTAATTGGACCCTCCTCAATGTAATTTTCATTTAATAGGCAATATAATGGCCATAAGCATCTTGTTTTACTACATGTTGATTTGTTCTGTTGGTTGATGTTTTCCCCAATCTCTGGGTGTATGCCCTGGACCTCTAAGCCCCATTTCCACCAGGTAATTTTAGCCTAGAGGGTTCTGGGTCTATTTTCCATTTTTATGGCCACTATTTTATCTGTAAAGTGTGTTTTGGAGTGCACCTATTGCATTAAGCTAATAAAAATATTCTCCTACTCAGGTTGGACCCCAACCCCTCACCCAGACATACTGGCTCCAGGGCTCACATTATCAACCCCTGATGTGCCCAGGTCCTGACTGGAGGGAGCTGATCGCTTGGGCCATAGACTATTTGGAAATATTAGCTGGTGGAAATAGACAGGCTGGTGCCAGGGCACACAGTATCTTATCAATCTCTGTTGTGCCCAGATCCTGACAGGAGGTAGCTGTAGACTCTAGCACATAGCTGGGGAAATAGACAGGCTGGTACCAGGGCTCACAGTATCTTATCAATCTCTGTTGTGCCCAGATCCTGACAGGAGGTAGCTGTAGTCTCTAGCACATAGCTGGGGAAATAGACAGGCTGGTGCCAGGGCTAACAGTATTTTATCAATCTCTGTTGTGCCCAGATCCTGACAGCAGGTAGCTGTAGACTCTGGAACATAGCAGGGAAAATAGACAGGTTGGCTCAATATATGAGATGAGAATGGTTAAATGAATAATGGTCTAGCACCATCAATTTAATCTGTTTACATAATAAAATATTGAGGGTAAATGGCTTGTACTACAAAAAAATATTAATAAGCATTGAATAAATATACAATTTAGGACCAGAATAGTCAATTGATATGACTTAGAACACCTGGAAATCTAATTCAGTTATTATTTGCATTGATTCAAAAAGTCATTAGGGATTTTTCACTGTACAATGGTACAATAGTAAAGTACTAATAAAAATCGGAATATTTGCAATAGGGAGTCGTGAAAAAATGTCCTCTAGCAGAGAAACAGCTTTGAATTTACCAAATTTTGGTTGTCGGTCAGATCAAGAGATCCTGTGTTTGTCTGCACAATGGTAAAGTGACAGTTACATCTGCCTGTGATCTTAGCAGGTCTAAATAATTCATTAGTTTACAAGGGCATAAAGAAATAACGCAAAATTGAGCGACATAGTAAAAGTAAACAAGTTGTGAATTATAAAGGTGATGTTTATTTATTTTGTTTTTCAAAAACATTTTCAAAGAACAAAGACACTGACCACAGTGGTCCTTTCAGAAAAACATACTTCAACCATCTGATACACAATCTGGCAATGTTTAGCGCTGCGCAATATGTTGGATGCAAGGATAATAATTTCTTATTACCGTATATACTCGAGTATAAGCCGAGTTTTTCAGCCCTTTTTTTAAGGCCGAAAAGGGCCCCCTCGGCTTATACTCAAGTCACTCTCCCCCTGTGTTTCTCTAACCCCCCCAGTGTCTCTCTAACCCTCACCCCGTGTCTCTTTCCCTCCCCCCTCCTCACTCTCCAAGCTCCTTCCTGCGTCGGGACCCGGCATATGCTAATGACGTGACTTCACATGCGCGCCACGTCATTAGCATTGGCCGGGTCAAGACGCAGGAAGGAGGGTGGAGGAGCGGAGGAACAGCTGCAGATGGAGGTAAGAGAGGGGAAAGGGAGAGGGGGAGGTATTTAGAGGGGTTGGGTGACGAGTGGGGTTTAGGATGAGGAGGGGTAAAGTGAGGAGGGGGTTTTAGGATAAGGATGGGGGGGGTTAGGATGGGGATGGGGGTTGGATGGAGGGAGGCTGAGGATGAGGAGGGAGGCTGAGGAGGGAGGTTGAGGATGAGGAGGGAGGTTGAGGATGAGGAGGGGGGTTGAGGATGAGGAGGGGGGTTGAGGATGGGGAGGGGGATTTAGGATGAGGATGGGTGGATTAGGATGAGGATGGGGGTTGAGGATGAGGAGGGAGGTTGAGGATGAGGAGGGAGGTTGAGGATGAGGATGGGGGTTGAGGATGAGGAGGGAGGTTGAGGATGAGGAGGGGGGTTGAGGAGGGAGGTTGAGGATGAGGAGGGGGGTTGAGGAGGGAGGTTGAGAATGAGGAGGGGGCTGAGGAGGGTGATAAGGGAGCGGGGGGAAGAGATACAGGGAAGGGAGAGGGGGGGAAGAGATACAGGGAAGGGAGAGGGGGGAAGAGACACAGGGAAGGGAGAGGGGGAAGAGACACAGGGAAGGGAGAGGGGGGAAGAGATACAGGGAAGGGAGAGGGGGGAAGAGACACAGGGAAGGGAGAGGGGGGAAGAGACACAGGGAAGGGAGAGGGGGGACACAAGAAAAGGGCACGCAAGAGGGGGACACAGAGGGTACAAGAGGGACACAGGGGGCAGCACATTTCCCACCCTCAGCTTATACTCGAGTCATTCATTTTCCCAGTATTTTGTGGTAAAATAAGTGCCTCGGCTTATACTCGGGTCGGCTTATACTCGAGCATATACGGTATATGCCCTACGTTCGTATATTATATGCCATCTTTGCCTTTCTCCCCACCCATGTGCCTGCTTACTTCCAGCTATATCTCGGAAAAATAAAATACTTAAATGCAGGACACAATATATTATCTGTCCTTTATGTGTCAACGCCTCGCCCTGATAATAAATATAGTGAATGTTTTAATAGTCAGTTAAATGTAATAATATTCAGAAGAAGTCTCATCATGTTTTTACTTAACCATCTGTGCATAATTGGATGGGGATCATTCTGAGCTATGTAAATTTAAGATCGATTCCCAAGACTTGGTATCATTTAGGGTAAGACGATGAACAAAACGTTCAACCCTGCTCACAATAATGTAAATTTTCTAAGCTAGATTTCATGCACAATTATTATGACCACCGCCTTCTTTTGACCACCTACTTGTAGCCAATGAAATACGGAATCTCGTGCGTTGGCTTGGTGGGTATATAAGGTGACATGTAGGCATTCTACAAACATAACAACCATTGTAAAACGTGAATTTATTTGACTTTGAAAAGGGGATGATCACTGGCTTTTGGGCCAAGGGTGGCAGTATTTCTAAAACAGGGCAGATGGTGAACTGTTATTGTGCTGCTGTGGTTAAAGTGTAGCGTGACTGGACAAACGGCACCATTGAGAATAAATGGCATTGAAACTGCGGCGGGCCACGTGCCATTGATGCCAGAGGGGAATGCCGGCAGCGATGGTGTGTGAGGGCCAACCGACACGCTACAGATGAGCAACTCACCGTCCAAATGAACCGGGGGACTCCCAGATGTGTGTCTAAAATGACAGTACAGTGAACCCTGTTGCGTATGGGACTCCGAAGCAAATGGCTGGTCCCTGCACCCAGGCTGACGAGGGGTCATCATCAGAAACGGCTTCAATTTGCATGACAGTACCGAAATTGGACCTCTTGTGATTGGCAAAGGGTTGCTTTCTCTGACGAGTCGTTGTGTCAGGTGTTGTGTCAGGTGTGAAACCTCTGAAAACAAACACTCTGCAGCCATTGTTGGAAAACATAAGCTGGTGGCGGCAGCGTTATGGTCTGGGGAATGTTTTCTTGGCATTGTCTGGGTCCACTAATACCTCTGGAAGGAACTCAACAATTGGGTTATCTGTCCATCCTTGCAGATCAAGCACACCCATACACGTTGACGGTCTTCCCTGGAGCGGATGGGATCTTCCAGCAGGACAATGCAACGTCATATGGCCAGAATTCTCCGGGAGTGGTTGGAGGAGCACGACGAAGACTTCCAAGTACTTCCCTGGCCTCCAAATTTCCTGGACTAGAACCCCACTGAGCACCTTGATTGCCATGTTTGCCGTATAGATCCTCCTCACGCACTCGTCAGCAGCTGTTGGATGCTCTGCAGTCTGCATAGATCAGGAACCCTTGCCAACCGTCCAGAACCTTATTTAATCACTACCATGCGGTCTAGCTGCTGTCCATGCTGCACACAGTGGTTATTTGGGATGTAATAATGTGACTGGACAGTGCAATTTCTATACGTCTACACAGATGTGGTCCAATGGGTAAAAGACTCTGTTTTTGGAAATGTAAGTTCTAGATTTGAATCCACCTTCACCCATTTTCTTTTTTTTACATTAAAAAGACTACCCTACTTTTCTCATACTATTCCTGTTTTACTTTATAAAAATTACTATTTATATATAAAAGACAAATATGATTTAATTTATAAAACACAGTGTTCCAGTCTGTTACAATGCAATCCAGTACGATATGGAGTTGTTCAATAAAATACATGTCCAGCAACAATTAAACTCAAAAATTATTAGTACAAATTTCACGCCGTTGAAAATGCTTCTAAAAGGAACTACAAGTTTAGTTTGTTGAATAATTGTAGTCTGAAAAAAACATTACATAGAAAAAAATAAATGTTCAGTGACGCACAATTATATATACTAGGAACTCGCCCGCCAAAAATGACACAAATATAATTGTAAGGCTGGCAATGCTGTTTGCCACACAATGTGATGCTTTTGGTCCTCTGAGCACCTTTGGCGCTCATTGCAAGCCTCTCCCCGTGTACTTCCTGCTTTGCACTGATCACCTTTGGCGCTCATCGCAAGCTTCTCCCGCTCACGGTGCTCATCGCCTACTGTACGGGCCGCTCATTGCAGGGTTCATTACCCTGTAAGTTTAGTGCTTGGGAATGCTATGTGTCTCTTTCCACCATCTCCCCCTGTCCATTCCCTGTGTCTTTCTCCTGTGTGTGTCTGCTGTATGTTTGCGTGGCGCGCGGTGACTGCCGTTGGTTTTATTTTCTAAGTCCTGCGTGCCTGGCGTTGTTGATGTAAGTGCAGCGTGCTTGGCTTTGTTCAGCCTCGTTTTCACCCAGTTTCAGATTTTTTTACGTTTTTCGTCCGCCATTTTTTTCCCTCGCTTAGCCGATTTTGGATTGATGAAAAACGCCAAATATGCCTTAAATTTGCTTGCAACCTCACTCCCAGGCTTCCTGGCTCTCCCCCGGTGCTGTGTGTGAGTGTGTTATTATTATTTTTTTATTATTTAAAGTTACACTCTTGGCTTACAGTTGCGAACCTCGGAAGTCCTGTGTGCTTCAATGGCTCGCCTCTCTTCGCGAGGCTCACAAGGCGCTCATTGCAGGCTAATCGCAGCAAGCTTCAACTGCTTACCTCGTAGTGCAATGAGCGTTCATTGCAGTCTAAGTCCCTTTGGCGCTCATAGTAGCCTAAGTCCTGCATGCTTCAACTGCTCGCCTCACAGTGCAATGAGCGCTCATTGCAGGCTAAGTCCCGCGTGCTTCAACTGCTCGCCTCACAGTGCAATGAGCATTCATTGCAGCCTAAGTCCCTTCGGCGCTCATTGTAGCCTAAGTCCTACGTGCTTCAACTGCTCGCCTCACAGTGCAATGAGCGCTCATTGCAGGCTAAGTCACGCGTGCTTCAACTGCTCACCTCGGTTCGCGAGGCTCACAGTGCAATGAGCGCCTTCGGCACTCATTGCAGCCTAAGTCCCGCGTGAATCAACTGCTAGCCTCGCAGTGCAAGGAGCCACCGAGGCGCTAAATTCAGCCTAAGTCCTGCATGCCTCAACTGCTCGCAAGGCTCGCAGTGCAATGGGGCACTTATTGCAGCCTAAGTCATGCTTCACGAGGCTCGCTTTGCGAAGGACGCAAGTGCGTGACCAACTTTCCAAACGTTACGAACATCGCTAAGATCCACAACTATAAATGTGATGAAACTGCTTACTTAAATATGAATATAACATTTAAATGAAAATATCTTTTTATTTTACAAAAAAAATGAGAGGAACTATACAGTCATCTACAATCGTCACTACATTCTTTTTAGTTGGTAAAAAAAACAATACATTTAAAATAAAGCTAATAGTGGAAATGTAACAGTTATTTCTGCAACGCGCCTTCCTGATTTTAGTTATTATAGCGATAGCTATACTCCAAACAAGGGGTTTTATTGCTTTGAGCCTTACAGAAGTCAGCAGCAGGAGATGTATCATTCATAAAGCCACACAAAGCGACGAAACGCGTCTGTGCAAGATACACAAAAAATTATATATTTTTTCTTGTTGTTGTCGTCAAATGTTTAATAGTACAATAAATTTCATATAGTTTTACATCTACTTCCCGATTTTGATTTCATACAACAGGTTTTTGTTTTTTTATTACATTGAAGAGAATATCTTTGTAGAAATCACAGCAGCATAGTTATGTACTATTGGCTCCACTCATACGTATATACCACACCTGGAATCATATATAGAACACTACCAGTGTCAGTGACGGGAAACAAGGGAGTACCAAACAGAAAGTTTTATACCTCATATATATGGGGTCTGTGAAGGTGAGAGTTGAATCTTTATTTTTGTATATATGTGAGACAGGGGTAGTCCTTACCCTATTGATCTGCACCAAGAGTGGATGCGCCATCTCAAACCCCCATTTCTTTCTTTGATTTTAGTCAATTCCACAATCCATTGGAAAAGGAACTGGCAACCCACTCCAGTATCTTTGTCCAAAAAAACGTATTTATAATCACGACCAGAGACAAGATGTTGTAGTCCATTGGGTCACGGAGAGTTGGACAGGACTGAATGACATTAACATATCCATGTAGATAATAACCATGTTTATCACTCACCTGCACAGAGCTCCGGATAGATGGTCACCTGCACAATATCCTTCTCATCTGTATCATCCTCCTCTTCTTTAATAACTGATACGGTGTCCAGATATTCATCATGGAGACCTGACAGGTAGAATAATTTAACATAATTAAAGGTCCACTGTGGTCATTCCCCTAAAATGTGCTCTTTTTTAGAACTATGTTGGAAAACACAAAAATGTCTTTAATGTATTACATTTATATACAATAATGCTCCTTCACAGTCTACCATTTTGTCTCAGGAGATCAATATCACAGTTATATCTACCAGCGCTCTCGGAAGAACTAAAAGAGAGACTCATTAGTTTACAAAGACACACTCTCTAGAGATAGTAACAGACAACTTTCTAAAAATGTTCAGCCCATTATCAGAAGATCATAAATAGGACAATAACACTAGCAAATTAAAGTATGTGTATAATCACAACTAGAATAGTTCTCCATCATGTCTGTCTTGTATTACAATTAGATGTATCTGATGGTTCCTTTAGTAGGACACAAGACATGGTCTCCACGCAGGTAAAACCAGTGAACACGGTCAGATGATTGATGATCCCATGGCATGGCGGAGACCAGATCGTCTAGAGTCTGGGTGGGCATTAGCCAAAAGTGGTAAACTGGCTATGAAAGTGTGCGTAATTTGAGGTCACCAAATAAGATAACCAATCATTTGGATCTTTGGGAGGCCAGTCCAGATTGGACATTTTTTTAGGAGCTCCAGACTAATAGCCCTATTAAATTGAAGCTAAGATCAAACTCTTAGCATGTAGTGACATAAGTAGCAGTACGTTGCTATTAAATTTCCCTCTAAACCCGACATGCAGCAGATTTGTGTTGAAAACGCAGACCGTCCGAGAAACGCCTAAGAGACAGGCAACGTGTAACATTGCAGCCCGAAAACCCATTGATCCAGGCCCTTAAGATCCAATCTTGCTATTAAATTGCTAAGAAGTCACACGTGAGCTAGCATGTATCACGCAAACTGAGGCCCCGCAAAGGCTTGTAAAGCCCTTACATGCTTGTTCGCAGCAGCACAAAAGACCCCCAATCCGGCCCCCGAACCTCCATCCGGCCCCTAAATCTCCCCCCTTCTCCCTAAATCTAACCCCATGATGCAGGTGTCCCTACATTAACACTTGCTGCAAGGGTCCTGCTCGGAACCCCCGCTGCATTTAAAAATTCAAATTTCCCGCCTTAGCGGTTTTTAAAAGACCTGCGCTAAATAAAAAAATGAACCCTGCTGCGGGGGTACTATAAGTAGCCCCCCCCCCCCGGCATCTAAAATTAACCTCATCACTCATGGGGGGCTATACAGACCCACATGAGCCTCTAATTAACCCCCTCAGTCCCATACGGATCTATACAAACCCTTATGGGACGCTAATTAACACACTCAGTCCCATAAGGGTCTATACAGAGTCCTATTTAACCCCAACTGGGCCTATTTAACCTCAAATGTACCCAGTAAACCCCATCCCATAAACCCCCTCCTACACTACCCTATTAACCCCTACACTACCTACCCAACGCCTACCCTACACTATTAAACATTAAAAGTAATAAATAAATAAACCCAACATCTAATAAAAAACATTCTAAATAGTACACTTACCTTTCCGCGATGCCCCTGTCCTCCTTGTAGTCTTCTCCGGCAGGGCCCCTCTAAATTGCCGGTCTACACCCTTACGGGTCTAATGGACCCTTATGGGACTAATGGGGTTAATTAGTATCCCATAAGGGTCTGCATAAACCCTTATGGGACCAAAGGGGTAAATTAGAGGCTCATGGGATAAATTAGAGGCTCTGTATAGACCCCCATGAGTGATGGGTTAATTTTAGATCCCTGGGGGTAGGGTACTTATAGTACCTCTGCGGCAAGGGTTAATTATTTTATTTAGCGGCAGGAAATTTACATTTTTATATTCAGCGGGGGTCCCAATTGGGACCCCCACTGCATGGGTTGATATGGGGACACCACGGGGGTCCTGATGGAGACCCCAGCATATTGGGGTTCATTTTAGGTGCCGGGAGTACCTCCTGAAGCAGGGCTTGTGTTTTTAACTGCCGCAGAGGTCCTGATCAGGACCCCCGCATCAAGTGCTAATGTCGGGAGCCTGCGTGTAATCCCGCAGGTTTCAATTAGCCATGATGGCTATCTCTTCTGGCATTGGCTAAGTCTAACCTTTTGCTACCGGTTAGACTAATTGATCTTAGCACGGCCGCACATACAACGTTGGAGAAGACGGGCTTAAGATTTGGCTTCTCTTGCACGTTGCTTGCAGGCCCTTCCAAGCCCTTCTAATTTATTAGCAAAGTAACTCTGGAGAATTTAAAGTAGTAAAGAGAGGCTGCCTACTAGCAAGAGTGTGGGTAAATAGTGAATCCGCTGACCTTCTAAAGAGCTTCATGAATGCTTTCTGTGGCACTGACAGAAATTGTCTATTAAATAAACCCAAGCCCTATTATAGGCAGCTAATCGTTCAGATTGGTCCAGTAGAGAGTCCTAAACTTCAGATATTCAACCAATATTTATACAGTTGGAATTTAGTAAGTATTCAAATGTACATTTTTACTAAACAGTGTGTTATTATTTTGAATTGCCACCTACAATCTAGAGTCCAGGGTTAGATCATTCGAGGATGTGAGAGTTTCTGAAGGGAAACCTTGGGGTGGTTTTAATTGGCCATAGTGATTGTGTCAAGTCAACAGGAAGACAAGGAGCACCTTGAAGAAATTGAGTTGTGTATTAAAGGTGACGTTTCACCTAATCACAAGCTTATCTGAGAACGTTCACGTAAAGAAGTTTAAATATATGTGTATAGGTTTTAGTACAAAAATCTATTTTAAATCAGCAGCTTCTGCCCTTAACAAACATGGAGGAGTAGCTGGCAATCTAGGCAAGTTCCATAGTTTTTATTCAGATAGTTAATGTTCTCGAATAGTAGTTGTTTTTAAGTTGTTCAGCCATGACTCTCTGTTGACAGCAGCATGCCATGAACATCAGTAGGCCACTACCCCTTTAAGCTCCTTAATCTCATGTTCATTGCTTCAATGACCTCATCTATCCATCTCATCCTCATCTGTCCCATTCAATCGTTCCCAGTATCAGAATCTTCTCTTTTAATTCTGTCTTCTCATGATATAACCAAAATACTTGAGCTTCAGCCTCATGATCAAGAGTAGTTTAATATGGAAAAAAACTTAATTTTAAGAGGATCTGACCATTTGAGTGAGGCCTCTTTTCTTTATCAATGTTATATATTACTATACAATATTCATGAAATATAAAATGTAACACACTCTAGTATCAGAAAGATAAATGTATAACTGTCTTCACCTGAACTCAAGTTAACGTCCATCTGATGACTTTCCTTTTCATCCCTCTTGTCTTCTTCTTCCTCTTTAATGGATACATTGTATAGTTGTCCATCTTGGAGCCCTGAGATCAAGAGAATTCAATTCATTTGTGAAGACTTATTCAGTACAATATCTGGGAATACCCTTTATTATATATTTCCTGTACTACTGTATGGTGGAGGCTTTTAGCGCACTTTTACTCACCATAAATTAAATGATTGTTGTGGTACACTGCCTCCTCACAAAATCTACTACACTGATAAGAGGCAGTAACCTTGAAACAGTGCTGTCTGTCGCTAGGTTTTCTGGCATGCACTTAATCCTTCCTGGACTTTGCTTAAAGCTGTGTAATACAGGATGTTTATGCTTAAAAGGAGCCATGTTTGAAATGGAATTTGGATTAAAGAGCAAAGCCTTTATGGGGACACATTTACATGTCCCTGCCCAGATTCTCAGAATGCAGTGTAATTATTGTATTTCTCGGAATTCTGAGCACAAAACAAGAATAGCTCTCCACCGTACAAAGTACGGAAAACGAATAATACATTAATAAGACCATTTGCATGTCTAAAAGGCGGGGACATGCAAATGAGAATACAATCTACCTCACCCTTTTAATCCACGTACTTTGTTTGGTGGAGAGCTTTTCTCACTCTTGTGCTCACCATACACTAAATGATTGTTGTGGAATACCCAATCCTACAAAATCTATTGCACAAACCATAATCTACCTCATACTGATGATAGCCAAAAGCTTGAAACAGGCCTGTATATGAGTGATTGGTTTGTGTCAAATCCAACCCGGTGCTTTGCTTGAAAGCTGTTTAATACAGCGGGCATATGCTTTAAGGGAGCAATGTATAAAGTTGCTATTTTTGGATTAAAAGGGTGAGGTACATTGTATTCTCATTTGCATGTCCCCGCCTTTTAGACATGCAAATGGGCTTATTAATTAATTATATATATATTTATATATACACACACACATAAGGACAGTTATTTACACACATACCAATTCATCTTAAGGGATCAAAGACCAGTGTCATACAACGGTGTCTCTGACTGCCAAAATATCCTCCCACTGGTAGATACCATTTTATTTGAATATAGAACCAGTTTAGGTACTAATTCATGTCAGTCTATACAACCTGAGCATGTAATTAACAGAAATAACACTTGAAATATTAGTCAACTCAGAAAAAAGAAGCCCTGTATTTAAAAAAAAAACTAAAAAAAACGAACTAACAAAATTAGCAGATATGTAAGCCACGGATATAATACATTTTTAGAGAAAATCAGACTTTTTGAAACTCTGTTTAGAATTACGTGAATCATTTTGTCTTTGTTATATCACTCTTCTTACGCACACAACAAAGTATCATGGAGTCCTCCAGGGTCTAAAGCAAAATGTACCTATATGTTTTTTCTAGGATTAATTATCACATATATAGTTGTGAGCAAGCGGGTTGTTGCTAATGCTGCGCATGGAGCCCCAAAGGCGCTCCATGCCAGGAACTGCGGACCTCGCAAAATTTACGGACTTACGAGAAACAAATATGAGATGCGGAACTTACAAAAAAAAAACATTACAACCTTACCGCCCGAAACCCGCGCACAAGAAAACATTAAAAACACAATAAATACACACAACAAATACATAAAAAGCTTACCGACAGCAAGGAGGGCACCCAGGACCTCGGAAACTGAAGTTACACCTCAATTTCACTTGAAATACAAGAGCTTGGTGAGAAGGTGACAACAGTTGGTGCGATTATTCACAAATGGAAGAAACACAAAATAACTGCCAGTCTCCCTCGGTCTGGTGCTCCATGCAAGATCTCACCTCGTGGAATTTCAATGATCATGAGAACGGTGAGGAATCAGTCCAGAACTACACGGGAGGATCTTGTTAATGATCTCAAGGCAGCTGGGATCATCGTCACTAAGATAACAATTGGTAACACACTATGCCGTGAAGGACTGAAATCCTGCAGCACCCGCAAGGTCCCCCTGCTCAAGAAAGCACATGTACAGCCCCGTCTGAAGTCTGCTAATGACCATCTGAATGATTCAGAGAAGAACTGGGTGAAAGTGTCGTGGTCAGATGAGACCAAAATCGAGCTCTTTGGCATCAACTCAACTCGCAGTATTTGGAGGAGGAGAAGGAATGCTGCCTATGATCCAAAGAACACCATCCTCATCGTCAAACATGGAGGTGGAAACATTATGCTTTAGGGGTGTTTTTCTGCTAAGGGGACAGGACAACTGCACCACATCAAAGGGACGATGGACGGGCCATGTACCGTCAAATCTTGGGTTAGAACATCCTTACCTCAGCCAGGGCATTGAAAACGGGCCGTGGATGGGTATCCCAGCATGACAATGACCCAAAACACACAGCCAAGGCAACAAAGGAGTGGCTCAAGAAGAAGCACATTAAGGTCCTGGAGTGGCCTAGCCAGTCTCCAGACCTTAATCCCATAGGAAATCTGTGGAGGGAGTTGAAGGTTTAAGTTGCCAAACATCAGCCTCGAAACCTTAATGACTTGGAGAAGATCTGCAAAGAGGAGTGGGACAAAATCACTCCTGAGATGTCTGCAAACATGGTGGCCAACTACAAGAAACGTCTGACCTCTGTGATTGCCAACAAGGGTTTTGCCCCCAAGTACTAAGTTGAAGGAGTCAAATGTTCAGAATCAGCAGGGGATCAAATACTTTTTACCCCTCATCGTATATATATATATATATATATATATATATATATATATATATATATATATATTGTAACGAAGTGCCCTTCGCCACTTTGTCTTGGAGAGGACTGTTTGCCAGCCTCCTGCCATGCGACTATGGCCCTGGGTGTGAGGAATTGACTCTGCTGGGTTTTGAACCCTGGTCCCCAGGCTGATATACCTCTTCCCTACCACTGCGCCAGCCTGCCTTTTGTGAATTCCATTGAGACTTTATAAGCTTGACTCTGCTAGCAATTTTATCAGTACCTAAGTCTCTTCAGCTGTGTCTGGTCAGCTGTCTGGTTCTTGGCCTATATAAGGCACTTCCTGTCTTTGTATCCTTGCCAGATTATTGTTGGTTCCTGATCCCTTCAATAAAAACTTGTTCCTGTTTAACCTACAAGTTGCTGAACCGGATTATTGCTGACCTTGGCTACTGGTCTCCACAACTTTGTGATTCCTATGTCATTACAGAATAATCTGGCCCTTTCATGGAGACGGCCGGGACAGATTCTGCATTGGCCCAGCAGGTTGCTTTTACTGCAAGAACTGTTCAGACCCAGGCACAGACCATCCAAGTGCTGCAGGACCAGGTAGCTGAACTGCAAAATAAATTTCAGTCAATGCACAGTGAGTACACCAGCTACAGGGCACGTGATGTTTCAGCTGCTACTGCTACACCTGCACAAGATGCCCGCTTGCCCCTGCCAGACAAGATTGGAGGAGATCGCAAAAAATGTAGGGGTTTCCTAAATCAATGCCGTTTGCACTTCATGATGTTACCTCACCAGATTTCATCTGAAAGAGAGAAGGTGGGATTTATTTTTTCCCTATTCAAAGATGAAGCCCTGGCTTGGGGCTCCCCTCTTCTGGAACAGGAAAGTCCAGTCTTGGGTAATCTAAATGACTTTCTTGAGGCCATGTGCCTGGTTTTTGATGACCCCAATCGATGTGCTACAGCAGAAGCCACTCTACTTCATTTGCATCAAGGGAGGCGCTCCGTGGCTGAATATGCTGCTGAATTCAGACAGTGGGTTGCTGATACTACCTGGAACCAATCAGCACAGAGGTTCCACTTCAGAAAAGGTCTCTCAGAAGCTATAAAAGATGAGCTAGCTCGTGTTGATCTTCCTGCTGACTTTGATGCATTCGTGCGTTTGGCTATCCGTATCGATCGGAGACTTTCTGAAAGAAGACTGGAAAGACAGGGCTCTTTAAGACCAAGTACTACTCCTATTTCCTATTCAAGAATTTCTACTCCAACCCCACAAACACCTTCAGACTCTGAGCCTGAGGCTATGCAGGTAAATCTAATAAGAGGGCCATTATCCAATGAGGAAAAACAGTGGCGACGCACTCACAATTTATGCCTGTATTGTGGTAGTGCAGGGCACTATGCCATCAATTGCCCTAGCAAATCCAAAAGAACAATAGCTATTGCTGCTGAGGGCGCACAGATTCGACACCAATCCCAGATTGCAGATCAACTGGATTCTGTCACACAACCCTTGTTTTCTCTGGCTCATGGTGAAGAGGGTATGTTGACTCAACATCCTCATTTTGTGGTGCCTATCACGTTGCAATGTGGTGATCATAAAATTTCAACTACGGCTATGATAGATTCTGGAGCAGGCGGAAACTTTATGGACATTAAATTTGCAGCAGGAAATGGAATTCAGTCTATCCCTAATTCTTCACCTGTGTTAATGGAGACAGTGGACGGTTCTCCACTTACATCGGGCCCGGTTACACATGAGACTGTGCCCTTAAAGTGACTCTGGAAGTGAATCACCATGAGACTATATCTTTCCACCTAATTTCCTCAACACAGTTTCCAGTGATTTTGGGGGTACCTTGGCTTGCTCTGCATAACCCACAGATTGATTGGAAGATCAGAACTTTGTCCTTTCCTTCAGAACACTGCTTAATGAATTGTCAACCCACTAAGGTAACACCTGTTGCCACAACAATTAATGAAATGGTTGCTACAAACTTGACTAAGCTTCCTCTACAATATCGGGATTTTGCAGATGTCTGTGATAAGAAGAATGCTGATCAGCTTCCACCCCACAGGCCTTATGATTGCCCAATAGAGCTGTTGCCTGGGGCTGCTATCCCATTTGGCCGTATATATTCCCTTTCTGAACCTGAATTGAAAGCTCTTCGTGAATACATACAAGAAAATCTTGCCAAAGGTTTTATTCGACCATCTACTTCCCCAGCAGGAGCTCCTATATTCTTTGTAGAGAAGAAAGATGGCAGCCTACGGCCATGCGTTGATTACAGGGACATTAATAACATCACTGTTAAAAACCGCTACCCGTTGCCTCTCATTCCTGAACTTTTGGAGAGACTTCGCTCAGCTAAAATATTTACAAAGCTTGATCTTCGGGGGGCATATAATCTGGTTCGCATAAGACCAAATGATGAATGGAAAACAGCTTTCAGAACCAGGTACGGGCATTACGAATATCTAGTAATGCCATTTGGGCTTTGTAATGCCCCTGCAACTTTCAGGCATCTTATCAATGATGTACTACGAGATCTCCTGGATCAGTTTGTTGTGGCATATTTGGATGATATCCTAATATTCTCTGCTAATCTTGAAAAACCACAGAAAACAGGTCTGTATAGTTCTGGAGCACCATCGTACCCACCACCTATACATTAAACTAGAAAAATGTGAGTTTGAACAAACAATAATTCAATTCCTGGGGTATGTCATAACTCCTAAAGGTTTAACTATGGACGCAAGTAAAATTAAAGCTGTGCTGGACTGGCCCATCCCCAAGAATGAAAAAGATGTCCAGAGATTTGTGGGGTTTGCCAATTTTTACAGGCGTTTCATTAAGAATTTCTCTGCTGTTATTACACCGATCACTGAACTCACACGTAAGGGGACTCCTTTTCAGTGGTCCGATAAGGCTGATACCGCATTTTCCCGATTAAAGACTCTGTTTACATCTGCCCCGTCCTGGTACATCCTCAGCCAGAATTACCATTTATTGTGGAAGTTAATGCTTCTGATTCAGCTGTTGGTGCTATACTGTCTCAAAGGACTGGACCTAAGATGCTGTTACATTCGTGTGCCTTCTATTCCCGCCAGATGGTCCCAGCAGAAAGAAATTATGACATAGGGAATAAAGAACTATTGGCTATAAAAGCTGCCTTCACCGAATGGAGACATCTCTTGGAGGGAGCTACCCATCCAATTACTGTCCTCACAGATCACAAAAATCTGGAATGTATTCGATCAGCTAAGAGACTGTCAGCCAGACAAGCACGCTGGTCCCTATTCTTCTCAAGGTTTAATTTTTTAGTTACATACCGTCCTGGCTCCAAGAATGGTAAGGCGGATGCCTTGTCTAGAATAGCTGACCCCCTCCATGCTACCGTAACCAAGACCACCATCTTGCCGGAGGATATATTTATAGGAGTTGCTTTTCCTTCTGATCTGTTGTCTCGCAATAAAAAGGGCTACGCTGAAGACCCAGTTCTTCGTGATCCTCCTCGTGATCTCCATATGACGATGCTTAATGGGTTTTGGGTTTTTCAACGACTTTTGTTTGCTCCCGAGTCAGTGCGACTGGACCTTTTACGTCTCTACCATGACTCAAAACCAGCAGGTCATCCAGGAATCCGAAAGACGCAAGACCTATTTGCCCCATCCTTTTGGTGGCCGAAGTATCATGAGGATGTTAAGAAGTATGTGTCCTCTTGTGATGTGTGTGCCAGACATAAGACTCCTCGCTCATCCCCTGTTGGCTTGCTTCAGCCTCTTCCGATTCCTCATCGTCCCTGGGGATCTATATCCATGGACTTTATTGTGGAACTACCTCCCTCTAAGGAATACACTACCATTCTTGTTGTTGTGGACAGGTTAACTAAGATGGGTAATTTCATACCAGCTCGTGGTCTCCCTTCAGCTACACAGACGGCTGACCTGGTTATTCGGGAAATTTTTCGCTTGCATGGAGTGCCTGACGAAGTAGTTTCTGACAGGGGAGTGCAGTTTACGTCTCGTTTTTGGAAACATTTTTGTTCTAATCTAGGTATTAATGTAAATCTGTCGTCAGCTTTTCATCCGCAAAGTAATGGACAGACTGAGCGAGCCAACCAGACTTTGGAGCAATATTTGCGGTGCTATATTAGTTACCTGCAGGATGACTGGCTGGATTTTCTACCCACGGCGGAGTTTGCCTATAACAATGCCCAACACTGCTCCACTTCTTTGAGCCCATTTTTTGCCAACTATGGTTACCATCCGACCTTTCTAGTCAGTCTCCCAATTACTACTTCCATTCCTGCTGTCACTGACCGGCTAACCGCCTTACGTGATTCCCAAGCACTGTTGAAAGAGACTCTTTTGGAGGCTCAGGAATGTTACAAAATAGCTGTTGATAGGCATAGAAAGGAGGCCCCAGTCTATCGCGTTGGTGACAAGGTGTGGCTGTCAACAAAGAATCTTAAGCTTCGGATTCTTTCTCATAAATTGGGTCAAAGGTTCATGGGACCTTTTGAGATCATTGCTCAGATCAATGCTGTCACCTTCCGTTTGCAACTCCCGAATTTCATGAAAATACATCCAGTGTTTCACGTTGCACTGCTTAAACCTGCTCATGAAAATACTTTCCCTGGCCGAGCCCTGCCTGCCCCACCTCCAGTCCTCGTGGATGGTGAGGATAAATACGAAGTGGACAAAATTCTTGACTCCCGGATCTTCCGTAACAAACTTCAGTATCTGGTTCGCTGGAAAGGCTATGGTGAGGAGGAGAGTTCGTGGGAACCAGTGGACAATATTCACGCTCCTGATCTACTTCGGTCTTTTCATGTGCAGTACCCTGCTAAACCAAGGCATCCAGAGGCTGCACCTATAGAGGCGGGGGTAATGTGAGGAATTGACTCTGCTGGGTTTTGAACCCTGGTCCCCAGGCTGCTATACCTCTTCCCTACCACTGCGCCTGCCTGCCTTTTGTGAATTCCATTGAGACTTTATAAGCTTGACTCTGCTAGCAATTTTATCAGTACCTAAGTCTCTTCAGCTGTGTCTGGTCAGCTGTCTGGTTCTTGGCCTATATATTAGGCACTTCCTGTCTCTGTATCCTTGCCAGATTATTGTTGGTTCCTGACCCCTTCAATAAAAACTTGTTCCTGTTTAACCTACAAGTTGCTGAACCGGATTATTGCTGACCTTGGCTACTGGTCTCCACAACTTTGTGATTCCTATATCATTACACTGGGACAGATTGCCCTTTAAAAACAGTATTCGGCCATACCAGAGTGTATGTCACTCATTCTGGCCCTTTACATACAGGGGGGTCATTTGTTACTTGCCCTGTGTGAACCATGATACCACAGATAGCTATGCCATGGAGCCCATTAATATAATGAAAGACTATGGGAAAGACTTTAGCTACATTGCAATTGAACTGTGTGAATAGGATCTGAGCGCTATTCGGTAGTTTTGTGCGCTCAGATCCCAGCTATCTGGGGATATGTGAAATGTGAGTAAATGTGAATTGCAGTAATGCTGATGGGTTGTCAAACTAGAGAATTGACCAACAAATACTTTTGTCCGGACATCCCCAGGCCGATCCGTTGGGATCAGACCGTGTATGCCGGCTTATGGTCACGGGAGAGGTGTGTAACGGAACCCATCACTGTTTTACCCTGTTTTATGATTATTATGGTTAAAATATGATCCTACTATTATACTGTAGGTATGTTGGTTTATGCTCTGCAGAATATTAGCCCATACTATTGCAGACCTGGGCATAATAGATAATCCTATTACAGAGACTCATAAGATAAGGAAGTCTATTGTATAAAGTGTTTTCATTCTCAGCCATAAGAACAAAGAAGGATGATCTAATCCATGTCTGATTGTATCAAAGTTGCCAGGTAGCCTCAGGGAGGTGTGACCCACCTATTGTCCCTCTATGTGTATTGTGTGGCCAACTATGAGGGATGTGTATTGCCTGTGAAATGTCTGTGTGGTATGGGTAAAAGATACTTTTACTTACTTTTGAACCTCTGGTCTGATTCATGCCATTTTTTAATATGTTGTTCCACAATTTATGTTGTTCATAAAAATGTAAGTTTTATTTATGTACTATGTAAAATCATAAAGTTATAAAAATGTATAAAAATGTGTAAGTTTTAGCTGGGAGATAATTGAGTAGATACAATAATAAACTCAATTATCTCTCAAGTAGAGGGGAGGGAAACTGTGGGCGTTACTATTGTGTTATTGGTTGTTTATACCTTCCCCTGGGTGTGTTCTGTTTATCTGACTGTAATAAAAACCAGGCTGGGTGTGCCAGCAAGAGAGTCCTGCTTGACCCTTCAAAACGTAGCCTCGTCTCGTTCTTGGAGGGGATCGCTATATCATACTGGGGATTGCTATGCTTTTGCATACTCCCTGGAGCTGTAACTACTGAACCCTTGTTCCTGATGTACCCTCGTTGGAGGAGAGGTCTTCCCCACACGATCCTGGATGCTGGAGATTCATACAGGGTGGAAGGAAGACGGTGCGGCTCCAGTTAAGCTACGGCGGTTGTGGAGTCTGTGGTGGTTGTGGTGTCCGGTGCGGTGCTTGTAGTCCTCGACGCAAACTAGGACGCATCCATCAACGGAGGTACCCGGTCGGGGTGCCAGTAGATCTGTTACATGGACGACACCTTCTGCCCCCAGGGGTTCACACTGCCGCTGGGGGGGGGGAAGGACGACACCTTCTGCCCCCTGGGGTTCACACTGCCGCTGGGGGGGGGGGGGACGACACCTTCTGCCCCCTGGGGTTCACACTGCCGCTGGGGGTGAAGGACGACACCTTCTGCCCCCTGGGGTTCACACTGCCTCTGGGGGGGAAGGACGACACCTTCTGCCCTCTGTGGTTCACACTGCCGCTGGGGGGGAAGGACAACACCTTTTGCCCCCTGGGGTTCACACTGCCGCTGGGGGGGGAAGGACGACACCTTCTGCCCTCTGTAGGGCCGGTAGAGAGACCTCGGTCCCATCTCTACCTGCCATCTGGAGGTCATCCCAGGACCAGTCAATAAAGTCTGGTCCTGCTTGTCGAGTAGGTTGGGGCTGCACAAAGCTGAACAGGTGTTGGTAGTCCTGCTCCAGCTCCCACTCTCTCGTTACCAGGTGGGTCATGTCTTTGTTCACCTCGCCTTCGTCACCCCAGACATACATGCCCATCCGGTAGTCGTAGATGTCCCAAAACCTAGACCACTCCGTGCTGCCAAGATCAATGTCGTCCTCCAAGGCATCCCATAATAAACCCGGGCCATCATAATCATTCCCCTCCGGTAAGTCGTGTTCAGACGTCCAGGGGGTAAGTCGAACGGTATGCCACCAAAGGGCCTGGTATGCGTTGTCTAGCCAGATCTCTCGCCATACCAGGGTCTCTAGTCTTGTCACCCACTCATCCAGGGGCTGCTCTCCCAATAGATACATCCGCATCGCCACACACTTCTGTAGCCGCTGCTCATCACTGGGGAGACTCTCACCTCGCCGCCATTGGGCATCTTCCAGGGCATCATACCAGAGTTCCTTTCTGTCTGCATCCCTGTAGTCCGCGGCCGCCTCCTCCTCCTCATCATGGAACGCTGTCCGAAAACTAGCCGGTTCCATCCTGCTGTAGCCAGGGGCGCAAGACGGATACTAGCGTTGCCCTCAATTTGTAACTCCAAACGTTACCAGTGTCTCCGGGCTGCTTTTCCTCTTACTAGGACGCCATCCCACCACAGCCACCAATGTAACGGATCTACTGGCACCCCGACCGGGTACCTCCGTTGATGGACGCGTCCTAGTTTGCATCGAGGACTACAAGCACCGCACCGGACACCACAACCACCACAGACTCCACAACCGCCGTAGCTTAACTGGAGCCGCGCCGTCTTCCTTCCACCCTGTATGAATCTCCAGCATCCAGGATCGTGTGGGGAAGACCTCTCCTCCAACGAGGGTACATCAGGAACAAGGGTTCAGTAGTTACAGCTCCAGGGAGTATGCAAAAGCATAGCAATCCCAGTATGATATAGCGATCCCCTCCAAGAATGAGACGAGGCTACGTTTTGAAGGGTCAAGCAGGACTCTCTTGCTGGCACACCCAGCCTGGTTTTTATTACAGTCAGATAAACAGAACACACCCAGGGGAAGGTATAAACAACCAATAACACAATAGTAACGCCCACAGTTTCCCTCCGCTCTACTTGAGAGATAATTGAGTTTATTATTGTATCTACTCAATTATCTCCCAGCTAAAACTTACACATTTTTATAACTTTATGATTTTACATAGTACATAAATAAAACGTACATTTTTATGAACAACATAAATTGTGGAACAACATATTAAAAAATGGCATGAATCAGACCAGGGGTTCAAAAGTTAGTAAAAGTATCTTTTACCCATAACACACAGACATTTCACAGGCAATACACATCCCTCATAGTTGGCCACACAATACACATAGAGGGACAATAGGTGGGTCACACCTCCCCGAGGCTACCTGGCAACTTTGATACAATCAGACATGGATTAGATCATTCTTCTTTGTTCTTATGTCTGAGAATGAAAACACTTTATACAATAGAATTCCTTATCTTATGAGTCTCTGTAATAGGATTATATATTATGCCCAGGTCTGCAATAGTATGGGCTAATATTCTGCAGAGCATAAACCAACATACATACAGTATAATAGTAGGATCATATTTTAACCATAATAATCATAAAACAGGGTAAAACAGTGATGGGTTCCGTTACATATACAGGGAGTGCAGAATTATTAGGCAAATGAGTATTTTGACCACATCATCCTCTTTATGCATGTTGTCTTACTCCAAGCTGTATAGGCTCGAAAGTCTACTACCAATTAAGCATATTAGGTGATGTGCATCTCTGTAATGAGAAGGGGTGTGGTCTAATGACATCAACACCCTATATCAGGTGTGCATAATTATTAGGCAACTTCCTTTCCTTTGGCAAAATGGGTCAAAAGAAGGACTTGACAGGCTCAGAAAAGTCAAAAATAGTGAGATATCTTGCAGAGGGATGCAGCACTCTTAAAATTGCAAAGCTTCTGAAGCGTGATCATCGAACAATCAAGCGTTTCATTCAAAATAGTCAACAGGGTCGCAAGAAGCGTGTGGAAAAACAAAGGCGCAAAATAACTGCCCATGAACTGAGAAAAGTCAAGCGTGCAGCTGCCACGATGCCACTTGCCACCAGTTTGGCCATATTTCAGAGCTGCAACATCACTGGAGTGCCCAAAAGCACAAGGTGTGCAATACTCAGAGACATGGCCAAGGTAAGAAAGGCTGAAAGACGACCACCACTGAACAAGACACACAAGCTGAAACGTCAAGACTGGGCCAAGAAATATCTCAAGACTGATTTTTCTAAGGTTTTATGGACTGATGAAATGAGAGTGAGTCTTGATGGGCCAGATGGATGGGCCCGTGGCTGGATTGGTAAAGGGCAGAGAGCTCCAGTCCGACTCAGACGCCAGCAAGGTGGAGGTGGAGTACTGGTTTGGGCTGGTATCATCAAAGATGAGCTTGTGGGGCTTTTTCGGGTTGAGGATGGAGTCAAGCTCAACTCCCAGTCCTACTGCCAGTTCCTGGAAGACACCTTCTTCAAACAGTGGTACAGGAAGAAGTCTGCATCCTTCAAGAAAAACATGATTTTCATGCAGGACAATGCTCCATCACACGCGTCCAAGTACTCCACAGCGTGGCTGGCAAGAAAGGTGTAACGGAACCCATCACTGTTTTACCCTGTTTTATGATTATTATGGTTAAAATATGATCCTACTATATGTATGTTGGTTGATGCTCTGCAGAATATTGTCCCAGACATTTGCAGCTACTTGGCATGGGAGATAATCCTGTTACAGCGACTCCGCATAAGATAAAGGAAGTCTATTGTATACATTGTTTTCATTCTCAGATAAGAACAAAGAAGTGTAATTGAATCAATGTCTGATTGTATCAAAGTTGCCAGGGAGCCTCGGGGAGGTGTGACCCACCTATTGTTCTCTTTATGTGTATTGTGGGGCCAAATATGGGCATGTGTATTGCCTGTGGGAAGAGATGGGTATAAATATTTCTGCAATAACAAAATAAAGTCAGTATTCATTTGACTCCCAAATTGTGTGTCGTCCAATATGGGAGGTCGGGAATGGTGAAACTGTAGTGCCTCTTGGGTATTTGACCGTATACCTGCGGAGATATTGGACTGCGTGTTCCAGCTCCGTTACAAAAGGGTATAAAAGAAGAAAATCTAATGACATGGCCTCCTTGTTCACCTGATCTGAACCCCATTGAGAACCTGTGGTCCATCATCAAATGTGAGATTTACAAGGAGGGAAAACAGTACACCTCTCTGAACAGTGTCTGGGAGGCTGTGGTTGCTGCTGCACGCAATGTTGATGGTGAACAGATCAAAACACTGACAGAATCCATGGATGGCAGGCTTTTGAGTGTCCTTGCAAAGAAAGGTGGCTATATTGGTCACTGATTTGTTTTTGTTTTGTTTTTGAATGTCAGAAATGTATATTTGTGAATGTTGAGATGTTATATTGGTTTCACTGGTAAAAATAAATAATTGAAATGGGTATATATTTGTTTTTTGTTAAGTTGCCTAATAATTATGCACAGTAATAGTCACCTGCACACACAGATATCCCCCTAAAATAGCTAAAACTAAAAACAAACTAAAAACTACTTCCAAAAATATTCAGCTTTGATATTAATGAGTTTTTTGGGTTCATTGAGAACATGGTTGTTGTTCAAAAATAAAATTAATCCTCAAAAATACAACTTGCCTAATAATTCTGCACTCCCTGTGTATATATATATATATATATATATATATATATATATATATATATATATATATATATATATATAAATAGTGGTTATTATCTGAATTCTGTAAACTATGAACTTACAATATAAGGTTTGTTTATGGAAAATTATGCTAGAAAATCATAAAATCAGCCAAAATATAATCCCATATAAATGTCCCTGATATATAATATTATGTTCTGTTTTACAATTGAATACCGTGAAAATTCTAACTTTTTATTCATCTTTATCTCACATTAGTTTTCATTTTTAATTGTCAAATATAATAAAAGTAAAAAGTCCCACAAAAGTCACAATATGTGCTCTGCCCTCTAGTTAAAGGGTGTAAAATCATGTGGACAATGTGTTTACATTTTTATAATTGATCAAGAATTTACTTTAGATAATGTCATTTTAGTCTAGCCCTTGATGCCCCTCCCACAATAATCAGCATAAATAATAAGGTTGGAGTCTGTAACTGGTACACATTTTATTATAGATTGACACTGTCTTTAGGAGCAGACTATGGTGGTGTAGTGGTAAGCAATCTGTTTTAAAGATTTGTTTTCATTAGTAAGTCATAGGTTCAATTCCCCTTCCTTCCACTTGCTCTTATATGGTTCACATAATTATTCAAATATATTTTTTAATGTACAAAACAAGACACTTACCTCATATTGACACATGCTTTATTATATAACCTGAGGGACATATTTCTGTTTTTTTTAAAACAGTAAACTTCTCTGTTGGTATTTGAGCTCAGGACCTTTACCACCACAGACTGCACACTTTACCTACTAAGCTATCTGATCAACTGTTACACAAGCTACTAGAATATAACAAAGTAGTTATAAATGACTTACCTACTGCCTAAAGCAAAGCTTCTACACCTGATTCTAATTAAAATTATTTATGTACTGCACAGTACAGAGCTCATTACTCATTCAGGCAGAGGCAACACATTGAAAAAGCCTGACTTTTATTTATCAAAACCACATAGATTCTGCATCAATTTTATAAAGGAAAACACTTTTTCACTCTCTATTTAATGGTGCAGAGCACTTAACAGAGAGTAAATAAGACAGTGAATATGTATGGTGAAGAAAACAAAAAGTGCAAACAATATTAAAGGACCACAAAATCCCCATATATGCTCTTCATCATTAGATAGAGGGTGAAAACCCATGTGGAAAAAGTGTTTTAATTTTTAAAATTCATGCTGAATTGATGAAATTATGATTAAATGAAGTCAGGCGCTGTACCGCGAACTACATAGTGAAAATTAATTTGAGTCAGATGTAAAAGATTTGAATCAAGCAGTGGCTAGGTGATATTAGTTTAAGTTTTATACTTAAATCAGTGTCTTCCACTTGTTTTTTTTTTTTTATTGACTAATGTATTTTTTAACACACATATGACATATATATAAGTACATTAGTTAAATGATAAAACAAGTGGAAGGCAGGGGAATCGAACCTATGACTTACCAATGAAAAATATATTTAAAACAAATGACTTACCACTACATCACCGCACTCTGAGTGCAAATGTATAATATAATGTAAATGTAACAATTACAGATCCAGCCTTATTATTTATGCAGATTCCTGTGGGAGGGGCTTCAAGGGCTAAACTAAACTGACAATTCATAGTCAATTTAAAAAAAAACTAAACATAATTTCCACATGATTTTCCACCCTCTAACTGATAGCGCAGAGCACATATGGTGACTTCTGTAGACCTTGAAGAATATATAGACATCAACTTTTTTTGCTGAATCATATAAAATATGCTTTTAATTATTGAACATTTTATCAATTAATATTTATTCCTCACCTTCACTTATATTTACAGGAATCTCCTCCTCCTTGACCATTATGTTCAGTTCTTCTTCCTCAAGCCTTGAGACAGATGAATACGTCACATGGTCACATCCTATTAAAATATACATATATTTACAGTTGTTTACAATTTCACTTGTGTAAAGAACCACTGTAGTTCAAGAAAAAAAAAGACACTTGTATATGAAGTATGTACCAAACTAACAATATTAACAGCTGTGTAAGCCACGGGCATAAACCATTCTTTGGAAAAATAAAAATTTTCGATGACTGTTCATGAGCAGAGGAATCCATTTAGTATTTGTGACATCACAGAGCTGGATCACAAGGGTGTGTGTTTTGGCAAGAAGGTGGGGAAATGTGGTAAGAGAGAGACTTTGTTAAGATACTTGGATACGATTGATATTGACACCACACCTCGCCCCCCTCATTACCCCCAAAGCAGGACCCTTGCATCATTCACTGCAACCATGGTGCTCTAGAAATGTAAAAGGCACTTTCACACACACACACAACTTCCACCAATGTGTCATGGATTCTAACAGGGCCCAAATGGGGCATCAAAACTAGCTATATGGCTTTCCCTGCTATTCGTTATACAAATTGAATGTTAGTTTATGTTTAAATATTGCACAAACGTCCACATCACATTTTAAGGGCTCCAGTACATACATTTTCACTGTAGATATATAAGGGTTAAAAATAATATTATTGTGCTGGGCAACCTGGAGGCTCCTAAGTTCCCCCGTATCTGATCCTATAGAGGGCTGTAGTCACCCCAATCATCTTTCCAGTCCCTTTTAAATTTCATCACCAGAGACAGGAAAAAAGAACATATGGACTGTACAACTTGATAACATCTTGTCTGATGGAATTATCTAGCTATGGACAAGAAATTCAAATAGTATAAGGGAGTTAACTACTTTAGAAAGGAACTTTGAATGTGCTTAGAAACTACCAGCTCACTCTGTGATGGGATTAACTCCAACACCCCACAGGTGAGATAATAAGGTGCTGCAGAGGGATGATTGAGTTAACTGGTTAATTGCAGGTAATTTAGTCATGTTTGTGGGATTAGCCAAATTTGTATTGTTCTACTTGCCTATAAATGTTCAGCTGAAAATAAAGTGAACAGAACTATCTTGGGAGAGCTATATCCTCCAAGAAGCAATAAATGAGGACATGCTTCTACCAGATAAGCCAAGACTGGGGAAAATCTCATAGCCTCTGTACCAGAGTTCCTGGGATTACGGTTCTAGCTCCAGCGTAATCCAGGAGCTTGAGTTCTATGTATCCCCTTCACAGATCTGGAACCACAGCCTACCTGGTGGGAGTTCCAGAGCGTTGCCGATCCAGCTGGTGCGCCACTTGATTGAGCGGCCATTTACATCTGCTCTGGAGGCTAACCTGCCACTCCTGAATGGCCTGTGTGCCGATACCCCTTACTTGATTACAGTGCAAGTATCCTTGCTGCTGGTGGTGGCTGAAAGCCATGGGGTTTATGTCATGACGATTAGCAGGGACCTAATAAGGAGTAGGACCACCCTTTACCTTTAGTCCTTCTTGGGTGGCAGCCATACAAGTCGTTATCTGTGCATAGTGGGAAATTGCACCTTCCCTCAAGAAGAAAATATTCCTCTCCCCCCCAACACATTCTATTGCCCATCCCTCAATTTTTGTTCCCCTTGCCTCCATTCCACTGTTTCTCCCCCAACCTTTCTCTCCTATACCACCCATCCGTCCTCTCTCCTCATTCACCCTCTCTTGTTCCTCTTACCTGATGCTGTCTGTCCATGTTTGTAAAATGATGTTATTATTTTTGAGGCTGTCTTTGCATAAAGAGTGCCCGTTAAGAACATAATAAAATGAACCGGTTTCGCTGAATCAAACACTTTGTGTCTCTTAATAAAAAACCTTTACTTATTTAGCATTTATCGCTCACCTTCACTGATATTTACAGGAATCTCCTCCTTAACCCTCTGAGTATCCATCATACTGAGCTCTTCTTGTTCAAGTCTTGAAGGCTTCACACTGGAAGGTCCTACCCAAGGAAAATTCCACAGTATAATATTGAATATAAACGTAATGTGTGACTTTAGAAGCTATTAAATTATCAATATAAGAGAATCACATGAAATATTCAAGTGGTCCTCCAAGGCCTTCAACAATGTTTAGATCATTCAAACAAAATCTAGATGCCCAAAGGCAGAAAAAAATGAATAGAATGACTTTGTATCCACCCACGTCTATATATGGAGTTATGTAGATTAATCTTTTAAAAGGCCCTTTTGTTTCTCAGTTGATATACAGGAAAACAAATGTTAGAGCCAAACTAAGGTATTGCAGTCTTTGGGCAACCTTTAGTTCATACAGTTGGTAGCCCCAGTTGTTCTATTCCACAGTGTTTACATATATAGAAACCCTGAAGAAGCCCTATAGTGGGTGAAACAAGTAGATATTTTGTATATATATATATATATATATATATATATATATATATATATATATCCCTGTCATGGCAGCTTCCAGAGTCTGCAAAAATTAAGAATTTCCCTTAAAATGCTTTTATGCCAATGATGTACATACAGTACCTTGCAAAAGTATTCACCCCCTAGGAATTTCTCATGTTTTGTTGCCTCACAGCCTGGAAGTAACATGGATTGTCTGAGGATTTGCATCATGTAATTTACAGAACTTGCCACAACTTTGAAGATGTTTTTATTTTTTTATTGTGATGCAAACAACAAATAGGTCAAAATAACAGAACAAGTCCCTGTGCATAACTATTCACCCCCCTAAAGTCAATACTTTGTAGAGCCACCTTTTGCGGCAATCACAGCTCCAAGTCGCTTTGGATAAGTCTCTATGAGCTTGCCACATCTTACCACTGGGATTTTTGCCCATTCCTCCTTGCAAAACTGCTCCAGCTCCTTCAAGTTGGATGGTTTGCGCTTGTGAGCAGCAATCTTTAAGTCTGACCACAGATTTCCTATTGGATTGAGGTCTGGGCTGTGACTCGGCTATTCCAACACATTTACATGTATCCCCTTAAACCCCCCAATGTTTGGGGTCATTGTCCTGCTGGTAGGTGACCCTCCGTCCTAGCCTCAAATCACGCACAGAGTGGTACAGGTTTTGCCCAAGAATATCCCTGTATTTAGCACCATCCATCTTTCCCTCCACTCTGACCAGTTTCCCAGTCCCGGCTGCTGAAAAACATCCCCACAGCATGATGCTGCCACCGCCATGTTTTATTGTGGGGATGGTGCTCCTTGTGTGATGTGATGTGTTGGGTTTGCGCCAGACATAGCGTTTTCTTTGATGGCCGAAAAGTTCAATGTTATACTCGTCAGACCAGAGCACCTTCCTCCATACATTTTGGGAGTCTCCCACATGCCTTTTTCGCAAACTCAAAGCGTGCCATTTAGTTTTTCGCTGAAAGTAATGGCTTCCTTCTGGCCACTCTGCCATAAAGCCCAACTCTATGGAGCGTGCAGCTTATTATTGTCCAATGTACAGATACTCCAGTCTCTGCTGTGGATCTCTGCAGCTCCTCCAGGGTTACCTTAGGTCTCTGTGCTGCCTCTCTGATTAATGCCCTCCTTGCCCGGTCCGTGAGTTTTGGTGGGCGGCCATCTCTTGTCAGGTTTGCTGTTGTGCCATGTTCTTTCCATTTGGTTATGATAGATTTGATGGTGCTCTTGGGGATCATCAAAGATTTGAATATTTTTTTATAACCTAACCCTGACTTGTACTTCTCAACAACATTGTCCCTTACTTGTTTGGAGAGTTCATTGGTCTTCATGGCAGTGTTTGGTTAGTGGCGCCTCTTGCTTAGGTGTTGCAGCCTCTGGGGCCTTTCAAAAAAGGTGTGTATATGTAATTTCAGATCATGTGACACTTAGATTGCACACAGGTGGACATCATGTCACTAATTATGTGACTTCTGAATGTAATTGGTTGCACCAGAGCTTTTTATGGGCTTCATAACAAAGGGGGTGAATACATACGCACATGCCAATTTTCCAGTTTTCTATTTCTAAAAAATAGTTTTATGTATATATTTTTCTCATTTCACTTCACCAACTCAGACTATTGTGTTCTGATCCGCAACATAAAATTCAGATTAACAAAACATTGAACTTAAGATTGTAATGTAACAAAATAGGTTAACTTTTGCAAGGTACTGTAGTTGCTTATGCGGTTTCCTACGTCAAACATGTAAAGTTTATTTAATCTACAGATACATACTATACTACAGATATTCAAACATATTTTATTTATAGGCTATGACCAACAAAATGTTCATCATCACAGAGCTTTGCTCACTTTCCTCAAGCACAAAAAAATGTTATATGGCGCTCACCTCCATGTGGTCCTCGCTCATACTCTCCTTTCTCGTTGATGGATACATTGTACATATTTTCTTTGTGAAACCCTGTTAATATAATAGAAAAGAAGTGGCTTATAATAAATGAGAATGACTTTGTGTACACTGGCTCCTCATTGTCTGTATTCAGGGACCATTAGAAACCAAGTACATTTTTCATAGTTTTGGTACTCATCTGTTTAGGTCCAAATGAGGATATTCAATGTACATATAGAAAATGAAGGATTACTTCCCTTAACCCCCGGTCACAGCACGGCCAGTTGGACCAGCAAAAGGCGAAAGTAGACTCATGTTCTGGAACTAAGGAGAGACCCCAGACCCAATCGCTGTCAATCACACCAGCCATTAGTCGTCACTAATAAAACCCCAAAGGGGCTTTACACTTCCTCACAGCTCGGCTTACAGAGGTATAAAGCAGTGAGCAAATGCCTTAAATAAGTCCTGAATTAAGTGGTATTGGATTAAAGAGTACAAATGCATTGTGAGCTCATTTGCATGTCCCTGCCCAGGTTCCCAGAGTGCTGAGTTCTGAGAAGAATTTTTTTAACTTATTTTAGACATTATAATGCAAACACAAATGTCCTATTTAATTAGTATATATAATGCTTTGCGTTTGATGCTGCCACTGTTAGAGAATTAGGATCAATCCTGTTATGTGCACGCACAGCAAGCCTCCTGGTGCCGGGCGCGCTTGCATGCCGTGTCCCAATGTACTCCCTAAGCCCCTAGCCCCCTACACCACTTGCTGGCCCTAACCCCCCACACCAGTTACCGGCCCTTAACCTAACCCCCTCACCCTAAGTCCATAACCCCCTAAACCCCTTGCCGGCCCTTACCCTAACCCCCTACACCACTTACCGGCCCTAACCCTAACCCCCTAACCCTCTTAGCCTAACCCCCTAAAAGTAACTTCCTAACCCTAACCCCAAACCTCTACACCTCTTGCCGGCCCTAACCCTAACCTCCTAACCCTCTTAGCCTCCTAAAAGTAACTTCCTAACCCTAAGCCCCTAACATTAACCCCCTACACCACTTACCGACCCGAACCCTAAACCCTAAACCTAACCCGAAAACCCCTAACCACTTACCGGGCACTTGGAAACAACTACATCGGGACGTCTTCGGCGCAGGGCAGTGCAGCATGAGTGCGCACATATAACAGGATAGGTCAAAGAATTATAGTAATTCTAAATAATAGCACATCTGTTATCACCATCTGTCTCCCTTTGTCAACTGAAATGTTGTTAGGTATGTCTATATACAGTATAGACACAAATGTGAAAGAACAAAAATATATATATCAGGGATGGAAGCAAAGGACACAAAGAGGAAATGACAGATAGATAGATAGATAGATAGATAGATAGATAGATAGATAGATAGATAGATAGATAGATAGATAGATAGATAGACAGACAGACAGACAGACAGACAGATAGAGGGATAGATAGATAGATAGATAGATAGATAGATAGATAGATAGATAGATAGATAGATAGATAGATAGATAGATAGATAGATAGATAGATAGATGGACGGAGGGATAGAGGGATAGAGGGATTCCTTACACCTCCAGTATCTGATCCAAGCTCAGGATTCAGTCCCTGCTCTTTGTTCAGATTCTACCTCCGGTCTTGAGAACCTGGTTACTATGGAGTGAATGTGACGTCACGACGCACGCTTTAACTTTGCTCCGCAGCCATGCTTATTATGGGCAAACCCTTAGGGATTATACACAAATACATATTGCAAAAACGACTTAATGTTAAATAAATATAGAAATGAAATTAAAAAGAGAGCGATAATAAACAGAAAAGTGCTATAAAATATAGACATATATAGACACACCTTTAGTCACAGCAAGGGATGATGGGAATTGTAGTCTTCTCAATACACTTCCGGTTAGTGAATGTACTTCCCACTTTTCTGTGACTTCAGGAGATAAATTTCTGTACATGAGAATAGTTAGTATGAGGACTTCAGAGCATCAGTAAATATATTGATTCGATTATGTATGTATATGTTTTGTGCATATTTATATGATACTGACCCAGATGGAGACAAATCTGCCCATATCAGCGTGTATCAGTATGTGTGATATATCTGTATAAGATATTGTGTATCTATCAGTGTGTATCACTATGTGTGATATATCTGTATAAGACATTGTGTATCTATCAGTGTGTATCAGTGTGTGTGCTATATCTGTATAAGATATTGTGTATATATTAGTGTGTGTGATATATCTGTATAAGATATTGTGTATCTATCAGTGTGTATCAGTGTGTGTGCTATATCTGTATAAGATATTGTGTATATATTAGTGTGTGTGATATATCTGTATAAGATATTGTGTATCTATCAGTGTGTGTGATATATCTGTATAAGATATTGTGTATCTATCAGTGTGTATCAGTAAGTGTGATATATCTGTATAAGATATTGTGTATCAGTGTGTGTCAGTATGTGTGATATATCTGTATAAGATTTTGTGTATCTATCAGTGTGTATCAGTAAGTGTGATTTATTTGTATAAGATATTGTGTATATATGAGTATGTGGGACTTATCAGTGTATATAATATTGTGTATATATGAGTATGTGGGACTTATCGGTGTATATGATATTGTGTATATATGAGTATGTGGGACTTATCAGTGTATATGATACTGTGTATATATGAGTATGTGGGACTTATCGGTGTATATGATACTGTGTATATATGAGTATGTGGGACTTATCAGTGTATATGATATTGTGTATATATGAGTATGTGGTACTTATCAGTGTATATAATATTGTGTATATATGAGTATGTGGGACTTATCGGTGTATATGATATTGTGTATATATGAGTATATGGTACTTATCAGTGTATATGATATTGTGTATATATGAGTATGTGAGACTTATCAGTGTATATAATATTGTGTATATATGAGTATGTGGGACTTATCGGTGTATATGATACTGTATATATATGAGTATGTGGGACTTATCAGTGTATATGATACTGTGTATATATGAGTATGTGGGACTTATCAGTGTATATGATATTGTGTATATATGAGTATGTGGGACTTATCGGTGTATATGATATTGTGTATATATGAGTATGTGGGACTTATCAGTGTATATAATATTGTGTATATATGAGTATGTGGTACTTATCAGTGTATATAATATTGTGTATATATGAGTATGTGGGACTTATCGGTGTATATGATACTGTGTATATATGAGTATGTGGGACTTATCAGTGTATATGATATTGTGTATATATGAGTATGTGGGACTTATCAGTGTATATGATATTGTGTATATATGAGTATGTGGTACTTATCAGTGTATATAATATTGTGTATATATGAGTATGTGGGACTTATCGGTGTATATGATACTGTGTATATATGAGTATGTGGGACTTATCAGTGTATATGATATTGTGTATATATGAGTATGTGGTACTTATCAGTGTATATGATATTGTGTATATATGAGTATGTGAGACTTATCAGTGTATATGATATTGTGTATATATGAGTATGTGGGACTTATCAGTGTATATGATATTGTGTATATATGAGTATGTGGGACTTATCGGTGTATATGATATTGTGTATATATGAGTATGTGGGACTTATCAGTGTATATGATATTGTGTATATATGAGTATGTGGGACTTATCGGTGTATATGATACAGTGTATATATGAGTATGTGGGACTTATCAGTGTATATGATATTGTGTATATATGAGTACTAGCGACTTGCCCATCAAAAAATGACGGTCAATAAAATGTTAATGTTGTGAAATTTTTTTGCAACACAATATGAGTCTGATACATTTGTCACCTTTTTTTTATAAAAAACTAAATACCAATTTTTTTTTAAAACTTTTTATTTTTTTAACTTTCAACTTATATTTAACCAACATGTTTCAATTTATTTTTTCAAACTTCAGTCTTTTAATTGTGATATATATAATAACAATATAACAATGTGTTAATTTTTCATGCATACATATTGTAAAGTCTAACATCAAAGTTTGTAACATGCAACTTGTATATGAAACAATCTTAAAACATTTGTTTAACCATACTAACACTTTTCAATTGATATTTATCCATGAGTAACTGCAGACTATATTAACTTTGAGTAACTAAATTGTTTTGACAATGACATGCTTTTTATCATTTTTTACATTTTTGTTAAACTCTTGTTAAACTAAATTGGCATTGAATCCAGAGGAAGGCAAACAATAAAACCCCCCATTGAAACTTGGCCAATTGTATCAAAGAGGGAAAAAAAATAATTCCTTCCTGACCCCATTAACTGGTGGTCGTATTACTCCCTGAATCAATACTCTGTCTTTAAATGATACAGTTCAAATTATTATGAAATGCGGCAACTTGTAGTAATATATATGTTTGACTATACCACATATATTTTTAACTAACTGTCAAAAACGTTTAAAATACACATATTTAACATATGAAATCGTAACATCAAACAATAACATTTAACTCTTGCAAGTCACGAAAATGTCAGATAATTGTTTTGTGGGGCCAATCATGTGAATATTAAACTTTTAACCCATTCCCATCTGTTTAAGGATGTTTTACTGTTGTTTTTCTTATCATTTCCTTTTTTTTTATTGTTCTGTTTGTCCTTTGTGCAAATGTCACATAGAGTTTCGTAAGTTAAATAGTGGTCCCCTATTTAAAGAGTCCCAGAGTACTTCAATTTTGTACTGGAAGTAAAACCACTGTTCTCTATGCTTTTTTTTCCATTCTATAGAGTTTCTTCTTGAAATATTGTTTTTGTGCAATCAAACGAGTACCAAAAAATGTTGTCGTGAAAATGAAACCACTGTCCTCTATCTTTCCAACACCTCATAGTACACAGTGTTTTTGGTATAAACCCATCCATCGGCCAATAAATGACCCTGTCTTTTGTTTTTTTCAACATGCACTTTAATTTCGTTTGGATTCGTGCACCTTGAAAAAGCAACAAAGAGTTGTCCAAAAACTGGTTCCTTAAAAAAAATCCCAACAGACTTAAAAGTTTGTCCTTGGGATTTATTGATGGTCATGGCAAATGCCATGATAACTGGAAATTGTCTCCTTTGAAGGACAAAAGGCAAACCACTCTCACTTGGAGCTAAATCAATTCTTGGTATAAAAACTCGTTCACCTTTATGGGTCCCAGTTATAATTTCTGCATGTATAAAATGATCTTTTAACTCATGCACAATTAATCTGGTCCCATTACAAAGTCCTTTTTTTGGATTCATATTTCTCAATAACATGACAATTGCCCTTTTTTCAATTGTAAAATATGTGTTGGCATTCCAGAGGGTGTTAACGAATTAATAAATTCGATACTAAAATTCGATTCACTGTCTTTATCATCAGCCAGAAATGAATCTGCACTGTAATAATTCTTTTGTGGTGCATTGATGTATTTTAAAATTTCGTTATTTACATTCAAGGCATCGATATTTTTTGATGTTAATATCACTTTGTTTGCAATGTCTGAGTAAACCTCGTTATTAAGAGTGTTTAGAAATATGGCTGATATGAGTGATTCATTGCAAACCATTTCTGATGGAATTTCAATGGTATAATTTGGTAAATGCTGTATTTCTGGATGTTTTCCTTCTCCGATTTTAATGAGCCAATCATTGAATTCATTTTGGCCTTCAGATCTCATATTTAATTCTATTTGAGATGTGTAAATATTTGCCACAGTTTTCTGGTCTTGATACATGTTTCAATCATCTCCGTTCTATTTCCATGTGGCACAACAGGTAATGTTTGCCTAAAATCTCCTCCTAACAGCATCACCTTTCCACCAAATGGCAACTTATTATCCATCACTTCTTTTAAGAATCTGTCAATACATTGCAGTGCATGACATGACATCATTGTTGCCTCGTCTATGATAATTAGTTTAGTTTGTTTAAAAAAAAATTCCTGTAAAGAATTCAGTCGAATATCTGACACTGATGTTTCCAAAATGGGAACTGGCAGCTTAAATCCACTATGCACAGTTCTACCACTATCTAACAAAAGTGCAGCAATTCCAGTTGTTGCAAATTGCATAGCTATCTGACCCTGTGATCGAATATAACTCATCAAACAATTGTACAGATAAGTTTTTCCTGATCCACCCGGGCCGTCTAGATAGAAATGCCGGTCTTTGACCATTTCATCATCTGTAGCATTTGTGATGGCATGAAATGCTTGTAACTGTAAAGTATTTAAAGTTGCCAGTTTTTCTTTAGTTTTTTGTTTTTGTAGCTCAGTGTCATAATCATCAAAATTGATGTCATCTATAAGTCCTGGATCTGGCAAATTAAAACTAGCACAATTTAATCCATGAGCCAACAATATTTCTTGTATTTCCTTCAAGGTTTTTAACAGTGCTATTGGTTCCTTGTAACGTTTCAAGAAGTCTTCTGACATATTTAATTTAAATGTTTCCCACAAAGTAAAAGCATCAGGTACATTGCAAAAGATGCAAATGAATGCAAATTGTTGTCTCATTTGCTTTGGCATTTGACATAGTGCTGCTTCTTCCAGACACCTCTCCCATTCTGTATCATCAGCTATGAAGTTTTGATGTCTTGCAGCTAATAGGAATGTATCATAAACTATGTCATTTACTGTACGTAAATGCTCAAAACTCTGTGCACCGGAAACATGTAGCAGAAGTAATCTTAAGCTGAAACGTTCAATGTCCCTTGGACCGGCGGTATAAATGCGTGGTATAATTTTATGTGCATCTCTTCTTCGTTGTCGCCATAGACCATTTACAAATACATAGTGATATGGTATCTCTATGTATAAAAATTGTCTGGCCTGCATATCCTGGCAGTTTCATTTAAACCATGCAGTAAGTGTGGTATCTCTGTGTTCACTTTGATCTAATGCAGTTCTTTCATTGCCTGCAGTAAAGCAAACAAACTGACTTTGAGGCAAATGTACAGCTAAACGATATATAGCATGTGACCGATCATGCATCTCAAATTTCAAAAGGCGCCACATTGCTTCACATAGCGAGCATCTAAATCATTTGATAGTTCGTCATGTAAAATTGGATTTTCGGTTTCGTTTGCAGCACCTTGCACAACAACAGTAGCTGCATCATATCCTTTGTATATATATTTATACACATACTTGATTGATTTAATAGAAGTGCAAGCTTCCACATTGATGTGTGCATTGTACTTCATGAGCAAATGTGGATTGTATGGAACGACAAATTTATTATCAACCTTTTGCCCACCGATAATAGCTGTTTGTCCTTGTGTTCTTTTATACAAAGGGTATCCATCACACTTTGCATAAGTTTGAAAACAATTTGGAAATTCTTTAGTACATTTTTTATTTTCCGTATATGGTGAATTAGGATTCATCTCTCCACATGGGCCATGAATCATTCTGTGTGTAACAATCTCCCAAAGTTTGTTATATTTTTCTTGGTCTGGCAATTCAACAGTAATTACTGAATCCACTCTCTCTGCAGTATTCAACTTATCTTTTTCCTGCAGTATTAAAAGTATGTGAGCATGTGGCAGTCCTCTTTTTTGAAATTCATGGTGTAAACAAAAGCCACAGATTGTCCAAATAAGTGTGCTTTAGTGAAATCATGTATTAATGAATTGAGTTTGATTTTGAATACTCTTGCCACTAAATCTGGTCGGTCAGAAGTAGTTTGTCCCAGATTCAAATTTTCCTTGATCTCTGGTCATTGAGGATTACATGTGAATGTAATAAATAAATCTGGTTTTCCAAATTTTGTGACAATAGCCATGGCATCATTATACCTTTCTCACATATTGCGAGGAGATCTTTGGAAAGTGGATGGCAAAATAATTGCTCTTCCAGCTGGAATGTCTCTGTTGGAAGCTTATTCTGCCACAAAATCCATTAATCCACAATACTGTTCTACTCGTAACTTATTTTGTTGAAATTTAATGAAATTTAGATTATTGGCTTCAACTTGTAGATATGAATCAATAATCCATTGTTGAGTGAGTTTGCCCCCATTGAAAATTGGATTAAAAGAATCCCGAATAGCAGTTTGTGCCACTTTATTTCAGCATGGAAATATTAGATCTAAGACGAAGTTTAGTATTGGGATAAATTTCCAATTGTAATTTTGGTTCCAATCCAGGTTCCCCATTTGGAAAAATAATGGGATATGTCATTGGATCTAAATTACAGCTTAATATATTTATGTTGATAAATGGTTGTTCTTCATTGCGTGGATATATGCTAATATCCTGCTGAAAAGGTGGTTCACCATCTTCATTTATAAACACCATGGCAACCTGATTTACTGTTGGTAAATTATATCGTCTTTGATCAGTGTTGCAATCTCTTTTTAACACCATATTTACTCTTGGTGTAGGCAATTGATGTCTTTGAGCATGTTCCTGTTGTTCTTTTTCAAGCTGTGCTAATTGTTTGTATGCTTGGCTGTATGGGTTTTTTGCCATAATTTTATCCAGCTGTTCAAAGACTATGCGCAAACACTGTTTATTTTTTGGAAGCGTCATTCTTTGTTCCACAGCTTCCATTGTATCGAAGACACATAACTGTGCAAATTTCCTTTGCTCTCCTTCTTGTGGGTGTAAATGTGAAGTTCGGTGGTAAATTTGACCTAGAACTCTAAAACAGTAAGGACCATGTCCTGGTAAATTTTCTGCTAATGTTGCACCCATTGAAGCAAATTAAATTGCACTGTTATAAGATCTTATGTTTTTTTTTTAAATTAGTATAATTTGGAAATGTTGGATCGCTCATAATACTTTCTAAATAATCTGGAAATGGGTGTCTTAGTGGAAGTCTTACCTTTCCTTTATGACCGCAACTAATGAAATTTCCGTCAGTAGGTCTTTCCTTTAGAAAATGATAGGCCCCACAAAACTGACAAACCACATTAAGTAATCCACAATAATGAGTGTCTACTTGTAGTGCTGTACTAAACACATTGTCCTGCATTTTTTCAACATAGAGATCAGAACCACTCTCTATATGTACATTGTTGTCATGTGACTGTACATTTAAGTCATTAGGCAATATAGAATCATTGGACAATGGTTCACAGACATGTTTTTGTTTACTTTTTCTTTTCTTGGAAGCCCCAACACACTCACTTGCTGCTTTCTTACTCATTTTTCTTTTATTTAAAAGTCTCTGTCGATCTTCTTCTCTCACGCGTTGTGAAGTTTCCGGTGTCTGAGCATCTCTCCACCTTTGCTTCCTTTCCCTTGCCAATTTTCTTTTGCGTTCAATTATGTCTTCTCCATTATCCGCCATTTTAATCTGTATTTGTAAATAGAGATGTAATTATTGTTTGTTGTTTGTTTTGTGTACATATTGTTTTTACCTTTTTCTACTGTTACATTAAACTGGATGAATGAACTAATCAACCATTTTAAAATCTTGTACTTTTTTACAATGAAATAAATGAAACTATTTCAAAACTTTTTTATTGACATATATTAAATAGCAAAGAGCTGCACATATATATATATTTATTATTAATCCTTCAATTCCATTCATTATTGATTGACTTCACTGCATACATTGAATTACTTTTTTTCGCAAGTCTTCTAACCTTCTTTTTTTTAATTTAATATTACAGTATATACTCGAGTATAAGCCGACCCGAGTATAAGCCGAGGCACCCATTTTACCACAAAATACTGGGTAAAATGAGTGACTCGAGTATAAGCCGAGGGTGGGAAATGTGCTGCCCCCTGTGTCCCTCTTGTGCCCTCTGTGTCCCCCTCTCTCTCCGTGTCTCTTCTCCCCTCTCCCTTCCCTGTGTCTCTTCTCCCCTCTCCCTTCCCTGGGTCTCTTCCAACCTCTCCCTTCCCTGTGTCTCTTCCCCCTCCCTTATCACCCTCCTCAACCCTACCCCTTAACCTCCCTCCTCATCCTTAACCTCCCTCCTCATCCTCAACCTCCCTCCTCATCCTCAACCTCCTTCCTCAACCTCCCTCCTCATCCTCAACCTCCCTCCTCATCCTCTCTCCTCAACCCCTCCCTCCTCATCCTCAACCTCCCTCCTCATCCTCAACCTCCCTCCTCAACCTCCCTCCTCAACCTCAACCTCCCTCCTCATACTCAACCCCCTCCTCAACCTCCCTCCTCAACCCCCCCATCCTCATCCTCTCTCCTCAACCCCCCAGGTTCATCCTCCCTCCTCAACCCCCCCATCCTTATCCTTAACCCCCTCCTCAACCCCCCATCCTCATCCTCTCTCCTCAACCCCCCTCCTCAACCCCTCCTCCTCATCCTCAACCTCCCTCCTCATCCTCCCTCCTCAACCTCCCATCCTCAACCCCCCTCCTCAACCCCCCCATCCTCCTCTCTCCTCAACCCCCATCCTCATCCTCCCTCCTCAACACCCCCATCCTCAACCCCCCCATCCTCATCCTCTCTCCTCAAACCCCCCTCAACCTCAACCCCCCTCCTCAACCTAAACCCCCCTCCTCCACCTAAACCCCCGTAAATACCTCCCCCTCTCTCCTCACTTACCTGCTCTTGCTCCGGCCTCCGCTCCTTGACCTGGCGCCGGCGCACATGTGACGTCACATGCGCGCTGCGTCATTAGCATATACCGGGTGCCGAAATCCTTTTTTAATATTTTCCTTCATCCGTATCCTTCATTTAGCAGCAACAGACATATATTTGGATATTTTCAAAACCTAAAAGCATATTTGTGAATGTCTTGCTGTAGTAATATGTAACGGATCTCCTGGCACCCCGACTGGGTACCTCCGTTGATAGAAGCGTCCTAGCTTGCGCCGAGGACTACAAGCACCGCACCGGACACCGCAACCACCACAGACTCCACAACCGCCGTAGCTTAACTGGAGCCGCGCCGTCTTCCTTCCACCCTGTATGAATCTCCAGCATCCAGGACCGTGTGGGGAAGACCTCTCCTCCAAGGAGAGTACATCAGGAACAAGAGTTCAGTAGTTAAAGCTCAAGGGAGTATGCAGCGCATAGCAATCCCCAGTGTGATATAGCAATTCCCACCAAGAACGAGACAAGGCTACGTTTTGCAGGGTCAAGTAGAACTCAGGTGCTGGCACACCCAGCCTGGTTTTTATTACAGTCAGGTACAAACAGAACACACCCAGGGGGAGGTATAAAACAACCAATAACACAATAGTAACGCCCACAGTTTCCCTCCCCTCTGCTTGGGAGATAATTGAGTTTCTTACTGTATCTACTCAATTATCTCCCAGCTAAAACTTACACATTTTTATACATTTTTATAACTTTATGATTTTACATAGTACATAAATAAAACTTTCCCCTGTGTCTCTTTGCCCCATCTCACTCCCCTGTCTCTTTACTCCCTCTCTCACCCCTGTGTCTCCTACCCCCACTTCCTCCCCTGTGTCTCTTCCCCCTCTCCCTCCCCTGTGTCTCTTTCCTCCCTCTCCCTCCACTGTGTCTCTTTGCCCCATCTCACTCCCCTGTCTCTTTACTCCCTCTCTCACCCCTGTGTCTCTTACCCCCACTTCCTCCCCTATGTCTCTTCCCCCTCTCCCTCCCCTGTGTCTCTGTGCCCCACTCTCCCTCCCGTGTCTCACTCCTCCCTCCTCTGTATTTTTCACTACTGTGTCTCTTTCCCCCCTCTCCCTCCCCTGTGTCTCTTTCTCCCTCTTACCCTCCCCTGTGTCTCTTCCCCCCTTTCCTTCCCCTGTGTCTCTTTGCTCCCTCTCAATTCCGTGTACTGCCCACCCTCTCCTCCTGTGTGTCTTCCCCCACCCTCTCCCTCCCCTGTGTCTCTTTGCCCCCCTCTCCCTTCTGCGCCCATTGCAGGCCTCGCAATGAGCAGCTTTGTTGCATATTGCTGGCCTCGGCATGCGCAAACCCACAATTTTGCGAGCATTACACACAAACGTGCAGTACGACAACCATATATGTGATATATTTATCGTTAGTTTTGTGGTAATTAAAGGTATACTGTATCACCTGTTCTGGTGTAATCAAGTTATTATTTGCAAAAAACAATGGGAAGATTCAACATGAAGGCTTCCTGTGGAGAGATGCAAACAAATATCTACTAACCAGTCAGATATTATGCATCAGCTTTGCATTATTTTACCTGTACCTTATGATCTAGTGATCGTAATCTCAGCAAAAACATATCATTATACCATGTGATAGTGTTTAATGGCTCCACTGTTAAATTACTTTGTGTTAATGTATAATATCATCACTGTATTTTCTCCATAAATATTCTGTACCCTGCTCAATAAAGTGAGTCTTCTTAGTTAATAAATAAGTGTAGGACTATGTTCTTTTCCTGGATGCTGGGATTTCCATGCTCTGTTTGTAGCTGTATTATCTACTGATCTGTTTGTAGCTGCTCCCCCTGGTGAGATGTAGAAAGGAACCCAGTGCATGGGTGGAGAGTTGGCCCCATTCCATCACAGTAATAGATTTCTGCATAGTATTGTTATATGCCGGAGCGACATAGCCATCTTAGCAGTTCAGTGGAATCATTGTTGAGGAGCTGCATGTTCTGTTTGTGGTGTTTTTGACAGCTGGTTACCTTCCTTCTGAGTGGGTAAACATCAGCAGCTTTATTTTCTGGATCTATGGTATTTGCACCAAGTATGCTGATATCAGGAGCCAGCAGGGTCAAGTGTGCAAGAAACAAGGTCACAGGATTAGTTTTGATTTAACATCAAAGTTAAAGGTCAGATTGCAGACTCTTGGTATCTTTTAAGCATGAACGAAGATAGAGAGATTGATTTTGGAATAATGCATATACCGGGAGTGGACAAATAACAGAAACACCACTCGAAACACCACATGGAAAACACCAATTAGAGATAACTAAATCACAATTACAAATACAGGTGCCAGATAGCAGTGCTAGCTATAAAAGAGGTCTAAGAATCAGCACTTTGATGTATGAGTCTTCAAAAGTTACCGTTCCTTAAAGGCCAAAAAACATTGCCGATTATTTGTCACAAAAATGTGTCAAGCTGAACAGTCTCAGAAATAATGACAGCACATGGCAAAGAGGAACAGTGGTCACAAGTTGAAGCTCACCGACAGAGATGGATTTCAAAAAATTGTTGCTAAACACTTTAAAAGTACAGAATTGAACAGGCTCCTCTGTCGCAAACTGTACGTTGTGAACTTGACAAAGACAGAATTTATGGCAGAAACCAACTGTATAAACAAAAACACTAAGTCAGAGGCGCTCATCAGAGAATGAACCCACCTTAATAGGTTAGTTCTATGGCCATGATAAGCCACTCTGAGAGCAACCTCTTTTAGCTCACTTGTGCCCTTCACAGGGATAAATATCCTGTAGTATATCAGTCTGGTCCCGCTCAAAAGAGTGACACAGCCCCAAAATACCAGGCAATTCTACCCTGAACAGGAGAAACAGCAAACCCCAGACGCGTTTCGGCCTTTATGGGCCTCATCAGTGAGGTGCAGCTGAACTCCCTAAGGCACAGTGAGCAAGGGGTCTACGTCTGGATTCCCCTATTACCCTTAGGGAGACTAAACCCTAAGGGTAATTTGCATAAACAAAAACACTAAGTCAGAGGCGCTCATCAGAGAACGAACCAACTTTAATAGATTAGTTCTATGGCCACTCTGAGAGCAACCTCTTTTAGCTGTATCCAAAGCTTAATAAAAAAGGTGCATTAGGATGGTGTAAGAATCACAAACAGGACCCCTTAGCAATGGAACAACGTAAGCTGGTCTGATGAGTCATCTTTCACTCTATTTCTTACATCTGGATGGGTTAATGATTGCCAAAGAATGCCTTCAACCCCCAATGGCTATTGCCAACTGTTATACATGATGGAAGATCTGTAGGGATATTGTTAGGTGCTTTCACTATTTTGTCCACCCAATGTAAGTACACTTATTATTCATGGGTAGATTGGTAACAGTCTGGTAAATTATCGTTCTCGCTGTTGAAATCAAGATGTAAGGTAAACACAAGTATTTTGTTAACACATTTAGAAAGGCACTTGTCATTTTTATTAAATCAAAAAGTTTCTGGATCAATGTTTGAATCTGACTGCTGGACCTTCCTCAAGAGGAGCACGTCAAGATCTGTTTTTTGGAACCAGTTAATTTTTGCTAAAAGAGCTATGCCCTCTCCATCCTTCCCCTCATCACCATTCTCGTTCCTGCTAATTCCATCACCAGAGACAGGAATATTGAACATTAGATTCTAACAACCTACCTGATGGAATTATCTAACCGTAGACAGGAATCGAAATAGGATAAGTGAGTTAACTAGCTCAGAAGGGAACTTTAAATGTGATTAAGTTTGTGATTTAATTACCAGCTCACCCTGTGATGTGATTAACACCCACACCCCCATATTGGCCAGTGAGGTATTACACAGGGCTGATTGAGTTAACTGGTTAAGGGCAAGTAATATATAATCAGACTCTTCTAGGGAACATAATCTTGGTGGTCTCGCTTTTACTCAGAGGCTACAACCTCTGTCCGCTTCATCCCTGCTCTCTATCCTGATGGTCCTGGCGGTTACCGAAAAGCCCATCCACTGCACAGTCCAAGGGAGGATTCCTGTAACCGAGGCAGGAGGATCCTGGAGCTGATTTAGAACCTCTCCGCTGGGTCTTAACAGAGCAGCACAAATTCCCCATGACCTATTATTTCCCACACCCGTTATTCCAAAATTGAGTGAAAAGGGCTGCATCTAGTAGACACAAATCAAACAGAGTTTCACTCCCAACGGTGGGTGCATGGTCAAAAACAAGACCCTAGTAAGTAATGATTAGAAGATTGTTAGGTATTTACTTTCTTCATTATGAATTTATTGGCTAAGAATATCATGATTATAAAAAGTATATCAGCTTGTTTTTTCCTTGTATCTTACTAGAATGTTTAAGTGGGTTATCTGTATAAATGTTTAAGGTAGTATTCCCTTGTGCATCTGTTTCCTGTTTCCTTTCTTTGTGTCAGCAACTGCTGATGGCAAATATCTATAGGAAGCCGGGATTAGATAAGGATTGTTTTGCTGAGTTAGACAGAAAAAGACACTTGCTTGCAAATAAGTATTTAACCATATTTTCAACTATGCTATTAGCTGTGACGTGTGTTTTGCTATATAAGGGGCTGCCGCCCAAATAAACTCAGAGATTATTCTGATGACACTCTGACTTCTGTGCATTATTTTCCCTCATTATATCTTGGTACCCAGATATAATATATACACACATCAGAATACATGATTACTCACTAATCTGATCCTATCAAAGATGAACAGGCACTCCATAATGCCATCAAGCCTAATTAAAATCATGATTTATTTTATTAGAATCCATCTAAAAACAGCCACAGAACAATAAAGGGGATGACAGTGTCCACAGTCACAAGGTCCGTCTGACCTTATAGACGGCTTTTGGTAAACATGCATGGACTTGTATATTCTAATCGGTGCTGTATATTACATATCACTCTCCTTATTACACACATATACAATGTAACCAGACTATATTGTTTTTCTTAAAATGTTTAGCAGAAAATATATTATATTATTGTCAGAGGTCTACTTGATAGATGCAAACAATTCAATGATTAAGTGCAAGTTGTTTGACGCACCAAAGAGCTGCAATTTATGTAAACTTTTCATTAAACATTGAGAAGATAGAAAATCACCCTTGAGAAATTATTTATTCAGATGTACACCATGGGATCCTTTAGTAATTTTAGAGATCTCACGTGGGTGAAGACTAGGGATCATTTCAGAACCTGGCCATCCATTAGGATAATCTAATTTAATATATTCATCCGCCCTATATTCATCAAACCAATATTAGTCACATTTGTAGGCAAAAAATACTCCTATATTCATCCAAAAATCCAATACTAGTCACAAAATAAAAAATAAAAAAAACAGGCAACATAAGACAAGTTCTTTGCTAAATCGAGTGCTAGTGGATTGTCGCAAAAGGGACAGAAGAAAAAAAAAAAAGATATTGATCGAGAATTGGAGTTACCGAATGTATAATGGACTCCACTTTTACACAATAATTCCTTAGTAAAGGGAAAGTTCTGGTTACATTTTTATTTATATATGTATCAGATTCGGGTCTGGGAAGAGATTATTCTAATTGTAGTTACCGTATATACTCGAGTATAAGCCAAGTTTTTCAGCCCTTTTTTTAAGGCAAAAAAGGGCCCCCTCGGCTTATACTCGAGTCACTCTCCCCCCTGTGTCTCTCTAAGCCCCCGTGTCTCTCTAACTGCCCCGCCACGTGTCTCTAACACCCCGTGTGTCGCTATCCCCCCGTGTGTCTCTCTACCCCCCCCGTGTCTCTTTCCCTCCCCCCTCCTTAACCTCAACCTCTTGAGGTTGAGGATGGGGGTTTGAGGAGGGAGGATGAGGATGGGGGGGTTGAGGAAGGGGTTGAGGATGGGGGGGTTGAGGAGGGAGGTTGAGGATGAGGAGGGGGCTTGAGGATGGGGGGTTGAGGAGGGAGGATGAGGAAGGGGTTGAGGATGAGGAGGAAGGTTGAGGAGGGGGTTGAGGATGAGGAGGGAGGTTGAGGATGAGGAGGGAGGTTGAGGATGAGGAGGGAGGATGAGGAGGGAGGTTGAGGATGAGGAGGGAGGTTGAGGAGTGGGGTGGAGGAGGGTGATAAGGGAGGGGGGAAGAGACACAGGGAAGGGAGAGGTTGGAAGAGACACAGGTAAGGGAGAGGGGAGAAGAGACACAGGGAAGTGAGAGGGGCGAAGAGACACAGAGATAGAGGGGGACACAGAGGGCACAAGAGGGACACAGGGGGCAGCACATTTCCCACCCTCGGCTTATACTCGAGTCACTCATTTTACCAAGTATTTTGTGGTAAAATGGGTGCCTCGGCTTATACTCAGGTCGGATTATACTCGAGTATATACGGTAATTCCTTTGAAAAAAACTAGTACTATATTTGTCTGATTCAGTATACGTCCATCCCTTTTAGAAACAGATTAATGAGCAATAAATGTATTTTCTGCATATTGTGCTACAATATCACACCAATTATCAATATTTTTTGTTTATCATTTGATTTGTGATTATTTTGCCAACTTAACGGTCATATTTTGATATTGCCATCTGAGTACCTTATAATTAAAGTGATAGAAAAAATATAAAATATATATATAAAATAAGCGGAAAATTCCTTTAGTTGTCAATAAAAACTTTAATTGACATGCCTTAAAATTGATATAGAAGCTATTTTATGCATAAATTAATTGAAATAATGAAATTGTCAGCATCAGTAATTAAGATCAGCATTATGGATCATAAAAAAAATCATATGCATACAAAGTTGAAAAAAACATACTTTTACCAACTAGATTTATTTACTTCATTGTTATATTACTATTTTTTCAGCTGGGCATGCTCTTCTTCTTTATGACATCCACTAATAATCTTAATTGCTCTTGAGAAGACCATACCATAGAATGGATATTTCAGTTAATTTATACATACATACAATAACTAATTTCTATATAAAATGTAAGATACATTGACTTATTATTTTTGAATTACAACTAATTGCAGTTATGTTTATTTTATGTGTACTTTTTATTTCTCCAGTGACCTTTTTCTGTGTTTCTTTAATTATGACTTTCACCAGTTATGAAGGGTGTTGCCAGGTCGCAGGATCTTATAATTTTTTTTCTTCTCCAAGGCATTTTCCTCTATACAGATTACAATCCACGAAATGATCTCTGTACCACTAATTTAGGAAGTCAAAAAAAGTTTCAATTATTTTATACTTGTAATAAATCCCTGAATGAGATCTCTGGCCTTATTAAATATAAGCCTTATTTTTGTAAACCAGTTGCTCTATACTTTGAACGAATTGATAAAATCTTGGATGCTAATAGACACCACTACTCGCCACAACGGCATAATATGATACAATACAAAGTTTATTTTAATAAATCTACAATTTTTTTTTCATCACTATATCATACCAGTGTAATATGTATCCATTACTCAAACATGTTTATGGCTTTTACATGGACTCTGCAGACATTTTTTACTTTATATAAATTTTTTAAATAAGTTACGTAATTAATTTGAATAGGTTACTTACTCATTTTATTGGTTTATTACATTTATTTGTCATTTAAAATATGATGGAGTCCCGAAAGAAATGGGGTGGCTCCAGAAGGTAAGAATCGGTTATATCATAATTACATTGAGGTGTATAAAATGAATTAAAGGCATGTCTAAGTGTCCTGGATTAAGAATGCATCTGATAGAGGAGAATCAGTAGTTTATGCAAACATTTTTTGCATAAAAAAATACAAAATTAAACATTTACAAACTCATTCTGATGTTTGTTAAATCTTTTCAGTTTGCAAGCTGAGGCTTTTGTTAGTTGACACCCCTGAAAATCCCTGCTAAGATTAGCATAACATTCAAAATTTGTTTTGGACAATCAGGAAAAAACTGATACATTTTGTATCATACTCTGGGGTTCCTGTGTTCCTTGTCCTCTAATTCAGTTGTGAGCCCACACATCGCCCATATGATTCCACCCTGCAGCAGTACTTCCTTTGGTCTCTACCAGAAAGGTCAAACTCTGTACCTGGCTGCCTCTCCTCAGTGTACTTAGTTATGTAAGCTTCCTGTGGGAGTGCAAAGCTGGATTTTACTTTCCTGCATTTCATTTTGTAAGTACATTGAACTTTTCTATATAAACATATTTTTTCTGATAATTACTGCCTGTTTCTTGCCAAACATTTGAAACCTATATATATATATATATATATATATATATATATATATATATATATATAAAACCTTTAAGTTATATAATAAATGATTTATACAAAACAAAAAAAAATATTTCCTAAAGAGTCCTTTTACACTTTTGCACTATCTAATGCAATTTATATTACACAAGTCACCCTGGTCCAAATACCTTCAGGAAAACGTAGTCAAGGAATCTATATTTTGTGTTTTTTTCATACTTATATTTTTATATTTAAAAAAAATGGCATTCAAGTGGCACTCAAATAAATAAAGCTTACACAGCAAAAAAAGGGACAGAAAAAGAATAACATTATGTGATGTAATGTTTATTTAAGTATTCAGAGGCTTTAAATGAGTTATATAAGAAATTGAATAACAAAATGGATGTCTGGAAGAAAGGGTTGTCCTGGTTCAAACCATGTCCACCTATTGACTACTCTTGTTCTAATAGTTAACAAGCCAAGTCTTATGACTAAAACATTTCCACATTAATTATATGTATATCATTTCTTAGATGTGTGTACTCTCTGGTGGCTAATAAGATTTGAAGGATTACTAAAACATTTCCCACATTCGGAACACCTGAACGGTTTCTCACCTGTGTGAATTATCTGATGCATGGTGAGATTTGACTTTTGGCTAAAACATCTCCCACATTGTGAACACTGAAAAGGTTTCTCACCAGTATGCGTTCTCTCATGAGTAACAAGCTCTGACTTCTGAGTGAAACATTTCCCACACAAAGAGCATGAAAAGGGCTTCTCACCTGTGTGAATTCGTTGATGTTTAACAAGATCTGAACTTTGGGTAAAACATTTCCCACAGTCACTACATGCAAATGGTTTTTCTCCTGTATGAATTCTCTGATGCTTAACAAAATTAGTTCTATTACTGAAACATTTTCCACAATATGAACATGCAAATGGTTTCTCACCGGTGTGAATTCTCTGGTGAGTTTTGAAATGTGTCTGTTGGCTAAAACATTTCCCGCATTCAGAACATACATAAGGTTTCTCACCTGTGTGAATTCTCTGATGTTTAACAAGGGCTGACTTCAGTGCAAAACTTTTCTCACATTGAGAACATGGAAATGGTTTCACACTGGTGTGAGCTTTCGGATATCTAACAAAAACAGACTTCTGGCTCCAACAATTCTCACTGTCTGTACATGCAAATTCTTTTGCCAAAGTTATACATCTGTTTCCATTTTCACATGATGAATCAACATGAAGTGCTCCTTGATTTATTGTGGTTACATCGTTATCTCCTATCACAAAATGCAGTGATTTGTGAGGGCTAAGTTGCTGTCCAGGTGTATTACTTGCCATGGATTCCTCTGCAGAAAATAAACATATAGTAAGTGTTGAATCCACTTAAAAGAGATTATTTAGGCAATCTTTTGTTTTATATAAATATTTTCATCCACTTCAATTGAATTTTCATATAAAATTTACATTTCACTTGTAAAGAATATCACCTTCTGAATCTTTCGCCTTTCTTCCTGTTCACTCACGTGAACCTAACTGGGACCTAAGGCCAAATGCACATTGGAGTGTCATGCTTTGAGGAAAACAGACCTTGACATGCCACGTGTCTGCTTGGCATTGTGAAGCCCCTCCCCTGTGCTCATGGCCTCAGGTCACAGATCTACAACATGTGACCCATCATGAAAGAGAACAGAAAGAAAAGGGACGCCCCAGAAAATGAGACTGTTACTCTGGAGGCTTCTTACAAATAATTGAAGTGTAAATGGTATGTCACAATTACATTGATAAGGATAACATTAAATTATTTAGTTAAATCATTCATATATAATAAAATGATGCCCAGAATCCCTTTTAACAAATAAAATTAGCAATACTATAGTACTGATTTATATTTTTGGTAATAACTTCTTTTTAAACATGATGGCTTATATATTTCTTTTTTTTAAATAAATAGAAGTGAAGTAAATCATATATTAATTATCATAACAAATCACAAGAGTTAAATTCTGAATTAAAAAAATAAACTTAAAGGACAACTGAAATGCCACAGTAGGAGTTACTGCCCCTCTGAGCTCCATCAAGTTCATGTTCATTGCTTCAGTAACTTCATCTATCCATCTCCGCCTCTGTCATCCCCTTCTTCTTGTGCCTTCAATCTTTCCTGGGATCAGAGGCTTTTTTCCTGGGATCAGAGTCTTTTCTAGGGTATCCTGCCGTCTCATGATATGGCCAAAATATTGGAGCTTCAGCCTCATGATCATACCTTCTAGTGAACAGTCCATCTTGATTTCCTGAAGTACTGATTTACTGGATTTTCTTGCAGTCCAATGGACTCTAAGCCGTTTTCTCCAACACCACAATTCAATGGTGTCAATTGTAAGGCGCTCAGATTTCTTTATGGTTCAGCTCTCACATCTGCATATTACTACTGGGAATACCATAGTTCGAACTATGCAGACCTTTGTTGATAGTTTCAGCCATCAGAGTAGTATAATCTGAGATTGTTGAATATTTCTTCCAGCAATATTGATTCCAGCTTTGGACTTATCCAGTCCAGCCTTACACATGATGTACTCTGTATATAAGGGGAATAAATAAGGTGACAATATACAACCTTGTCGCACTCCTTTCTTGATCTTGAACATTTCTGTTGTCCCATGTTCGGTTCTGAACGTGGCTTCTTGGTCAACATACAGATTCTTTTGGAGGAGGATGAGATGATCTGGTATTCCCATCTCTTTAAGAACTTGCCACATTTTGTTGTGATCCACACAGTCAGAGGCTTTAGAGTAGTCTATGAAGCAGAAGTAAATGCTTTTCTGTATCTCTCTTGCTTACGCAATTTGATCTCTTGTGCCTCTTCCTCTGCAGCTCCGGCTTGCACATCTGGTAGTTCCCGGTCCATATATTGGAGTTGAGTTTGTACAATCTTAAGCATTACCTTGCTGGCATGTGAAATGAGTGCAATTGTTTGATAATTGGAGGATTCTTTGGCACTGCCTTTTTTGGGCTTGGGATGTAATCAATCAATGAAGACTATAGGAAATGAAGCCAAACTGTTCACTGGAAGCTTTGATTATGAGGCTGAAGCATATTTTGGCCATATCATGAGAAGCTAGGATTCCCTTGAGTACACTCTGATGTTAGGAAAGATTGAAGGCACGTGAAGAAGAGGTGGGGATGGATAGATGTGGTCATTGAAGCAATGAACATGAGCTTGAGGAGCTCAGATGGTCGGTGGTTGACAGAAATGCTTGAGTGCTGCGGTCCATAGGGTTGCGGAGAGTCGCACATGACTGAATGACTAAACAACAACAATTAACTGAAAATGAATTCTATTAATGATCAATGCACAATTAGAACATCTAGCTCATGTTTTTAGCAAACTATTCTGATGACTTAAAGGAGAAAATGCGGCCATGTGTATAAACAAAAGTAATTTGGTTTAACCCACTAAAGCTTTGTAGACGATGTGATGGGTAACTTGGGTACAGAATAATAAAACCTCAAAATGTATTATGCAAATATCGTCATAAAGATAAGGCAGATAAGTTGTGTGTCTTCAAGGTCTTCAATTGCATTTAAATACCACAAAAGTGCTGATACAATGTGGTTTCATTTGTTTATTTAGTAATTTTATTGTTTATTTGTTTATTCTATGCTATAAAAAATAGCATATGAAAAAAAAAAAAAAATCAATGTAACTTTTAAATTCTACACTTGAAGTTCAGTATTTTAGACTCCAACGGATCTGCTGCTCTCCAACCCCTATCATGTGTCCATATGGAAAGAGAGGCTCTGCCCAGGGGGCTGCCTTGATATTAGACTGTATTAATTATCGGTTTCCTTCTTTGCAATGAATATAGCAGGTCATCCTACATTACTCACAATAAGTACGACAACCTTTAAGGCTGATGCTCTTACACCCCATGGACACCTAAAACAGGGTGGAGAGGAACACATGTACTAGAAGGTACAATGCTAATTTAATAACTGAATAACTATATGACCAGTATGATGGCCCCCGAGGAGAGTACACTATGTGAATGATTGAAGCTTTTCTTTTTTAGCGATAATAACTTACCTTCATTAATATTTATAGGTATTTCCTCCTCCTTAACCTTCTGTTTACTGCTTATATTTGGCTCTTCTTCTTGAGGTGGCCTCACATTATGAAGTTCTGACCAAACAAACATAAGTCACAAAATGTCACCAGTACAATACCGAGGTTCTTCCACCAGCTTTTATATTATTCAAAACGTCACTAATATCCGCTATAATAATTGATAATCTGTGTGTAACGCCTGCGTGGTGCGTTGTGCTAAATTCTGGCAAACGCGCAACCGCTTTGTAGACGCACATGCGGGGAATCGCACATGCGCAACTTCGTAGTTGCTTCGTATTTGGGCAGGAGCAATAGAAAGGAGAGAGAGCGCGAGCACAGTGTTTGTGGGGGGGGAGAGCAAGAGGGAGAGAAAGCACAGAGAGAGAAGAGGGCACAGACACAGGGCACAGATAGAGAGATAGGATGCAAAGAACGAGAGAAAGAGCGCACAGAGAGGGACAGAAAGAGAAAGCACCCAGAAAACAGAGGGCACATAGAAAGAGAAAGGGCACCCAGAAAAACTGAGGGTACAGAGAGAGAGGGCACAAAAAGAGAGAGCACAGAGAGAGGGCACACAGCGAGAGAAGGCACAGAGAGAGAGAGAGAGAACGGTTGGAGACCGCACAGAAAAATTTGAAAATAACATATGATGCCATCAAGTTACTAATAATGAATATAATGCACATTTTACATTACTTTACTGAAGATGAAGAACTGTAACTAAGTTACAACAAGATCTCAATGATCCTCTTAGTTATCTCCCTTTTGTAAGACGATTAGCAATAATAATAATAATAATATCTAAATGAAAATAGAAGATTTGAAAGGAGTTTTGTATTTATGATGACTCACATATATTTATATATATATAATATTTATATCTATCTAATTATATATATATATATATATATATATATATATATATATATATATACAGTGGATATAAAAAGTCTACACACCCCTGTTAAAATGTCAGGTTTCTGTGCTGTAAAAAAATGAGACAAAGATAAATCCTTTCAGAACTTTTTCCACCTTTAATGTGACCTATAAACTGTACAACTCAATTGAAAAACAAACTGAAATCTTTTAGGTGGAGGGAAGAAAAAAAAAAAAAGAAAAATAACGTGGTTGCATAAGTCTACACACCCTCTTATAACTGGGGATGTAGCTGTGTTCAGAATTAAGCAATCACATTCCAAATCGTGTTAAATAGGAGTCAGCATACACCTGCCATCATTTAAAGTGCATCTGATTAACCCCAAATAAAGTTCAGCTGCTCTAGTTGGTCTGTCCTGAAAAATTTTTAGTCTCATCCCACAGCAAAAGCCATGGTCCACAGAGAGTTTCCAAAGCATCAGAGGGATCTCATTGTTAAAAGGTATCAGTCAGGAGAAGGGTACAAAAGAATTTCCAAGGCATTAGATATACCATGGAACACAGTGAAGACAGTCATCATCAAGAGGAGAAAATATGGCACAACAGTGACATTACCAAGAACTGGAGCTCCCTCCAAAATTGATGAAAAGACAAGAAGAAAACTGGTCTGGGAGGCTACCAAGAGGCCTACAGCAACATTAAAGGAGCTGCATGAATATCTGGCAAGTACTGGCTGTGTGGTACATGTGACAACAATCTCCCGTATTCTTCATATGTCTGGGCTATGGGGTAGAGTGGCAAGACGAAAGCCTTTTCTTACGAAGAAAAACATCCAAGCCAGGCTACATTTTGCAAAAACACATCTGAAGTCTCCCAAAAGTATATGGGAAAAGGTGTTATGGTCTGATGAAACCAAGGTTAAACTTTTTGGCCATAATTCCAAAAGATATGTTTGGTGCAAAAACAACACTGCACATCACCAAAAGAACACCATACCCACAGTGAAGCATGGTGGTGGCAGCATCATGCTTTGGGGCTGTTTTTCTTCAGCTGGAACTGGGGCCTTAGTTAAGATAGAGGGAATTATGAACAGTTCCAAATACCAGTCAATATTGGCACAAAACCTTCAGGCTTCTGCTAGAAAGCTGAACATGAAGAGGAACTTCATCTTTCAGCATGACAACGACCCAAAGCATACATCCAAATCAACAAAGGAATGGCTTCACCAGAAGAAGATTAACGTTTTGGAATGGCCCGGCCAGAGCCCAGACCTGAATCCGATTGAAAATCTGTTGGGTGATCTGAAGAGGGCTGTGCACAGGAGATGCCCTCGCAATCTGACAGATTTGGAGTGTTTTTGCAAAGAGGCGTGGGCAAATCTTGTCAAGTCAAAATGTGCCATGCTGATAGACTCATACCCAAAGACTGAGTGCTGTAATAAAATCACAAGGTGCTTCAACAAAGTATTAGTTTAAGGGTGTGCATACTTATGCAACCATATTATTTTATTTTTATATTTTTTCTTCCCTCCACCTAAAAGATTTCAGTTTGTTTTTCAATTAAGTTGTACAGTTTATAGGTCACATTAAAGGTGGAAAACGTTCTGAAATGATTTATCTTTGTCTCATTTTTTTACAGCACAGAAACCTGACATTTTAACAGGGGTGTGTAGACTTTTATATATACACTATATATATCTATATATATATATATATATATATATATATATATATATATATATATATATATATATATACACACAAACACACATACACAGTAGACTCTCAGTTAACCGGAACTCAAGCAACCAGAAAAAAATAAAAAACATAATCCTGTACTTTAAATAAAAATTAAGACTTACAGGGCTCAACAAATGCCAGGAGCCAGGTTGTGATGCCACTAAATGCTTACAGGCACCTAGATGTAATCTACTGTGTGTCTCTGCAATTCAGTGTTACCTGGAAGCAGACAGGCATGAGCGGCTGAGCCCGGGCAGTGTTGGCGTTACATTCCCCGGGCATGAGTGACTGAGCCAGGGCAGTGTTGGCGTTACATTCCCCGGGCATGAGTGACTGAGCCAGGGCAGTGTTGGGGTTACATTCCCCGGGCATGAGTGACTGAGCCAGGGCAGTGTTGGGGTTACATTCCCCGGGCATGAGTGACTGAGCCAGGGCAGTGTTGGGGTTACATTCCCCGGGCATGAGTGACTGAGCCAGGGCTGTGTTGGGTTTACATTCCCTGGGCATCAGTGACTGAGCCCGGGCAGTGTTGGGGTTACATTCCTTGGGCATGAGCGGCTGAGCCTGGGCAGTGTTGGGGTTACATTCCCCGGCATGAGTGGCTGAGCCCGGGCAGTGTTGGGGTTACATTCCCCAGCACGAGTGACTGAGCCTGGGCAGTGTTGGTGTTACATTCCCCGGCATGAGTGACTGAGCCAGGGCAGTGTTGGGGTTACATTCCCCGGGATCAGTACCGCACTTTACAGCCGAACATACCTGTGTGTAAGTGAGGAGTGAAAGCTGCTGCTGCTAGAACAGCCCTAACTTAGCAGAGCATTCTATGTGCAGCTAATCTAGGCCTCTTTTAATAGTAACTATCAAGCAACCACAAACTACATTTATCCGGCATCTACCAATCCCCATAGGTGCAGGTTAACTGAGAGTCTATATATTTATGTAGATAAGAGTTTTACAGTAGACTCAGTTATCCGTCACCCATGGGGATTAGTAGATGCCGGATAAATGTAGTTTCTGGTTGCTTGAGAGATACTAATAACTATTACTATACTCTATACTAAACCATAAACTCTGTATTGAATTGATATTAAAATACAGTAATTAAAAGCAAATAAAGGCAATCTTCACTTCAGGTAGCACAGTTTTATTATACTGTAAACAGCTTTTTGGAATACAGTTTGCAATTTTTTTTTTAAATGGCACTCAATAAACTTTTCAACTTTGTGAACATCAAGAACATCATTTTTTTTTCACTTCAAGAGAGTTTACTGGGTAAATTTCACATCAGGGACTGCTTTGATCTGGCTACAGCGGATGAATTCTCCAGCCTGCTATCATCCACTCGCCCACTACATGTCCTCAGGACCCTATTCCATCTCAGCTCATCCCTCCCCTCTCTACCACACTAATCCAAGCTCTCACACACATTTTCAACCTTTCGCTAACTTCCGACAAGTTTCCATCATGTCTAAAACACGCCATAATTACACCCATCCTCAAGAAGCACTCATCTGACTCTGACGTTGCTTCTAACTACTGCCCTATCTCTCTACTTCCCCTGGCTTCCAAACTGCTGGAGCGGCTCGTCTATACCCGCCTTACCAGCTTTATTTCCTCTAACTCCGTTCTTGACACCTTCCAATCCGGCTTTCGGCCCCAACACTCCACTGAGACAGCTCTCACTAAAGTCACCAATGACCTGCTTACTGCCAAGTCAAAAGGTCACTTCTCAATTCGTCTTCTTCTAGATCTCTCTGCTGCCTTTGACACTGTCGACCATCCACTTCTACTCCATATCCTCTCCGCCCTCTGTATTCGAGACACTGCCCTCTTGTGGTTCTCATCATACCTACAAAATCGATCATTCACTATCTCTGGCACCTCTTCTTCTCCTTAACCCCTGTCTGTTGGCGTACCCCAAGGATCTGTCCTTGGCCCCCTCCTCTTCTCAATCTACACTTCCTCACTTGGTACCCTTATAAACTCTTTTGGGCTGCAATATCATCTCTATGCAGATGACACCCAAATCTACCTCTCCAGATCTATCCCCCTTTCTCCTAACACACGTCTCCAACTGCCTCTCTAGTATATCCTCTTGGATGTCCACCGACCATCTCAAACTCAACATGTCTAAAACTGAACTCCTTATCTTCCCTCCCTCTCCCACTGTGTCAATTCCTCACATCTCTCTCACTGTCAATAATTACATATTCACCCCCACCTCCCAAGCCCGTTGTCTTGGAGTTCTACTGGACACTGCTCTGTCCTTCATCCGTCACATACAATCACTAACTAAATCTTGTCTTCTCCATCTAAAAAACATCTCCAGAATTCGTCACTATCTTACACAAGACACAACTAAAATCCTTATACACTCTCTCATCATCTCTCGACTGGACTACTGCAACTCGCTTTTTGTTGGCCTACCCACCACCCGACTATCCCCACTTCAATCCATTATGAATGCCTCTGCTAGACTCCTCTTCCGTACACAACATTCAGTGTCGACATCACCTCTCTGTCAATCACTCCCCTGGCTTCCCTTAGTCTCCAGAATATGGTCTTATCTCCAAATACTCCCCCACCCGCCCTCTTCGTTCTGCTAATTACCTTCTTCTTTCCACAACTCGTCACCTCCTCTCCCTCTCGCCTTCAGGACTTTTCTTGTGCTGCCCCTATTCTCTGGAACTCCTTGCCTCGCTCCACCAGATTATCCTGCCTCAAAACATTCAAAACCTTTCTAAAAACACATTCACCTCTCTCTCCCCCTCCTTTTCTTCACACAATACCTTTAGGTAGTAAGTCTGCGAGTTTCAATCCCACAAGGTGCCATAGGGAAAGCACTATGGATTTGAGGCTCAAAGACAGGGCCCTCCCTGCCTTGCTATTTGTATGTATATTTGTCTTGAACGTATCTTATGTACAGCGCTATGGAATATGTTGGGGCGTTATAAATAAACAATAATAATAATAATCATCATCAGGATCATGAGAATCTCAATCCGCTTCATCCCCTGCAAGGCCCTCCATCGGGAGCAGGAACCCAGCCATCATCAGGATAAGGATTTGCTGAACAGGAGCTGGAACAGGATCAGGAGAAGCGGATGTGAATCGTTTTGGATCTTTATCCATAGATGATGCTGTAATGGTAAACTTGCGTGCAGATCACCTTGCTTTGGGCCCTACGCCTCTCCCACAACATCAGGTTTTGCATGATGTGCAGCTGCGCAAGAAGCCGAGAAGTGAAGAAGATGGTTGCTGCAGTAGCTCTCTGCCAGGATACTTTTCCCACCTCACACCCATCGTCATCACTCTTCCTCCTCTGCCACATGCTTTTGTCCATGATTCACGAAACCTTCTAAGTTTAGTGTATGAGTGACTGGAATATATAAACGGTATCTCACAAAAGTGAGTACACCCTCACATGTAAAAAATGTATTATATCTTTTCATGTGACAACACAGAAGACATGCCCCTCTGCTACAATGTGAAGTAGTAAGTGTACGGCCTGTATAACAGTGTAAATGTGCTGTCCCCTCAAAATAACTCAACACACAGCCATTAATGTTTAAACTGTTGGCAACAAAAGTGAGTACACCCCTAAGTGGAAATGTCCAAATTAGGCTCAATTAGCCATTTTCCCTCCCCGGTGTCATGTGACTTGTTAGTGTTACAAGGTCCTAGTTGTGAATGGTGAGCAGGTGTGTTAAAGCTGGTGTTATCGCTCTCACACTGTCTCATACTGGTCACTGGAAGTTCAACATGGCACCTGATGCCAAATAACTCTCTGAGGATCTGAAACAAAGATTTGTTGCTCTACATAAAGATGGCCTAGGCTATAAGAAGATTGCCAAGACCCTGAAACTGAGCTGCAGCACGGTGGGCCATACAGCGGTTTTACAGGACAGGTTCCACTCAGAGCCGGCCTCGCCATGGTCCACCAAAGAAGTTGAGTGCACATGCTCAGCGTCATATTTAGAGGTTGTCTTTGGGAAATAGAAGTATGAGCACTGCCAGCATTGCTGCAGAGGTTGAAGGGGTGGGGGGTCCGCCGGTCAGTGCTCAGACCATACGCTGTACACCTCATCATATTGGTCTGCATGGCTGTCGTCCCAGAACGAAGCCTCTTCTAAAGATGATGCACAAGAAAGCAAAACAGTTTGCTGGAGACAATCAGACTAAGGACATGGATTACTGGAACCAGGCCCTGTGGTCAGATGAGACCAAGATAAACTTATTTGGTTCAGATGGTGTCAAGTGTGTGTGGCGGCAACCAGGTGAGGAGTACAAAGACAAGTGTGTCTTGCCTACCGTCAAGCATGGTGGTGGGAGTGTCATGGTCTGGGCCTGCATGAGTGCTGCCGGCACTGGGGAGCTACAGTTCATTGAGGGAACCATGAATGCCAAAATGTACTGTGACATACTAAAGCAGAGCATGGTCCCCTCCCTTCAGAGACTGGGCCGCAGGGCAGTATTCCAACAAGATAACGACCCCAAACACACCTCCAAGATGACCACTGCCTTGCTAAAGAAGCTGAAGGTAAAGATGATGGACTGGCCAAGCATCTCTCCAGACCTAAACCCTATTGAGCATCTGTGGGGCATCCTCAAACGAAAGGTGGCGAAGCACAAATTTTCTAACATCCACCAGCTCCTTGACGTCATCATGGAAGAGTGGAAGAGGACTCCAGTGGCAACTGGTGAACTCCATGCCCATTTGAGTTAAGGCAGTGCTGGAAAATAATGTTGGCCACACCAAATATTGACACTTTGGGCCAAATTTGGACATTTCCACTTTTGTTGCCAACAGTTTAGACATTAATGGCTGTGTGTTGGGTTATTTTGAGGGGACAGCACATTCACACTGTTATACAGGCTGTACACTTACTACTTTACATTGTAGCAGAGGGTCATTCCTTCAGTGTTGTCACATGAAAAGATATAATAAAATATTTACAAAAATGTAGGATACTGTATATACAGTATCTCACAAAAGTGAATACACCCCTCACATTTTTGTAAATATTTTATTATATCTTTTCCGGTGACAAAGGGAGGGGATCATGCTCTGCTTCAGTATGTCACAGTACATGTTGGCATTCATGGTTCCCATGAACTGTAGCTCCCCAGTGGCGGCAGCACTCATGCAGGCCCAGACCATGACACTCCCACCACCAAAAGTATACATCCTATACCGAGGAAACCTATTTGACATAATCCATAAATGACAGAAAATGGATAAGGCACAAAAACACTGTTATGAGATGAAACCCTCAGTTTTAATGTAAACAGCGATGCAGAGAGAGTGGAGGCCGCATCGGACATCATCAGGTGAGTGCATATAGTGGGGAATTGACACAACATATTATAGAAAACATATATACACATATAGACATGAGTGTATATATGTTTGGTCTGGGCCTGCATGAGTGCTGCCGGCACTGGGGAGCTACAGTTCATTGAGGGAACCAGGAATACAAACATGTACTGTGACATACTAAAGCAGAGCATGATCCCCTCCCTTCGGAGGCTGGGCCGCAGGGTAGTATTCCAACATGATAAAGACCCCAAACACATCTCCAAGATGACCAGTGCCTTGCTAAAGAAGCTGAAGGTAAAGGTGATGGACTGGCCAAGCATGTCACTAGATCTACACCCTATTGAGCATCCTCAAATGGAAGGTGGGGGGAGCGCAAGGTCTCCAACATCCACCAGCTCCGTGATGTCATCATGGAGGAGAGGAAGAGGACTCCAGTGGCAACCTATGAAGCTCTGGTGAACTCTATGCCCATGAGGGTTAAGGCAGTGCTGGAAAATAATGGTGGCCACACTAAATATTGACACTTTGGGCCCAATTTGGACATTTCCACTTAGGGGTGTACTCACTTTTGTTGCCAATGGCTTAGACTTTAATGGCTGGGTGTTGAGTTATTTTGTCTCGAGACAAATTAACTTTGACGTTAGCAGAGTCAACTAACTCGCATATTTCCTCATAAACTCTGCTACTGGTGGCTGAACAATGGATTTGAACCTCCTCAAAGTCATCAGAGGTGGAGGATTCCTCAGACATGACAGCTGGCCACAACTTTCTCCAACATTTCTTTCATGTTTCACTAGTCATAGAATCCCCACCACGCCAGACAGTGTAGATAGCATTTTTTAGATTATATTTTTTTCTGAAACTCCTGTAAATATTAATAATTTTCCGTATGAAGTCACACTTGTAAAAAAAACATTCGTACACTCTTTGATCCATTGGTTGGATCAGACATATGATGTTAGCTTGAAGATAACGTACTAAAATGTTGCCATTAACGAGAGCTTACGCAGGAGGATGTGTGCGCGACCGTTATCCAGGAGAAACAGGACTTTACTATTCTTTGGTATTCCTTTCTTTCTAAAAATTTTATTGGAAACAAACAAATAATAAAACCACTTGTTAAAAATGTCTGCGTCCATCCAACTGATACCCTGTGCATGGCAATCTACAGGGAGGCTAGTTATGCCTTTAAAGCGCCTTGGTTTAGCAACTTATGCTTACGATTCCCCAATCCATTTGCACAAACGAGAACAGTTGGACGCTCTTTATTTTGCTTGAACCTGTGAGCTACCTTCTCATTACCACCAGAGAAAAAGAAGAATTAGGCAAACACTTCCATATTAATCCAGTTTCATCTACATTATATATCTGTTCTGGGGTCAGGCCATTTTCTGCTACCAATTCACTAAAAACATCATGAAATCAGGCTGTGGCTTCAAAATTAGCCGATTTCTGTTTACCCGACAAGTCCAGCTTTTGGATGCCATGACGAACCTTGAATCTGGTAAGCCAGCCACTTGAAAATGAACACTGACCTGCAATATTCATTTTCTCGTGCAATTCTCTCGCTTTTGCCTGCAACATGGGTCCAGAAATACGACAACCCTCAGACCTTTTTAGAGAAAACCACTCATACAGGGCCTGGTCAAGCAATTCCAATTTCGGTGTATGAAGGGTATGACGCTGCTCCACACTCATGTCACTCTCTGCCTTAGCATAAAACTCCTTTATCTTCTGAGACTGAGACTTAATTTCATAGATCGTTGAGGAACCAACATTAAATTCCTTCATGAGCACTGCACGGGTCTCACCATTTTCAAGCCTCTTGCATATTTCCATCTTCTGCTTGAGGTTAAGCACAATGCGTTTACGCCTCCCTGGGGCTTGTTTTTGTATTTTTGGTGTTAACAATCTTGTAGATCCCAACTGCCGGTTGCGCTGGGCTTCCTGTTGGATGGCGGTTGCATGAGAGTCCCAGTTGCGATGGGTTTCCTGTTGGATGGCGGTTGCATGAGAGTCCCAGTTGCGATGGGTTTCCTGTTGGATGGCGGTTGCATGAGAGTTCCAGTAGCTTGAGTTCTGGATAACTGGGATTGGAAAGAGAGTGGGACAGCTATAAAATTCACTGACTGTACCGCTGCAACAATGGAAAAAAATATTTGTTTGAAAACTTTGTCTAACTAAGAGCATAAGTAAGCAGGTAAAGCAATTCAGCTAGCTTTTAATTAGAAAAAGAAAACATTTTGAATCCATAACACATAGGTGGAAGTGGTGTTCGAGAGAGCGTTTACATTGTTTTGTATGCGAGATAGATATGGTTGCATTTCCTGAACAGGAAATCTGCTTTTGGGCTGTGGTGTCAATTTCAGGCTTATCCGTTAATCTTAAAGTCACTTAACTCCCTCCTTCACCAACACCATCTCCACTGCAGTGGTCCTTTAAGCACAGGGAGAAATATCTTGTAGTATATCAGTCTGGTCTCACCCAATAGAGTGATCCGGCCCAGAAATACCAGGCAATTTTACCCTGAACAGGAGAAACAGCAAACCCCAGACATACGTTTCGGCCTCTGTGGGCCTCACCAGTGAGGTGCAGCTTTACTCCCTATTAAGGATAGTTGTTCTCTGCCTGAGCACCTCTATTGTTGCTATTGCTTATGCAAATTACCCTTAGGGTTTTGTTTCCCTAAGTGTGATACCTCTACTGGCCAAATCTGATACTGCTAAAGAAAATCCAGGAGGCGTTCCTGAATTTATTCCAAAAGCAGTTTGTACAAAGATCAAAAGAACGCCTTTTATCTCTTGCAGCACTTGTGCTTAATGCAAAGAAACACTTGTAATAGTGTATTTAAAAAATATATATATATTTTTTACATGGGCGAGAGCATATAGGTGACTTCAGTATTCCTTTGACTCAAATTATTAATTTTCCTCGGCTCACCTCAGACACAAAAATAAAATAAAAATGTTGGGAACTCAGTAACATAATATTAGCCAGATATAAGATTGATAAGAACTTGTGTCTTCAGAGATAGAAAAGTATGACGTAATGCTTATAGCAATCTAACGGGTTATCAGAGAAGGCCCATGTTTTGAGTTCACACGTAGACGCTCCATAGATACCAAGACAAAAGAACACAAACAGTATCCCAATATACGTTCAGGATCTCAGTAAGTTCTTATATTTTTCTTGGCCATTTATTTCGGATTTTAAAGATTCCGGTGACATGGCCTTAATTATTACTTTCTATAACTTTTGATGCATTTATTTTGTGCAGAAATAAAATCAAATGGTTTTAAGCGATTTAAATAATTAAAATCTGTATAAATTACTTTTCAGTTTAATGTGAGTAAAAAAAAACAAAAAAAACAACCTTTTACAGAAATCTTTTGTGAGAAACGTTATCACTGATCTACACCAGGGTTGTTTTGCCCGTTGTTTGAGTTTCCGGTTGCGCCGGGTTTTCTGTCGTTTGCCGGTTGCATGAAAGTATGTATGTATGTATGTATGTATATATATATATATATAATTCTGGCAATCCACCTTAATTGGACAGGGAGGAATGAGAGAGGCTGTATGATGGCGGAGGCAGTGTTTGGAGAGTGAGAGATGCAGGATTAGAAGGGATTCGAATCTGACCAAGCATGCTGAAAAAGGCGAAAACCAGACCACAAGCCAGGAGGAGAGAGGGAGGCAGGAGCAAAGGAGGGAGGGCAAGTAGGGAAAGGGAAGGGCCTGGGGTAGGGACAAGAGAGAGAAAGCGGGCCAGAGAAGACGCTAACAAACAGGGAGGACACAAAACGCAGAGAGAAAAAGACTGCAGAGAGAGCATGGAGGGCACAGCGTCACAGAGTGATGACAAAAATAACGTGCGAACAGGAAATGCAGAGGAGGCGGCGGGCGCTTCCACAAGTCCAGGTAAATTTACCTGGTTATATATACACATTATATATATATATATATATATATATATATATATATATATATATATATATATACACACACGCACACATTTGCATGTCCCTGTTCAGGTTCCCAGAATGCAGTGTAATAACTGTATTTCTCAGAATTCTGTGCAGGAAACAAGTTTAATGTGAGCACAGATGTACTACTTATTTCCTGTACGGTGGAGGCTTCTATCGCTCTTTTGCCCACCATAAATTAAATGATGTCGTGGTAAACTACCTACTCACAAAATCTACTACACAAGCTAGGAATTGGCCCCATGCTGATGAGAGGCAGTAACCACCAAACAGCTGTCTGTGGGTGGTATTCCTGGCTTGTGTATAATCCATCCTGAGCTTTGCTTAAAACTGTGTAATACCGCCAGCACATTATTAAAGGAAGGCGTGTTTAAAACGGTAATGGTTCACAACAGCGAAGCGTTTGTGGGCACATTTGCATGTCACTGCCCAGGTTCCCAGAATGCAGTGCAATATCTGTATTTATTGGAATTCTAAGCAGTTTTTTAACTTGTTTTACATGTTCAAATGTGAACTCAAAAGGTAATATTTATTTACAATATATATATATATATATATATATATATATATATATATATATATATATATATATATATATATATATACACACACACACATACATAAAATTGTATTTGTATATTGTTGTTGTTCTGTCTTTCTTTCAGTCGTGTACGACTCTCTGTGACCATACGGACGCAACACGCCAGACGCATCTGGTTGTTTATGGTTGTACTGATCCATATGGTTTTCATGGCAAAAATACTGGAGTGGGTTGCCAGTTCCTTCTCCAGTGAACATTTGGTCAAACCGCTCTGCAATGAGCTGCCCATCTTGGGTGACCATACATGGTATAGCTCACAGCTTCATTGAGGTACACAAGCTGCTTCAACCACAAGGTAGCAATTGTTTGACCTACGAAATCTGCTCTTTGCCCCGACTCTACTTCATTGTACTTGTGTAAATAGACATATCTCCTTAGACTTCCCCTGAGAACCTTCCTATGTACATAAGGAAGCTGCATCCTAATCTTCTAATACCAGGCACCTAGACCAACTAAAACAGAACATTTCAATATAATAGCCAATGATGTGATAATGATGTGATAAGATACATATTATAAATAGAAATCCTTATTTTGGGGATGGTTCTTTTCTTATAAACATGGTTGTTTAGTCATTCAGTCGTGTCTAGCTCTCTTTGACCCTATGGACAGCAGCACGCCAGGTTGGCTCACATTGACAAAATATGATGATAACGGAGGTGTCCCATAGGTAATAGGGGTATGGTGACATTAGATCAGGTTGTACCTCAGATGTGTTAATGTGACAATATAATGATAATTACTGAATAATCTCTTTATTTACTATGCACTCACCTTCACTGATATTTACAGGAAGCTCCTCCTCCTTAACTTGACGCTGACCCCTTATATTCAGCTCTTCTTCTTCAAGTATTGGGTCAGTCGAAGAGTTCACATGTGAATGACCTGCCCAAATATAAAGAAACCATTATAAAATGGCATTAAATCAGCGACTGACATAGGGTCATGAAGAGTCGGACATAACTGAACGACTAAACAAAAACAAATATATATATGTGTTTTAATAAAGCCTCATAATATACAATATTGCTGCAGTGGAATTCCCCATTTTGGCTTTAGCAGATCAGCTTCCTGAGATGAGCAAATACTTTGTGGCTATTTGCACAATGAGAATGTGTCAGTTACACTGGCCAATGCTCTCAGCAGAATGACGTAAAGCTCATAAGTTTATAAGGAGGCACCCATCTGAGAAAGTAACAGGCAGCAGCAAGCAATACATTAAAATAGAGCCATACAGTAAAGTATGATTGTATATGGAAATTACAAAATATAAAGGTTGTGTTTTTTTTGTTTTTTTTAAACATGACACTTGTCATATTTAGTCATTCAAAATCTCTCTTTTACCCCTCTCCTTCTCCCAGTCTCCACCCCTCTCTCACACACACAATCCTTCTGTCTCTGTCTCTCTCTCCCTCTATATCCCCTTCTCTCTCAACCCCTGTTACTCCCCCTCTTCTTTTCTCTCTCTCCCGCCTCCTTCCGCCTCTCTCTCTCTCCCGCCTCCTTCCGCCTCTGTCTCTCTCCCGCCTCCTTCCGCCTCTCTCTCTCTCCCGCCTCCTTCCGCCTCTCTCTCTCTCCCGCCTCCTTCCGCCTCTCTCTCTCTCCCGCCTCCTTCCGCCTCTCTCTCTCTCTCCCGCCTCCTTCCGCCTCTCTCTCTCTCTCCCGCCTCCTTCCGCCTCTCTCTCTCTCTCCCGCCTCCTTCCGCCTCTCTCTCTCTCCAGCCTCCTTCCGCCTCTCTCTCTCTCCCGCCTCCTTCCACCTCTCTCTCTCTCCCGCCTCCTTCAGCCTCTCTCTCTCTCCCGCCTCTCTCTCTCTCCCGCCTCCTTCCGCCTCTCTCTCTCTCCCGCCTCCTTCCGCCTCTCTCTCTCCCGCCTCCTTGCCCCTCTCTCTCTCCCGCCTCCTTCCGCCTCTCTCTCTCTCTCTCCCGCCTCCTTCGGCCTCTCTCTCCCACCTCCTTCCGCCTCTCTCTCTCTCCCGCCTCCTTCCGCCTCTCTCTCCCACCTCCTTCCGCCTCTCTCTCTCTCCCGCCTCCTTCCGCCTCTCTCTCTCTCTCTCGCCTCTCTCTCTCTCACCCGCCTCCTTCCGCCTCTCTCTCTCTCACCCGCCTCCTTCCGCCTCTCTCTCTCACCCGCCTCCTTCCGCCTCTCTCTCTCTCTCACCCCCTCCTTCCGCCTCTCTCTCTCTCTCTCACCCCCTCCTTCCGCCTCTCTCTCTCACCCCCTTCTTCCGCCTCTCTCTCTCTCACCCCCTCCTTCCGCCTCTCTCTCTCTCTCTCTCTCTCACCCCCTCCTTCCGCCTCTCTCTCTCTCTCACCCCCTCCTTCCGCCTCTCTCTCTCTCTCTCACCCCCTCCTTCCGCCTCTCTCTCTCACCCCCTCCTTCCGCCTCTCTCTCTCACCCCCCTCCTTCCGCCTCTCTCTCTCACCCCCTCCTTCCGCCTCTCTCTCTCACCCCCTTCTTCCGCCTCTCTCTCTCACCCCCTCCTTCCGCCTCTCTCTCTCTCTCTCACCCCCTCCTTCCGCCTCTCTCTCTCTCTCTCTCTCACCCCCTCCTTCCGCCTCTCTCTCTCTCTCACCCCCTCCTTCCGCCTCTCTCTCTCTCTCACCCCCTCCTTCCGCCTCTCTCTCTCTCTCACCCCCTCCTTCCGCCTCTCTCTCTCTCACCCCCTCCTTCCGCCTCTCTCTCTCTCTCACCCCCTCCTTCCGCCTCTCTCTCTCTCTCACCCCCTCCTTCCGCCTCTCTCTCTCTCTCACCCCCTCCTTCCGCCTCTCTCTCTCTCTCACCCCCTCCTTCCGCCTCTCTCTCTCTCTCACCCCCTCCTTCCGCCTCTCTCTCTCTCTCACCCCCTCCTTCCGCCTCTCTCTCACCCCCTCCTTCCGCCTCTCTCGCCTCTCTCTCCTCTCTCTCTCTCTCACCCCCTCCTTCCGCCTCTCTCTCTCTCTCACCCCCTCCTTCCGCCTCTCTCTCTCTCACCCCCTCCTTCCGCCTCTCTCTCTCTCACCCCCTCCTTCCGCCTCTCTCTCTCTCTCACCCCCTCCTTCCGCCTCTCTCTCTCTCTCACCCCCTCCTTCCGCCTCTCTCTCTCTCTCACCCCCTCCTTCCGCCTCTCTCTCTCTCTCACCCCCTCCTTCCGCCTCTCTCTCTCTCTCACCCCCTCCTTCCGCCTCTCTCTCTCTCTCACCCCCTCCTTCCGCCTCTCTCTCTCTCTCACCCCCTCCTTCCGCCTCTCTCTCTCTCTCACCCCCTCCTTCCGCCTCTCTCTCTCTCTCACCCCCTCCTTCCGCCTCTCTCTCTCTCTCACCCCCTCCTTCCGCCTCCCTCTCTCTCTTACCCCCTCCTTCCGCCTCTCTCTCTCTCTCACCCCCTCCTTCCGCCTCTCTCTCTCTCTCACCCCCTCCTTCCGCCTCTCTCTCTCTCTCACCCCCTCCTTCCGTCTCTCTCTCTCTCTCACCCCCTCCTTCCGCCTCTCTCTCTCTCTCACCCCCTCCTTCCGCCTCTCTCTCTCTCTCACCCCCTCCTTCCGCCTCTCTCTCTCTCTCACCCCCTCCTTCCGCCTCTCTCTCTCTCTCACCCCCTCCTTCCGCCTCTCTCTCTCTCTCACCCCCTCCTTCCGCCTCTCTCTCTCTAACCCCCTCCTTCCGCCTCTCTCTCACCCGCCTCCTTCCGCCTCTCTCTCACCCGCCTCCTTCCGCCTCTCTCTCTCTCACCCCTCCTTCCGCCTCTCTCTCTCTCACCCCCTCCTTCCGCCTCTCTCTCTCTCACCCCCTCCTTCCGCCTCTCTCTCTCTCACCCCCTCCTTCCGCCTCTCTCTCTCACCCCCTCCTTCCGCCTCTCTCTCTCTCTCACCCCCTCCTTCCGCCTCTCTCTCTCTCACCCCCTCCTTCCGCCTCTCTCTCTCTCACCCCCTCCTTCCGCCTCTCTCTCTCTCACCCCCTCCTTCCGCCTCTCTCTCTCTCACCCCCTCCTTCCGCCTCTCTCTCTCTCACCCCCTCCTTCCGCCTTTCTCTCTCTCACCCCCTCCTTCCGCCTCTCTCTCTATCACCCCCTCCTTCCGCCTCTCTCTCACCCCCTCCTTTCGCCTCTCTCTCTCCCACCCCCTTCCTTCCGCCTCTCTCTCTATCACCCCCTCCTTCCGCCTCTCTCTCACCCCCTCCTTTCGCCTCTCTCACCCCCTCCTTCCGCCTCTCTATCACCCCCTCCTTCCGCCTCTCTATCACCCCCTCCTTCCGCCTCTCTATCACCCCCTCCTTCCGCCTCTCTATCACCCCCTCCTTCCGCCTCTCTATCACCCCCTCCTTCCGCCTCTCTTTATCTCTCTCAGTCTCCTTCTCCTCCCCTCTCTGCTCATAATAATTTTGAATATAAAAGGTCCAGATAAATTAACAGATTTAACATTTCCACAAACCCAAGTAGATCATTACATGCTTACAACTCACCTGCATCGAGCTCTGAGTGGATGGTCACCCGTACGATGTCCTTCTCATCCATCTCATCATCTCGGACACACTGAGAGACACAACAAAATGCAATTTGGTCCATTTTAGAAAAACAGAATTTTATGGGAAATAAGTCTGCAGAAAAGACTAAGGGTCAAAGGGCTGTGAGTTTCAAGATCATAAGGAAATGTGCGTTTATCGAGTAAACAACAAAAACATCTGTAAATAAAATGGTTTTCAAATGAATGTTACCTGCCTGGTGTGCTGGGTCTGCACACCTCCATCATATCGCACAAGTCATAATTTGGGTTATTGCTTACTCACTATCTCATTAAAATAATCTGCCATGCATAAATGTCCCTTTCCCAGCAGTCAGTGTCCGCCGGTATAATGTCCCATTCCCAAAAGTCAGCGCCCCCCGGTATAATGTCCCATTCGCTGCAGTCAGCGTCCCCCGGGATAATGTCCCATTCCCAGCAGTCAGTGTCCCCCGGTATAACGTCCCATTCCCAGCAGTCATTGTCCCCCGGTATAATGTCCCATTCCCAGCAGTCAGTGTCCTGGTATAATGTCCCATTCCCGGCAGTCAATGTGTCCCGGTATAATGTCCCATTCCCGGCAGTCAATGTGTCCCGGTATAATGTCCCATTCCCGGCAGTCAATGTGTCCCGGTATAATGTCCCATTCCCGGCAGTCAGTGTGTCCCGGTATAATGTCCCATTCCCGGCAGTCAGTGTGTCCCGGTATAATGTCCCATTCCCGGCAGTCAGTGTGTCCCGGTATAATGTCCCATTCCCAGCAGTCAGTGTTCCCCGGTATAATGTCCCATTCCCAGCAGTCAGTGTCCCCAGGGTTTAACGTCCCATTCCCAGCAGTCAGTGAGTCCCGGTATAATGTCCCATTCCCAGCAGTCAGTGCGTCCCCCGGTATAATGTCCCATTCCCAGCAGTCAGTGTCCCCGGTATAATGTCCCATTGTCCAGCAGTCAGTGTCCCCGGTATAATGTCCCATTCCCAGCAGTCAGTGTGTGTCCCAGTATAACGCCCCATTCCCAGCAGTCAGTGCGTCCCCCGGTATAATGTCCCATTGTCCAGCAGTCAGTGTCCCCGGTATAATGTCCCATTCCCAGCAGTCAGTGTGTGTCCCGGTATAACGCCCCATTCCCAGCAGTCAGTGTCCCCCGGTATAACGCCCCATTCCCAGCAGTCAGTGCGTCCCCCGGTATAATGTCCCATTCCCAGCAGTCAGTATCCCCCGGTATAATGTCCCATTCCCTGCAGTCAGTGTCCCCCGGTAAAACGGCCCATTCCCAGCAGTCAGCATCCCCCGGTATAACGTCCCATTGTCCAGCAGTCAGTGCGTCCCCCGGTATAATGTCCCATTCCCAGCAGTCAGTGCGTCCCCCGGTATAACGCCCCATTCCCAGCAGTCAGTGCGTCCCCCGGTATAATGTCCCATTCCCAGCAGTCAGTGTCCCCCGGTATAATGTCCCATTCCCTGCAGTCAGTGTCCCCCGGTATAACGTCCCATTCCCAGCAGTCAGCATCCCCCGGTATAACGTCCCATTGTCCAGCAGTCAGTGCGTCCCCCGGTATAATGTCCCATTCCCAGCAGTCAGTGTCCCCCGGTATAATGTCCCATTCCCAGCAGTCAGTGTGTCCCGGTATAATGTCCCATTCCCAGCAGTCAGTGTCCCCGGTATAATGTCCCATTGTCCAGCAGTCAGTGTCCCCGGTATAATGTCCCATTGTCCAGCAGTGCTCACCTCTCCAGTCAGCTGGTCATCGTTGGTCTGAGGGGGATTATTCTTCACGATGGTGTATTCCTACAGAATGGGAGAAGAAGAATCCATACTTCAGGTAAAGGATCACTGTAGCTTAATAAAAACTTCACGTCTGTGATGTAACAAAATAATCATTAGCAGGTATGTGAGACCGGAGCATAAAAGCAGTTTTAAAGAAAAGCTGATATATAGAAGTCTCTGATCTCCGAGTCCATCTTAGACTTCTAGTCTTGTGTTTTAATAGAAGTGAATACAGATCATACTTGAAGCCACTTGTTACAGGTTTCTAAAGCATATCTGAATACCGTATTTCAAAATTAAAGGTTGTCATGAATTATTTTAAATGGTGTAAAAACATTTTCCAAATGACCAGGTCAAATTCTTCAAAAGAAGACGCATCAGTGGCCCTTTAATGGGAATTTTCTATTGGATTATGTGAATGTCCAGATGATTTATAGATAAGGTTGCCATTATGACATTGGCCAACGGCTCTCACCTCTCCAGTCAGCAGGTAGATAATCTCTAGGGTGTGATTCAGGATCATGTTGTTCATCTTCTTATCCTCGTCCATTTTGGTCACGGTCAGTGAGTTTGTCAGATATTGCACCAGTGAGACCTACAGAAACGGCAGAATTAAATGACCACTGTAATGGTCAAACAAGGGGAACTTACTCTGTTAATTGTGTATTGATCATTAATAAAATTCCCTTTTAATGATTTATAATATTTATATTCAATATTCCCTGATAAGGTCACCAAGGTGGGTTTATGCTGTGAGTGATCTAAAGGGCTTCAATGTCCTTAGATGAGGCCAGACAAACCTTCATAGGCTGCCCCTACAGCAAAGCTTGTTGTCCAAGGAAATTACCTTACAAGGCAAATCTACAGACAATGGAGATCACTTTGTACCTGAAAATTTAGCACGGCTTCCTAGACAAAAACAACTTCTCCTATCTAGTTGTATTGTTTAGATCACCATTAATAAACACTAAAAATACAAGTGCAAACAGCAGCAAAGAAAGGATTAATATCAAATATATATAAAAACGTAGTTACCGACCATCATGGCCGACGGTGTGAAGACAATCCAAATCAACACAGATTGCATTAATTATGCAGGCCGGATGACTAGGAGCATGCTAACTTTGCAACCCCTTCCCTTCTATTACTGAGCATGCTCCACAATATCTGGCCTCCATAGTTAACTCAATCAAAGTTGTTTGTGTCCGTTTCATACTATTGTGCAGATCAGGGGTGTCCAAGTTCGGTCCTACTGGGCCGCGCATAGGCCTGGATTTGAGGATTTCCTTCCTGTGCACAGGTGAGTCAATCAGTATGACTGAAAAAGCCATTGTCTCGCCTGGGTGCAGCAAAGATATCCTCAAATCCAGGCCTGTGTGCGGCCCAGGAGGACCGAACTTGGATTCCCCTGGTGTAGATGATAATGATGGAGGTGGGAGGAGGGCAGCAGCGGCCATGATGGTATCAATGTTTTTCTTGCTCCAGGTTTGTACATAAATTTGAACAGTGCATTAATAGTGACCTAAAAAGGAGATTTCACTTGATAAGCATTTTCACTGGCCCCAGTGCTTGTCTCCACCCCTATAAGGTCATTTTGGGATCTCCCCTGGCTTAAGATTTTATATATTATAGAAGTTTTCACTGGCTTTTGCTTTTTTCAAATCTACTTGTTCTTAAAGCCGTTAAGACCTGTCTCTCAACCAATCCCCCTGCCTTTCCCTTATTGACCTTATCAGGCTGGAGACAAACATAGCTGGAGGCTGAATAATCATTGAAATGAATTTAATACAGATTATTGGTATCATAAAATATTAGATGTGAATTAATGCAGAATTATAATAACAAGCTCGACTTTCTAGGACATAACAATGGTCCTCTGAACCAGACCCAGATAATGGAGTCCAAACATCTCTAGGTTACACAGTTTCCACATTTTAAAGAAACAACTCTCTTTTTTGGGGTTAAGATGACATTATAACTGGACATTCTGCACAGCAGTGATGGAGAGGAGAGTCATTATGACGTTCTCCAGCATCTCCCACCTCTCCAGTCAGCAGGGAGATGATCTCCAGGGTGTGAGCCAAGATCCTCTCATCTATCCTCTCCATGTTACTCTCGTCCTCACTCATCAGGGAATTACTCAGATCTTGCAAGACGGAGATCTTAAAGGAAAATGGTAAAGAGAAGGAAGTAAGACAGAAGCAGACAATTTGTTTTTCACCAAAAGGGGGGGGGGGCAGAGAGAGGGGGGGGGGAGAGAGAGGAGGAGGGAAAGAGAGAGGAGGGAGGGGGAGAGAGAGAGAGGAGGGAGGGGGAGAGAGAGAGAGGAGGGAGGGGGAGAGAGAGAGAGGAGGGAGGGGGAGAGAGAGAGAGGAGGGAGGGGGAGAGAGAGAGAGGAGGGAGGGGGAGAGAGAGAGAGGAGGGAGGGGGAGAGAGAGAGAGGAGGGAGGGGGAGAGAGAGAGGAGGGAGGGGGAGAGAGAGAGGAGGGAGAGGGGGAGGAGAGAGGGGGAGGAGAGATGGAGAGAGGGGGAGGAGAGAGGGGGGAGAAAGGGGGAGGAGAGAGGGGGGAGAAAGGGGGTGGAGAGAGAGGAGAGAAGGGGGGAGGGGGGAGAAAGTGGGTGGAGAGAGGGGGGGGCGTGTGCTTTTCTAGTAACAGTATATACTGAGGTCACTTTCTATAACCCAGTTCTCCTCCTCTCCCCGTACTCTTACCTTAATTCTACTCCCAGCTTAAAATCCGTTTTGCTGTTCTGCAAAGACCCGGAAGTGATTACTTTCCGGAAGGGAATACCTTCCGGAAGTGATGTTATTTTCCTCTAACAAACGCTGAGACTACATAACCCGTGTTCCTTTGCGCGGAGATCACATGACAAGCGTCACACACAGCCGGAGGATATTGTCCGGGTTTCGGTCTCTTTCTCTCATTGTCTAATCAATACAATGCTATTGGCAGGACGGTCACGTGATTTCTCTGGGGTTGATCATAACCCTGTGAGGTCTGGCAGTTATTTCGCAACTGTGGGGGAGGTGCATGTATACCTGTTATGTAAATGTCCTGCTGTCCCAGAGTCCTCCAGTGCGGTCTTTACATTTGTATGAACGTTTTTTTTTTCCAGGGTAGGTGTTTTTTTTTCTATATTGAAAGGATAGGACATTAGCAACTGTTATCTCATCCTGCCAACTACAGCCATATATAATATACAGAGAGATAGATGGAGAGATAGATAGAAGGAGAGATAGATGGAATTAGAGATAAATGGATAGATAGCAGGAGATTTAGATAGTAGGATAGATAGATGGACAGTAGGAGAGAGAGATAGTATGAGAGATAGATAGATATATAGTAAGATAGATAGTATGAGAGATAGATAGTATGAGATATAGATAGTAAGATAGATAGTATGAGAGATAGATAGTAAGATAGATAGTATGAGATATAGGAAGTAAGATAGATAGTAAGAGAGATAGATAGTATGAGATATAGGAAGATAGATAGATGGACAGTAGGAGAGAGAGATAGTATGAGAGAGAGATAGTATGAGAGAGAGATAGTAAGAGAGATAGATAGTATGAGATATAGGAAGATAGATAGATAGTAAGAGAGATAGATAGATAGTATGAGAGATAGATAGATAGTATGAGAGATGGAGAGATATATAGTAAGATAGATAGTATGAGAGATAGATAGTATGAGATATAGATAGTAAGATAGATAGTATGAGAGATAGATAGTATGAGATATAGATAGTAAGATAGATAGTATGAGAGATAGATAGTAAGATAGATAGTATGAGAGATAGATAGTATGAGATATAGATAGTAAGATAGATAGTATGAGAGATAGATAGTATGAGATATAGGAAGTAAGATAGATAGTAAGAGAGATAGATAGTATGAGATATAGGAAGATAGATAGATGGACAGTAGGAGAGAGAGATAGTATGAGAGAGAGATAGTATGAGAGATAGATAGTAAGAGAGATAGATAGTATGAGATATAGGAAGATAGATAGATAGTAAGAGAGATAGATAGATAGTATGAGAGATAGATAGATAGTATGAGAGATGGAGAGATATATAGATGGAGAGATAGAAGGAAAGATAGATGGAGAGATAGGAATAGGTAGAAGGATAGATAGATGGAATTAGAGATAAATGGATAGATAGCAGGAGATTTAGATAGTAGGATAGATTGATGGACAGTAGGAGAGAGAGATAGAATGAGAGATGGATAGATAGAATTATATATAGATTAATAGATAGAAGGAGACATAGATAGATAGATGGAGAGATAGATAGATGGATAGACAGATAGATGGAGAGATAGATAGATGGAATTAGATATACATTTATAGACAGCAGGAGATTTAGATAGTAGGATAGGTAGATGGGGCCTCATTCTATTATCGGCCGCAAGGCTGCGATTCCTTGCGGGGGTTCTGTTAACTCGCGATTCTATTATACGGCCCCGCAAGGATCTCCTCTTACGGCTGGCCGCATATCTTGGAACCGGCCGTAAGCTCAGAAATCTTTAAACGCAAAAATAAATTCAAAACTGCACTGTACAGCTCTGTAAATGCTAGGGATCATATTGGGGGACATGAGGATTAAAAGTAACCCACTCTCAAGCTTGCACATCAGCCCAAACCCGAGTTCAGATTACCTTTTTTTTTTCCTGCTGCGGCGTGGGTGTGTCTGAGGTGCTCCAAGCACTCTGGACTTTTTACATGGATATTTGACGTATATTAAAAAATATATATTTTACGGATTTGAGTATAGGGTAATTATGTGCTATTTTTGCTAACACCTACAATCACTTTATAGTCTCCTCAGAGTGCAGGATGGCTTTATTTGGGCTTTATTATGTGCTTAATTGGTGCTAGCGAGACCTCTTTCCTGCAAGTAAGCTGCGGCTCGCTTTTAGCCTTGCAGACAGGGTTCCCGGAGCAATAGAATAGCAACCAGGCTTTTCTTGCGGCCGAAACTCTTGCGGCCGTTTTAGATCAAAGGCTTTCCTCCGGCGCGTGCGGCCGCAAGAGATAGCAAGGGGCCGGCCGCAAGCCTGCCGGAGTCCCCGGCCGGAGGGGAATAGAATAGCAGAATAGCTTGCGGCCGGTCCTTGCGGCCCCGCAGCGCCTACGGCCGCTAATAGAATGAGGCCCATGGACAGTAGGAGAGATAGATAGATAGAATGAGAGAGAGATAGTTATAAGGAGAGATGGATAGATAGAATTATATATAGATAGATAGATAGATAGATAGAAGGAGACGTAGATAGATAGTAGGTGTTACGACCCCAGGAGTGAGGGGGACATGTTCACCCCTTGACCCTTCTGCTTACTAGTACAGGGGCACCCCCGGATGGTCTGGGTTCTTCCAGTCTCAGTATTTCTGACTTGTTCAGGCCAGGACATCAGGAACACAGGAGACAAAAAGCAGCCTTGGCAAAATAATACTTCCTTTTTCTTTCTCTTTCTCTAAAATGACAGATATAACCTTTTTTTATATATCAACCATCAGAGCAAACTATAATAACTGACTCACAGCATGACCGTTACGGATGACATTCCATATGCAGTTAACTCCTTATGAACTGGCTAAAACTAAAATGTAATATAGAGTTTAAACACATAACATCACACATTGTCTTTGTAATATAACTAGGTGGCTGGTTTTTGCCACACAGCTGCCCCATAACCACAAGCTGACATACCCAGTCTGATCCCAGCGGATCGGCTTGGGGATGTCCGGGGGAGTCCGCGCAGATCACTTTTCCCGTTCAGTTTGTCCGGATAATCCGTCAGCGTTGCCGTTTTGCTTTCCCGGGCGGTAGTGTATTATAAAGTCAAAGGGCTGCAGCGCTAGATCCAGCGAAGCAGTCTGGCATTGTCTCCTGCCACCCTGTTGAGCCACACTAACGGGTTGTGATCTGTGAATTAGGAAAAGGTTTGCCCATACAAATACGGCTGTAGCTTCTTGAAGGCCCAAGCCACGGCCAGGAATTATTTTTCAATGGCGGCGTAGCTTACTTCTCGGAGTAATAATTTTCTACTTAAGTAAGCCACCGGGTGTTCGTCTCCATCAGCTCCGATTTGGCCCTTAATCCAAACATAAAAGCGTCTGTGCAAACAAGAAAATGTTTGGTTGGATCAGGAGCAGCCAGTACAGGAGCCTTGATGAGAGCAGTTTTCAGTTGTTGAAATGCCCGTTCACACTCTGGGGCCCAGACTACCTGCCTAGGGAGGTTCTTAAAGGTCCTGCTAGTAAGGGGCTTGGCCAGGGTACTATAGTTGGGCACAAATTTGCTATAATACCCTGTTTGTTCCCAGGAAAGCTTGGACCTGAGTCTTCGTATGGGGGGTTGGCCATTTGGCTACAGCCTCATCTTGGCTGCTTCTGGTTTCTGTTGACCACTACCTACTTGATGGCCAAGGTACTGCACTTCAGCCATCCCTATGTGACACTTACTAGGTTTGAGGGTCAACCCTGCTTCCCTGAACACTGCTCCTACATCAACTCCTGCACCTGGGTACGCTTCTGTGGGCTCAGCCTCCTATATGTACACATCCGAGACCCTCTGCTCTCCTTTTTCTAAGAAGTCTGATAGAGAGAGGTTCTCAAAATCTTCAGAGGCTGGGGCGCAAATAGCCGCCACATCCTTGTGCACTCATGATAAAGTTTTAGCATATTCACATGGAGCATGCTTCTTCTACCTACTCCGGAGCACGGGCAAATCACATAGGTGGTATCGCATTTTTTTACTACCAACCATTATGGGCCCTGTCAGGTGGCCTGCAGCCGGTCATTGCGGACTGGTTTTAAAATCAATACTTTTTGTCCCACTTGAAAGCTGCGGTCCCTTGCTCCCCTATCGTGCCATTGGCGCTGACGATGTTGGATCATACCATCTGGGTCAACTCCTCCAGGCGGTCCCTAAATTCCAACACATATGGGACGATAGGGGTACCATCTGCACTGACCTCTCCCGCCCAATGCTCTCTTATTAAGTCTAACGGGCCTCTCACCCTTTTACCGGACAGTAGTTTAAAGGGGGAGAATCCAGTGGATTCTTGGGGGACCTCCCTGTATGCAAATTGAAGGTGGGGCAGGAATCTTTCCCAGTTTTTCCTAGTGTCTGCGAACGTCCGGAGTATTTGTTTTAGCGTCCCATTAAAACGTTCGCAGAGACCATTAGACTGGGGGTGGTATGTCGAGTTTACTATGGGCTTGATTCTGCATAGTCTCCAGAGTTGGTGGGTGACTTCGAAGAACATTTTTTTAAACGTGTGGTCAGAAATAAAAAAAAGCCTCCGTAGCAACGTGCCTCATGGTGTTCAGCTCCACCGTACTGATGAGGCCCAACTAAGGCTGAAACGTACGTCTGGGGTTTGCTGTTTTTCAAGTTCAGGGTAGAATAGCCTGGTATTTTGGGGCTGGATCACTCTTTGGAGTGAGACCAGACTGATATTCTGCAGGATATTTCTCCCTGTGAAAGGCACAAGTGAACCCTATACATGAAAAACAGCAAACCCCCAGACATACATTTCGGCCTTTCTTGGGCCTCGCTGTTGATGTAAATCTAAACTCCCTAAGCCACAGTGAGCCAGGAGTCCTTGTCTGGAGCCTCTATCACCTTTAGGGTGACAAAACCCCTAAGGGTCATTTGTATAACCCTTTGTTGTACAAATAAACACATTGACAGCTCTTCAACACAATGCTTCAAAATAGGTAATGTATAGGTAAAGTATATTCATTTATTAATGTATTATATATTTCATTATTACACACCAAACAGAATTACAGATTCATTTATTAATGTATTACATCTTTCATTATTATACACCAAAAAGCATTAGCTACCTTACAATTTCATTGCCGTCATTTTTTGACGGGCAATTCGCTAGTGTAAATATAGAATACAAGCTGTATCTAGGAGCCTGGAAGGAGGTCCATCAGAGGGATGCAGATGTCTTATTCTATTTAAATATAGAATACAAGCTTTATCTAGGAGCCTGGAAGGAGGTCCATCATAGAGATGTAGATGCCTTATTCTATGTAAAAATAGAATACAAGCTGTATCTAGGAGCCTGGAAGGAGGTCCATCATAGGGATGCAGACGCCTTATTCTATGTACAGTAGATATAAAAAGTCTACACACCCCTGTTAAAATGTCAGGTTTCTGTGCTTTAAAGAAAGGAGACAAAGATAAATAATTTCAGAACTTTTTCCACCTTTAATGTGACCTATAAACTGTACAACTCAATTGAAAAACAAACTGAAATCTTTTAGGTGGACGGAAGAAAACAAAAAAAAAATAATGTGGTTGCATACGTCTGCACACCCCCTTATAACTGGGGATGTAGCTGTGTTCAGAATTAAGCAATCACATTCCAAATCGTGTTAAATAGGAGTCAGCATACACCTGCCATAATTTAAGTGCCTCTGATTAACCCCAAATAAAGTTCAGCTGCTCTAGTTGGTCTTTCCAGAATTTTTTCTTAGTCGCATCCCACAGCAAAAGCCATGGTCCACAGAGAGCTTCCAAAGCATCAGAGGGATCTCATTGTTAAAAGGTATCGGTCAGGAGAAGGGTACAAAGGAATTTCCAAGGCATTAGATATGGAACACAGTGAAGACAGTCATTATCAAGTGGAGAAAATATGGCACAACAGTGACATTACAAAGAACTGGAGCTCCCTCCAAAATTGATGAAAAGATGAGATGAAAACTGGTCTGGGAGGCTACCAAGAGGCCTACAGCAACATTAAAGGAGCTGCAGGAATATCTGGCAAGTACTGGCTGTGTGGTACATGTGACAACAATCTCCCTTATTCTTCATATGTCTGGGCTATGGGGTAGAGTGGCAAGACGAAAGCCTTTTCTTACCAAGAAAAACATCCAAGCCAGGCTACATTTTGCAAAAACACATCTGAAGTCTCCCAAAAGCATGTGGGAAAAGGTGTTATGGTCTGATGAAACCAAGGTTTAACTTTTTGGCCATAATTCCAAAAGATATGTTTGGCGCAAAAACAACACCGCACATCACCAACAGAACACCATACCCACAGTGAAGCATGGTGGTGGCAGCATCATGCTTTGGGGCGGTTTTTCTTCAGCTGGAACTGGGCCCTTTTTAAGATAGAGGGAATTATGAACAGTTCCAAATACCGGTACATCTTGGCACAAAACCTTCTGGCTTCTTAAGGAAAGATGAGCATGAAGAGGAACTTCATCTTTCAGCATGACCATGACCCAAAGCATACATCCAAATCACCAAAGGAATGGCTTCACCAGAAGAAGATTAAAGTTTTGGAATGGCCCAGCCAGAGCCTAGACCTGAATCCGATTGAAAATCTGTGGGTTGATCTGAAGAGGGCTGTGCCCAGGAGATGCCCTTGCAATCTGACAGACTTGTAGTGTTTTTGCAAAGAAGAGTGGGCAAATCTTGCCAAGTCAAAATGTGCCATGCTGATAGACTCATACCCAAAAAGACTGAGTGCTGCAATAAAATGACAAGGGGCTTCAACAAAGTATTAGTTTAAGGGTGTGCAGACTTTTGCAACCATATTTTTTTATTTTTATATTTTTTCTTCCCTCTACCTAAAAGATTTCAGTTTGTTTTTCAATTGAGTTGTACAGTTTATAGGTCACATTAAATGTGGAAAAAGTTCTGAAATGATTTATCTTTGTCTCATTTCTTTACAGCACAGAAACCTGACATTTTAACAGGGGTGTGTAGACTTTTTATATCTACTGTACATAGAATAAGGCGTCTGCATCCCTATGATGGACCTCCTTCCAGGCTCCTAGATACAGCTTGTATTCTATATTTAAATAGAATAAGACATCTGCATCCCTATGATGGACCTCCTTCCAGGCTCCTAGATACAGCTTGTATTCTATTTTTACATAGAATAAGGCATCTACATCTCTATGATGGGCCTCCTTCCAGGCTCCTAGATACAGCTTGTATTCTATATTTACACTAGCGAATTGCCCGTCAAAAAATGACGGCAATGAAATTGTAAGGTAGCTAATGCTGTTTGGTGTATAATAATGAAAGATGTAATACATTAATAAATGAATCTGTAATTCTGTTTGGTGTGTAATAATGAAATATATAATACATTAATAAATGAATATACTTTACCTATTTTGAAGCATTGTGTTGAAAAGCTGGCAATCTGTTTTGAGGTTGCTGCAGCATTAGTGGTGTGGAGCTGCTGTGTAAGCGTGCTGAATGTGTGCAGTGTAATACTGTGCGTGCGCGAGCCGAAACCGCTAGCATAGTGGTGTACTTCCGCATTGGCGTAAAATGGCGGGTTATCTGTGTTATGCGTCTTTGCGGATTATCCGTCGGTGCTTAGTGGTGTTTTTTTTCGAGTTTCGTGTGGTGTTTTACGTGTTGAGAGTGCTGTTGCCTCGTTTTCGTTTTTTTCGTCAGCCATTTTTTCTCTCGCTTAGCGATTTTATTAGTGTCTAAAGTGTTGTATTTAAATGAAGGTGTAACTTGTTTTTTTGAGGTGCTGGATGGTTCCTCTTGCTGTAGGTAAGCTTTTTATGTGTGTGTTGTGTGTATTTATTGTGTTTTAAATGTTTGTATGTTGGCGTGTTGTGTCCGATGTTTGCGAGGTCGTAATGTCTGGTAACGTGTCTCGTATGGTGTTTGCGTGTGTAGCCTCGTTTTCGTTTTGTTCGGCGGACATTTTTTCTCTCGCTTAGCAAATTTTTTAGTGTCTAAACTCTTTTATTTTGAGTGAAATGAAGGTGTGAGTTGTTTTTTGAGGTGCTGGATGGTTCCTCTTGCTGTAGGTAATCTTTTTATGTGTGTGTTGTGTGTATTTATTGTGTTTTAAATATTTGTATGTCGGCGTGTTGCGTCCGATGTTTGCGAGGTCGTAATGTCTGGTAACGTGTCTCGTATGGTGTTTGCGTGTGTAGCCTCGTTTTCGTTTTGTTCGGTGGACATTTTTTCTCTCGCTTAGCAAATTTTTTAGTGTCTAAACTCTTTTATTTTGAGTGAAATGAAGGTGTGAGTTGCATTTTTGAGGTCCTGGATGCTCCATGTTGCTGTAGGTAAGCTTTTTATGTATGTGCTGTGTGTATGTATTGTGTTTTGAAGCATTAGCAACAACTCGCATGCTCACAACTATATATGTGATAGAATAAGGCATCTGCATCCCTATAATGGACTTCCTTCCAGGCTCCTAGATACAGCTTGTGTTCTATATTTACATAAGGCGTCTGCATCCCTATGATGGACCTCCTTCCAGGCTCCTAGATACATCTTGTATTCTATATTTACATAGAATAAGGCATCTGCATCCCTATAATGGACTTCCTTCCAGGCTCCTAGATACAGCTTGTGTTCTATATTTACATAGTATAAGACATCTGCATCCCTATGATGGACCTCCTTCCAGGCTCCTAGAAAGCAACCTGTTGTGCTCCTACAAATGTTTCCCAGGTTCCCATGTTTTAGATATTTTAATATTCTTCTCCACCCCTTTGTATGTGTATATATGTGTGGGTAAGTATGTCCACAAGCACATATACAATGTATATGGTGTGTGTGTATATATATATATATATATATATATATATATATATATATAAAACACACATATCATATAGAATATACATTACATATGTACTCGTGGAGCTTGCAATCAACAGTTTTAATACAGTTTAGTATAACAGTTCATTTGTGATTTTATTTAATGCAAATGATACATAGGGCTTGTAGCCAGTTTAAGACGATGAAGTATAGTACAAGAGGTTGTGTGGTTTTTACTTCAGTTTTAGTACTTGTATTGTCAAGTAAAATAACTTTTTAGATTTTACTTCAATCAGTCTACCTGTAGGAGCATTTAGCCCACGTAGTGTTGTAAAAATGTATTCAAATATAGTATTGTTTTCCCCATTACTTTTGTTTTTGTTCAGTCATGTCCGTCTCTCTGTGACCCTATGGACCACAGCACATCAGGCACATCTGTCTGCCACTACCCTCTGAGCTTCCTTAAGTTTGTGTTTATTGCTTCAATAACCTCATCTATCAAACTTCTTCTCTGTTGTCCCCTTATTCACATGCCTTACATTTTTTCCACTATCAGGGTCTTCTCTTGGATATACTTTCTTCTGTGCTGGATTGTTCTTTACTGCTTGCTTACCTATCCCTTTTGCTATCCCCCTCTCTTTCTCCATCCCTGTCTCTCTCTATGGGATAATTTTTGTCTATTTCTATGAGCTGCCACGGCTATACGTCCTGATCTAACATGTTTTATATGTATTCTATTTAATTATTGCATGTCATCAAGAAAATGCAAGCACTTCTCATCATAAGAATAGCGAGCAGAACCAGCACCACCTCACCCTCATCAAGATAATACATATTTCAAGTTACAGGGGGAAAAAATCAAGTGAGTGGGTGGAGTATGTGTCAGTGGGCAGGGCCTACAGAGGTTACATGTTGTGAAGGGGAGGAGTTTCTACCTTTGGTGTGGAGTCAATTTAAGGGGAGGGGCCAGGTTGCTGCCTTCCGCCCCACCAACTTGGAAAGTCACCAGTCGCCACTGATAATATCATAAATAAAACACAATATGATAATCATTTGGGTTAAATGTTGAGTTTCTCATTAAGCAAAGGTTTCTTGGAAACAACTAAATCTATCACATGAAGACAAGTTTAAGGTAGTAATGCAAGACAATGCCGGAGAATCCAGATATAAATAATTTCTCTAAAGCATTATGCATTTTTGCTTTATGTTTGACCTCTATTTTTGCTTTTTTTAGGAGGGGTAAGGTAGATAAGATATGAAGAAGATGGAGAAGGGATAAGAACAAGTGGCTGGGGAGGAAGAGAAGAAATATGGGGGTCTGAGTGGGAAGCGAAGATATACTTAAAATGTGAAGTGTTGGTGGTCCCTGAGGACTGGAGTTGAGGAGCACTGCTCTAAACTTCCAAATTATTTAGTAATCTCAAAGTTAACATTTCAGTAGAGGATTCTCCACCAGCAATTTCCAGCTATATTTATGAAACAAGATGGATTGTTGACCAAGGCCCAGTGTTCCTAGAGGCATTTTATAAACTCTCAGTGCTAGTGACCGATGCAACATATCTATAGCTAACATGGCTTAGTTCTATAAGCGCACCAGTTTGGTGGCATTATGGTGGATTGGAGTCTTCTTGACTGTGTACCTCATCTCATTAAATCAGCGGAACAACGAGGCACCCACCATCTACAGTCCACTGTGTGTTTACCATCCCATGGAGAGTTAGTATGTGTGATCTGTATATTTATCCTTCCTTTGGATAGAAGTTGTGCTTATGATAATAAATTGAGCATTTTATGGTTTATTGTGTTGCATACATACATCTCAGAGTAACTTGAGGCTAGGTGAAGGAGGTGAAAAGGCGAGGGGAACGTGTATGGCGGCCAAGCATCAGTCTTTGAGTAAAATTAGTATTTGCAGTTTACCCCAGGCCTTTTTGGGGTCTGTTAAGTAGTAAATCCTTTTGATTGCTGTGTTTTCAATGTTGTGAAATCTGCCTTATGTGTATCCAACCCATCACTAGAAGGAGTAGTCTTGATGAAGTCCCTTTATGTGTATCCAACCCATCACTGGAAGGTGTAGTCTTGATGAAGTCCCTTTATGTGTATCCAACCCATCACTGGAAGGAGTAGTCTTGATGAAGTCCCTTTATGTGTATCCAACCCATCACTGGAAGGAGTAGTATTGATGAAGTCCCTTTATGTGTATCCAACCCATCACTGGAAGGAGTAGTCTTGATGAAGTCCCTTTATGTGTATCCAACCCATCACTTGAAGGAGTAGTCTTGATGAAGTCCCTTTATGTGTATCCAACCCATCACTGGAAGGTGTAGTCTTGATGAAGTCCCTTTATGTGTATCCAACCCATCACTGGAAGGAGTAGTCTTGATGAAGTCCCTTTATGTGTATCCAACCCATCACTGGAAGGAGTAGTCTTGATGAAGTCCCTTTAGGTGTATCCAACCCATCACTGGAAGGTGTAGTCTTGATGAAGTCCCTTTATGTGTATCCAACCCATCACTGGAAGGAGTAGTATTGATGAAGGTTCCTTATGTGTATCCAACCCATCACTGGAAGGAGTAGTCTTGAGGAAGTCCCTTTATGTGTATCCAACCCATCACTGGAAGGAGTAGTCTTGATAAAGTCCCTTTATGTGTATCCAACCCATCACTGGAAGGTGTAGTCTTGATGAAGTCCCTTTATGTGTATCCAACCCATCACTGGAAGGAGTAGTCTTGATGAAGTCCCTTTATGAAGGTGAGAATGGGAGATATCAAGTCCTGGGGATAATCCCAATGATAATTTAGCCAACTCCTATTCTTCTCCTTCTAAGAAGGAGGCTGAGGAACCCATCACATGTTGGATATTCCAACCATATTTTATGAGTGTTTTCAGTACCTTTAGGCTCTGAGCTGAAGGAAGTTAAAGAAAGAAACATTTTGCTGCTCGACCACTGATTGCTAAAGACATCTGTTCTGCGTGTTTCCCGGTGGTGGCTGTAGTTTGGTTCTGGGATCCCTGGTCGCTCTCTGGCAGAGCTGTGCAGGAATTGTCCATCGGCAGTAGGAATGTCACAGATGTTGAGAAAGCCGAAAGAGATGAAAAGGATATTCTACAAGCTTTCTATCTATTTAATATTTTCTTAAGTTTACCCAGTTCCTATTTTGCTTTTTTATTATTTCTAAGCCCTTAGTTGATTATTTATATTTTTATAAGAGGGGAGTTTTAATAAAGACCCAGTTATTGCTTCACTATAAGAGGAACCATCTTATCTATTGGGATATATGATTGATGCAAGTGATATTGATATCTGAAACGCACCATTTCGGGGTTTTATTCACTCACTATTTCAGAATATAATTAAGGAATCGTAACTAAGTAAAGTATTTATATATTGCAGGCATGTCCCACTTCAAGTAGGCTGTGACCTACCCCACACACACACATATATATTTCCTTCTCTTTCACTCCGTTTCTCGCTCTCCCTCATTCACACTCATTCTCTCTCCTTCACTCTCTCTCTACCACCTTCATGCTCCCTCCTTCACTTACTCTTTCCTTCTTTCCCTCCCTCATTCTCTCTCTTATTCACCCTGTCCTTTTTTCTCCCTCCTTTTCTCTCTCCTTCATTCTCTCTCTGCCTCCTTCACTCTCTCTTCTTTTTTCTATCTCTCTCCTATCCTTCTCTCTCATTCACACTCTCCTTTTTCTCTTTCTCTCTTTCATGCTCCCTTCTTATTTCTCTCCCTCCTTCACTCTCTCTCCTTCAATCTATCTCTCCCTTTCTCCCTCTAATTTTCTCCCTCTCCTTCTCCCTCTCCTTTACTTCCTATCCTTCTATCACTCCTTTTCTCCCTCTCCTTTTTCTCCCTCTCCTTCTCCCTATCCTTTTTCCCCCCTCCTTTTCTCTCTCCTCTCTCTCCTTTTCTCCTTCCCCTCCTTCTCTCTCTCCTTTTCTCCCTCTCCTTTTCTCTCTCTCCTTCTCTCTCTCTCCTTTTCTCTCGCTCCTTTTCTCCTTCTCCCTCTCCTTCTCTCTCTCCCTTTCCTTCTCTCCCTCCCTCTCCTTCTCTCCCTCTCCTTCTCTCTCTCCCTCTCCTCTCTCTCCTTTCCCTCTCCCGCTCCTTTTCCCTCTCCCGCTCCTTCTCCCTCTCCCCTCCATGCTGCTCCTCACATCCCTGCAGGCAAAGCAGAGAGCAGGGGGGTGGAGAGGCACAGGGAAGAGCAGGGGCCGGCGAGGTGGCATGGGGAAGGGATAAGGGGACCATGGTCAGGTGTCTGCCCCCAGGGAGACAGACACACTTAAACACACACAGACTTACACACAGACATCCTCACAGCAAGAACTTCAAGCATGATCTATCAAATGTCATCCCGCGATCGACGTGCTGGACATGCCTGATATATTGCATCTTTAGTTCATGGCATATAGTAAAACTCTGACACTAACTTCAGTTTTGTCTTTGAATTGTTTACTTTTGTCTGAAGTTGATATAGCTATTTGATAAAAGTTATATTTTATTGACATGTTTCTCTTTCAGACTCTTGGGCTTTTGTTTACAGTGTTTAAAGGGCAGTATAAAGGATTGTGAGCATCTGCTTGGTCAGTCTCCACATTAGTCTCATCACATGACTCACATTGTTTGCCTGAAAACCACTGAAGTTAGGATGCAGGTGCTATCACCACAGCATCCTGGGTTCGAATCCAGCCAGGGAACCAAGAGGTCACAATGATCAGTACTTGGATGGGAGACCATCTGGGAATACCAGGAGCTGTATGCTGTGGCCCACTGTAGAAGGAACTGGCAACCCACTCCAGTATCTCTGCCATGAAAACCAAGTGGATAAGCATGGTGTGTTGTCCATGAAGTCACAGAGTCAGACACAATTGAGCGACGCCATTTACATTTTACATGTAATGATTCATGAATTGTCTCACCCTATATCTGTGCTGTGTGAACATACCGCCATCTGATATCATTTTTTTTTCTGATTTTTCAAAAACAATTAACTCTTGAACAATTAATGATCTGCCATACAATTTCAATGACTTCCAGACAAACCATGTCACGGGAGAGGGTGGAAACCAGCACAGCACATCAGGCAGGTAAATTTCTCTTTAAATCCATATTACTTACAGGTGGCTTTAGTGTTAAATGTATAAATACACATTTGTAGAACTAACAAGTGGTGAACCAGATACTCGCCTTTAATAATATTTTTTGGTTACATAGTTACATAGTAATTGAGGTTGAAAAAAGACTTTCAGTCCACCAAGTTCAAACTTTAAGATCTCCTCTGATCTGCAATTTGCAGATTAGTTGTTAATTAATTATTAATAAATAATTAATTGATCCAGAGGAAGGCAAACAGAGAAACAACCCAAGTGAAACTTAGCCAATCGTCTCAAAGAAAAAAAAAAAAATTCCTTCCTGACCCCAGATACTGGCGATTGGATTCTTCCCTGGATCAATACTCTCTTTCTAATTATCCAGGTTAACCCTGAATGCCCTTTTTAATTAGAAATAAATCCAGTCCTGTTTTAAAGTTATCTATCAAATCTGCTGTCACCACCTCCTTTGGTAGAGAATTCCACAGCTTAACCACCCTTACTGTGAAGAGCCCTTTTCTTTCTTTAAGGTGGAATTTATTTTACTTCTAACCTGAAAGGATGTCCTCTTGCCAGTTGAAAACCTCTTGGCACAAAAAGCTCCCTTGACAAATCGTTATACTGACCCTGGATGTATTTATATAAGGTAATCATATCTCCTCTTAGATGCCTTTTTTCTTGTGAAAATAAGTTTAATTTGCTTAGTCTTTCTTCATAACTTAACCCCTCCATTCCCCTTATTAGTTTTGTTGCCCTTTTCTGTACCTTTTCCAGCTCTAAAATGTCCCTTTTATGAAGTGGTGCCCAAAATTGTACTCCATATTCCAAATGAGGGCGTACTAGAGATTTGTATAGTGGCATAATTATATTTGCTTCCCTGGCTTCTATACCCTTCTTAATACATGCTAATATTTTGTTTGCCTTTGCAGCTGCTGCTTGGCTTTGAGCACTGTTACCTAGGTGGTTGTCCACAAGCACTCCCAAATCCCTTTCAATATCTGAAACACCTAGATTTGCTCCATTAAGATTATAAATTGCATGGCTATTTTTCCATCCCAGATGCATAACCTTACATTTATCCGTATTAAATCTCATCTGCCATTTAGATGTCCATTCCTCAATTTTATGTAAATCCCCTTGGAGGGAAAGCACATCATTATCTGACTTAATTACCTTGCACAACTTTGTGTCATCAGCGAAAATGGAGACCCCACACTCCAATCCTACCTCTAAGTCATTAATAAATATGTTAAAAAGGAGAGGACCTAATACTGAACCCTGAGGAACCCCACTTACCATATTAGTCCAATCGGAGTATGTTCCATTTACAACAACCCTTTTCTTCCTGTCTTTTAGCCAGCTCTCAATCCATGAGCAGATATTTACTGCAATTCCTGTATCCCTTAGTTTGCCCAATAGTCTCCCATGTGGCATTGTATCAAAAGCCTTTGCAAAATCCAAAAAGACTACATCCACTGAGTTGCCTTGATCCAGGTTCCTACTAACCTTCTCATAGAAACTAATTAGATTTGTTTGACATGACCTATCCCTCATAAATCCATGTTGACTCCTACTTATAATCTTGTTCAAATAGACATATTCTTGTATATTATCCCTTATTAACCCTTCGAAAAGCTTTCCCACTACAGAAGTGAGGCTCACTGGTCTATAATTCCCAGGATTTGCTTTTGCTCCCTTCTTAAATATAGGTATCACATCTGCTTTTCTCCAGTCATCTGGTAGAGACCCTGTGTTGAGTGAGTCTTGATAGATTACATATAATGGTTTGGCTATTACAGGGCCCAGGTCCCTCAGTACCCTTGGATGTATTCCATCAGGACCCGGGGCTTTAGTAACATTTATTTTTTCCAACCTCTTTTGGATTTCTTCCTGCGTTAACCAGTTATTTGGTGAAGATAGTGTAGCCCCATTATGTTGCTGTGTCCCAACCACTCCCTTGTGTACCTCCCTTGTGTAAACCGAAGAAAATAACCTATTTAGCTCACCTGCCTTTTCCTGGTCACTAATTATCAGACTGTGTCACATTTTAATGTTCCTATAGCTTCCTTCCTGGCCTTCTTCCCAGTAATATATGTATACACATGTTTAGGGTTAGTCTTACTCTCCTTTACATATAACTTGTCATTTTCTATGTTAGCCAGTCTAATAGCCCTTTTGCTGCCTTGGTGATTTCCTTGAACTCCCGTAAAGCAGTCTCTGTTCCCTCTTATGTGTATAATATAAATGCCTGTTTTTTACTCCGTATCTTGATCTTTAAATAATTGCTAAGCCTCATGGGTTGTGTTTTACTTCTTTACTTTTATTCCCACACTGTATATGCCGATGTGTATGTATGTTTAGTAAGGATTTTAATGTTGTCCATTTATGGTCAGTATTTTTACCTGCCAGTTCTCTGTCCCAGTCTAAACTTTGTATCGCTGCCCTTAGACCGTTAAAATCTGCCCTTTTAAAATTAAGAGTTTTTGTTGCCCCCTACAGTTTCGTTTTTTTAATTTAATCCCAAATGAGACTGTGTTGTGATCACTGTTTCCCAAAGGTTGCCCTATTCCAACTTTTGATACAACATCAATTTTATTTGTGATGACTAAATCCAAGATGGCCTCATTTCTAGTAGGCTCTTTTATAACCTGGGCCAGATAATGATCCCTGAGTATACTCAAGAACCTGCTCCCCTTAGATGAACTGCTGGTCTCATTTATCCAGTTTATTTCAGGGTAATTAAAGTTTCCCATTATTAGAACTTGCCCATGCTTAGCTGCATTTCCAATCTGTAACAATAATTGTATTTCCTCACTTGCAGTTATATTTGGGGGTTTATAGCATACTCCTACTAATATTCTTTTGGAATTTGCTCTCTCCGATTAACACAAACATTCAACTTTATCACTATTTCCACCATAAATAACTTCTCTGACTATAGGCTTAAATTCAGGATTAACATACAGACAAATCCCTCCTCCTCTTTTACCATTTACCCTATTTTTCCTAAATAGGTTATAACCATCCAGATTAACAGTCCAGTCATGAGATTCATCCCACCACGTTTCGGTTATGCCTATTAAATCCAATTTTTCATTATTTGCCAATAATTCTATCTTTCTCATTTTTCCAGGCAAGCTTCTAGCATTAGCAAGTATACACCTTATGTAATGAGTCTATACTGCTGAAGTGCCTGCCTATTTACCTGGTGCTCTTGCTGGTTTGTTCTTCTGCTGCTGATCCAGACTCTTCAGACCATTCTAGCTTCCTGACCCCTTGGCTTTGTCTCATGGATTCAGTTGGTTTACTTGTGGCACCTTACTTGCTTGGACTCTTGCTTCTGAAAGACCTCCTACCTTTTTCCTGACTATGATCTATTTCTTCTGGCCCTTATCTGAAACTTCCCTGCCGTGTACCAATTTACAGGTTCCCAGCCATGGATTAGAACTTGAAAGCTCATTGAATGCAACGCATCCTTAGACAACTAAAAATATATTGAGAAATAATTATTAACCATACATCTGTTGGAAGTAATGTCATTTATTTGTATTGAAACTTGCAAGGAAGAGTTAAGAACATATCACAGATGTCATGTAACACAAATTAAATATATTTATACAAATATTGTTTAGCAAATGGTAGTCTGCAATCCTATATGACGTGCAAACATACCCAATAACAAATACATAGGTACAGAGGCAGAGCTTTATAAACACATTATACGTGAAGGATAAAAAAGACCAACAAATAAAATGTATTTCTAACGCTCTCCACTCCCCTATTAAGTTAACTGACCACTGGAGATTGGGGAAAACTTCACATGTTTGTAAACTTTATAACACATTGACAGTATCAACATTATAAGATGTGTAAGCGTGAGCATAGAAGCATTTTTATTTTAGTAGGCACTGGTTATGTTAGAAGGATAATGTTTGTGTTCTTCATACTTCCTTCTGGCTTGGAGACTAAGGGCCTCATTCTATTAGCGGCCGCAGCCGTTGCGGGGCCGCAAGGACCGGCCGCAAGCTATTCTGCTATTCTATTCCCTTACGGCCGGAGGCTCCGGCAGGCTTGCGGCCGGTGCCTTGCTATCTCTTGCGGCCGCTCGCGCCGGAGGAAATCCTTTGATCTGAAACGGCCGCAAGAGTTTTGCAATTCAATTCCTCCGGGAAACCTCTCTGCAAGGCTAAAAGCGAGCCGCAGCTTACTTGCAGGAAAGAGGTCTCGCTAGCACCAATTAAGCACATAAAATAGCTCAAATAAAGCCATCCTGCACTTTTAGAAGACTATAAAGGGATTTTAGGTGTTAGAAAAAATAGCACATAATTATCCTGTACTCAAATCCGTAAAATATTTTATTTTTAATATCCGTAAAATATCCATGTAAAAAGTCCAGAGTGCTTGGAGCACCTCAGACACACCCACGCCGCAGCCGGAAAATAAAGAGTTAATTTGAACTCGGGTTTGGGCAGATGTGCAAGCTTGAGAGTGGGTTCCTTTTAATCCTCATGTTCCCCAATATGATCCCTAGCATTTACAGAGCTGTACAGTGCAGGCTTGAATTTATTTTTCAGTTTTTATATTTCAGAGCTTACGGCCGGTTCCAAGATATGCGGCCGGCCGTAAGATGAGATCCTTGCGGGGCCGTATAATAGAATCGCGAGTTAACTGAACCCCCGCAAGGAATCGCAGCCTTACGGCCGATTTACGGCCGATAATAGAATGAGGCCCTAAGTGTGAGTTTTCTCTTATTTATTTTTTATCTATTCAAGAGTGGAGGGGCGGAGGATTTGTTGTTTCATTGTTGAAAACAACATGCACTAGCTTCCATGCACTAGCAGAGTCTGCTAAAATTAAGATTCTCTCCAAAATGCCCAGGATTTATATAGCTCCTGCTGTTGGTAATCTCCAGTGGTCCATTAAGAGTGTCCTGTTACCCCAAATTGTTACCCCAAGAGTTACAGATGAGTTGAGACAATCGTTGCCACTTAAAGTAGCGTGGCCGAGGTTCCAAATGTGGTTACATTTAACTACAGGTAATAACTACTACTTTATCAATTGGGTGTTATAAATGATTTTCCTACAATAAAGTAAAATTAAAGTTTGCCATTTTGTGAGTTGTCAGTCAGCCTTTCTGGTCTGAGATTCATATATTTTTATTAATGCCATCGATTTCTGAGTTTTTTTGTCTTCAGTGCAGTCACGTGCATAAAAAGAGCCGAGCCAAGCTTCAATGTTAGTTTACGATAGGATCATCCATTTATTAATGACAATTGTTATTACCAATAATTTTAAATTATACCATAAAGGAGGTCCCCGGGTTACAGAAGATCCCTACTTAAGAATGTGCTCCCAAGGCTTTTTGTATAAGTTTGTTTTTATGTTCTGTTTGAGTTAAAAGAAAGAGCACAATAGTTTCCGTAACTTATTATTATAGTACAGGGGTATTATTATTACAGTATTACACTGTATTATTATGACCGCTTGTGAGCCATTATAGTATTGTTATCATTTTTATTATTATTATTCATCATTAGGGATCCAAGGTACATACAAATCCGACCAAAAAGACGTTCTCAAGAACGTATCTCGTCCGTAATCCGGGGACCATCTGTATTTCTAATCCCCACTGTCACATTAAAGGGTTAATTCAAAGTACACTTCACATATAGATTTTTATTTTGTAGATTCTGTCTACCATGCCCTGAATTTACAATGTTGCACGTCCCTTATTCAGAAGATATTACTTCTCTCTGATCATTGAATACATGGAGATTCCTATCTATGGATTCTCTGATGCTTAACAAGAATTGATTTTTGGCTGAAACACTTCCCACATTCTGAGCATCCAAATGGTTTCTCACCTGTGTGGACTCTCTGGTGTCTAACAAGATCTGTTTTTTCTCCGAAACATTTTCCACAGTCCGAGCATGCAAATGGCTTCTCCCCTGTGTGAGTTCTCTGATGTTTAACAAGATCTGGTTTATTATTAAAACATTTATTACATTGAGAACATCCAAATGGTTTTTCACCCGTGTGAGTTCTCTCATGTATAATAAAATGTGACTTCCTGCTGAAACATTTCCCGCACTCCGAACATGAGAACGGTCTCTCACCCGTGTGCATTCTGTTATGTCTAACAAGATCTGCCTTTTGCCGGAAACATTTCCCACATTCCGAACATGCAAATGGTTTCTCATCTGTGTGAGTTCCCTGATGTTTAACTAGATTGGATTTTTTGCCAAAGCATTTTCCACATTCAGAACATGCAAATGGTTTCTCATTGCCATGAATTCTCACATGATCAATTAAATTTGACTTCTGGTTAAAACATTGTCCACATTCAAAACAAGTAAATTGTTTAGCCAAGTTCACATCAGACTTCCTTGCAGTTTTGCTGGGTGTGTTATGAATTTGCCTTGCTTGTTGTGATATTCCTGTTACATCATTTCCTATCACAAAAGTTATTGCTCTCTGTGAAGAGTGAAGATGTCCATCTGCAATCATATCCATGGATTCATCTATTGGAGAGAAACATATGGTGAGCAAAGAAGTACCTTACTGTCTTATATTTTCTAAACCAAAGCCTGGTGAATGCCATAGTGCTCTTCAGTTAGGTATTAAAGGTATCATCTTCATGCATATTTTTGTATTAATATCTTATATAATTTATGAGCAATGCCATAATGTCATTCCCCTTCTGAATCGCTACCATGTCATGGTGAAGGGGCTTGTGTACTTTAATGAAGCTGTGAGTGTACCATGTAGGGACACCAAAGATGGGCAGGTCATAGCAGAAAGACCAGACAAACCGGGGTCAGTAGAGAAAGAACTGGCACCCACTCCAGTATCGTTGCCAAGATAACTTATAGATAAGCACAATCAGAGACATAACCAAAGATGTGCATAGGGTCACGAAAGAGTCAGACATGACTGAATGATTAAACAACAATAATGTAATTGCAGTGCTCTGATGGAGTATAGTCCACAATCAAATACATATATTTATGAAATAGGTTCCTTATTATTTTACCTAGTACTTTGACTTCTATTTTGCTTTTTCATAGATATATGGCCAATGTAAAAAACAAAATGGGCTATAATAGAAAAATTCAGGGTATAGATAATAGCAGGAATAAAGCTTTAAAGTACACAATGTAGACCCAATTTGGTACTTCATTGTATTAATTGTTGGATCTAAAGCTTTTCTTTTGCCTTTCTCGTGCGACTATTGGCATACACTGTAGTCCACAATAACATTTTGACATTATGAAATTATAAAACATGTAATCAGAAAATACACATGTATAAGTCACATTTTATATTATATGTATAAGTGCTATCATTCTATAAAAACAATGAATAAACAGTAACTGCAACTTTACACAGTTCCTCCAAAACTACACTTGCAAAATAGACATCTCTTCTCTTTAAAGGGACACTTAGTTCAGTACAATTTGGCCCATATCATAGTAAAGATCTCCTAAAAGCATGTTAAAATACTTTTTGCACTTTTGAAATACATGCATGAGAATTCAATAAAGTAAAACCTATGTTTACATGTATCACTGACTGCCCATTACCAGACCCGCAGCTACAGCTCTGTATAGTGAGCAAAATAAAAAAAAAGTGTTAACCTTAACAAATCTATCTGTACAGAGCATGGAATGCTGGAATCACCTAAACGGTTATAGGTTAACTGGTCAATGCAATGCTGATTTCAGGGATAAACTGCTATTAATCAGTGTCTTCAACACTTGCCTCAGTAATCAGTTATAAATCATTCAACAGCCAGTAGACAGGATATACTGTGTTTGTAAACAGACTTACAGCTTTATATTTTTTAGCAGTTATTAGTGTATTTAAAGAAACAGATCTTTGTAACATACAATCTTGTGCACCCTCACACAATGAATACACTTACAGTGAGGTAAATGGCCCTTTAAGTTGCCCAAAACCATTTTCTTGGCTGTCAGTTGATTCCCAGGACAGGTTTTTATAATCTCACAATCCACAAAAATCAATTTTTAGATGAATTAAAAGTTCTGTATCATGTAATTAGAGTGAGGTATAAGGAGAGTAATCTATTATTAAATTATTAACCTAGTGGTTTGGACAGGTCACTAAAAAATAGATGAAAGAGAGGCTTAGTAACTGTACAGGACTTTTTATGTAACTTTTTTGTTATATATACATGTTTTAACGTTGTGACTTCATTCATTATATTAAATACTTATTACATTATATTAATTAATGATATCCTCCTCTATGTAACTGTCATATAAAATGTACACTTCATTTAATTCTAAGAAGATTCCAGAGAAATGAATTCCCTCTGACCTTCTGGAATCTCCCCCTTTCACCTTGTTCATGTAGGATGCCATGTTTCACAGCTGTGACCTAATGTCACACCCACAGGGGGGCTTCACACTACCAGTGATTCATACTGCTTTGCTGCAAGCACATAGTGACCTGCTGTGATACTGATGGTGGTGTGAAGCCATTCCCTGGTGGCATCCCTCATGACGGTGAACAGGAAGAAATATTATAATAAATGTATTTCAATCATTCTGGGCGTTGCTTAAAGCAGTGTAGTATAGCAGGCATTTGCCTAAAAGGAGCCATGTTTGAAATGTTATAGGATTTAAGAGTAAAGCATTTGGGGGCATATTTGAATGTCTCTGCCCAGGTTCCCAGAATGCAGTGTAATAACTGTATTTCTTAGAATTCTGAGCACGAAAAAAGTATTTTAACTTATTTTAGAAGTTCAAATGTGAAAACAAGTTTACTGTTTATTCACTAATATATATATATATATATATATATATATTCATGATCCAAACTTACAAAGCCTTCAACAACAGCATACCCTCATACATCTCTGCTCGCATCTCCAAATACACCCCCACCCACCCTCCTCATTCTGCCAATTACCTTTTTCTTTCTATCACTCTTGTCACCGCCTCTCACTCTCGCCTTCAGGACTTTTCTTGTGCTTCCCCCTATTCGCAGGAACTCCTTGCCTCGCTCCACCAGACTTTCCTCTTGCCTCAAAACCTTCAAAACCTCACTAAAAACGTATCTGTTTAAAGAAGCGTATCACCTTCCTTACTAACATACACTACTCCTCTCACCTTCCTGCACCACACACAAAACCTTTAGATTGTAAGTTTGCAAGTTTTTAATCTTGCATGGCGCTTTGGGGAAAGCTCTATGGGCACCGGACTCTAAGCTCAAAGACAGGGCCCTCCATTCTTTGCCATATGTTAATGCTGTTTTGTATTGATCACAACTTATGTATAGCGCTACAGAATATGTTACAAATACACTATAATAATAATATATGTATACAGTGGATATAAAAAGTCTACACACCCCTGTTAAAATGTCAGTTTTCTGTGCTGTAAAAAAATTAGACAACAATAAATCATTTCAGAACTTTTTCCACCTTTAATGTGACCTATAAACTATACAACTCAATTGAAAAACAAACTGAAATCTTTTAGGTAGAGGGAAGAAAAATAAAAAATAAAACTAATGTGGTTGCATAAGTCTGCACACCCTCTTATAACTGGGGATGTAGCTGTGTTCAGAATTAAGCAATCACATTCCAAATTGTGTTAAATAGGAGTCAGCATACACCTGCCATCATTTAAAGTGCCTCTGATTAACCCCAAATAAAGTTAAGCTGCTCTAGTTGGTCTTTCCTGAAATGTTCTTAGTTGCATCCCACAGCAAAAGCCATGGTCCACAGAGAGCTTCCAAAGCATCAGAGGGATCTCATTGTTAAAAGGTATCAGTCAGGAGAAGGGTACAAAATAATTTCCAAGGCATTAGATATACCATGGAACACAGTGAAGACAGTCATCATCAAGTGGAGAAAATATGGCACAAAATTGATGAAAAGACGAGAAGAAAACTGGTCTGGGAGGCCACCAAGAGGCCTACAGCCACATTAAGGGAGCTGCAGGAATATCTGGCAAGTACTGGCTGTGTGGTACATGTGACAACAATCTCCCGTATTCTTCATATGTCTGGGCTATAGGGTAGAGTGGCAAGATGAAAGCCTTTTCTTACGAGGAAAAACATCCAAGCCAGGCTACATTTTGCAAAAACACATCTGAAGTCTCCCAAAAGCACGTGGGAAAAGGTGTTATGGTCTGATGAAACCAAGGTTGGACTTTTGGGCCATAATTCCAAAAGATATGTTTGGCGCAAAAACAACACTTCACATCACCAAAAGAACACTATACCCACTGTGAAGCATGGCGGTGGCAGCATCATGCTTTGGGGCTGTTTTTCTTCAGCTGGAACTGGGGCCTTAGTTAAGATAATAGGGAATTATGAACAGTTCCAAATACCAGTCAATATTGGCACAAAACCTTCAGGCTTCTGCTAGAAAGCTGAACATGAAGAGGAACTTCATCTTTCAGCATGACAACGACCCAAAGCATACATCCAAATACACAAAGGAATGGCTTCACCAAAAGAAGATTAAAGTTTTGGAATGGCCCAGCCAGAGCCCAGACCTGAATCTGATTGAAAATCTGTGAGGTGATCTGAAGAGGGCTGTGCACAGGAGATGCCCTCGCAATCTGACAGACAGATTTGGAGTGTTTTTGCAAAGAAGAGTGGGCAAATGTCAAGTCAAAATGTGCCATGCTAAAATCACAAGATGCTTCAACAAATTATTAGTTTAAGGGTGTGCATACTTATGCAACCATATTATTTTATTTTTATATTTTTTCTTCCCTCTACCTAAAAGATTTCAGTTTGTTTTTCAATTGAGTTGTACAGTTTATAGGTCACATTAAAGGTGGAAAAAGTTCTGAAATGATTTATCTTTGTCTCATTCTTTTACAACACAGAAACCTGATATTTTAACAGGGGTATGTAGACTTTTTATATCCACTGTATATCACATATTATAAATGTGTAACTAGGATTCGTCGTCACACTGCGTTGCGTAGTGTGTACGACTTAGCGATGAGCCTCGCCGTTAAATCGTAGCACTTTGGCAATGAGCGCCACAGGCGCTCATTGTAGGCGAGCCTCGCGTAGCGAGGCGAGCCGTTATGTTAAACCGTAGCACTTAGAAAAAAAATACGAGGTGAAAAAAATTACGAGATAAGCGGCGGAACAAAAACAGTAAAAAAAACACTAAATACACACTAAAAAATAAAACAAAGGTCACTTACAGCATGGGGAACCAGGCAGGACGTCTGGAAGTGAGTTGGAACTGCAATTTAGATCTATTTAGCCGAGTTACAAAGATCGAAAATGGCTGCCGAAAAAAATGAAAACGAGGCTATACTACTATGAACTGCGTAAAACACAGCCACAGACGTATGTGTTTGAAAAACAACGAGATAAAGGATGCGGATTAACCGCGCAATGAGTAAAAAGACAGTAGCGAGTACATTTTACGAAACACAATTACAGATTTACGCATTAACACAGATTTAACGACTTTGTCTCGCGCAACATCGGATTTCCCGCCTAAACCAACGCATTTGATGTGAAATATAAGTTGCAAGTTATAAAAATTAAAAAAAAAAAATTGTATTTATTTTAAGAAAAAAAAAAAGGGACAAATGTAGCGTCATGTTGTGTGGCAAACAAATTTCACTACATTTAATTTTTATTGACCGTCATTTGACAGTTTTACCATATTTACTGGTAAACCGTAGTACTTTAGCGGGATGAGCGATGAGCGCCGCAGGCAATCATTGCCTGGCGAGCCGTTAAACCGTAGTACTTTGGCAATGAGCGCCGCAGAAAAAATGCTGGACGAACAAAACGAAAACCAGGCGACAGCACTATAAACACGGAAAACACGTACCGATAATCCGCTAAGACGCATACCGCACATTATCCGCCATTTTAGGATAATGCGGAAGTACACAGCTACGTTAACGGTTTCGGCTCGCGCACGCACACTATTACACTGCACACGTTCATCACGCTTACACAGCAGCTCCACACCACTAATGCTGCTGCAACATCAACACAGATTGCCAGCTCTTTAATAAATTAATTTACGTATTTTTATGCATTGTGTTGATTTGATTTCTATATTTCAGTAGTACACAGAAAACAACATTAGCTACCTTACAATTCCATATGTATATTAATAACTAAACAACTTTTAAAACATACACATCTGATTGCCGTCATTTTTTATGCAATTCTATGTTGATATATGCGCCTGGATCCATGATGAATAATTGTTTATGCAGTGAAATATCTTACTAAAAAAACAGATTTCACCTTATGATTTAAAAAGGATACTTTAGGCATATTTTATATAAATGTTTTAACTTGGTGACATAATTATTTTTACTCTCCTCAATGTAATTGTCATAAAAAACATAGACTTCAGTTACCTCTAAGAAGCCCCCAGAGTTTCTAACCTTCTGCAAAATCCTCATGTCTTCCAGTTCTCCCTCATATATCTTTCCATGTGTAACAGCTGGGACCTAAGGCCACACCCACAGCAGAGGGCTTCATGATGCTAAGACCTGCCCATAAGTATTGGTCTGTTAAGCCTTCCTTCCTGAACTCATCAATGTTGCCTGTTACCGTTAGGGACTTAAGTTATAAGGATCCTAACAACTAATCATGCATATTCTAACCTCACTTTGAAACTAAAAGGTCCTAAGCAGATCAGACAGCGCTTGGAGATAAGCGCAGAGGTGTAGGGAGGTACAGGCGCCATTGTGGGCTGTGTATGCAAGAGTCAAGCTTTTGAAATGTATTATTTAGAGTATGGGAAGCCAATGGAAAGACCGATGGGTGCAGTGGAGGAGTGGTGCGTAAGGTAGACACGTTAAGCAGAGGCTTCGTGATGGAAAAAACAGCAAAGTTCAAGTTGAGATAAGGCGAATGAGGGTATAATACTTTTTTGCAGTATCTTCTGTAAGAAAGTGCTAGGTGAAATTTGCTGACAGAATGTAAGGGGAACTCAAGTGTCCAATATCACGGTAAGCAGTGGGTGAGCGTGAGGGTAGTGAGTGAGAATGGAGATCTGAACAGTAAAGGAAGTGTTGTGGCAGAGGGATAAGACAGTAGGAGCTCTATTTTTGAGATGTTGAGCTTTAAGTAGTATGAAAAATCAAGGGTGACATTTTGTTGGCATTTTGTGACTTGGCTAGTGAGTATAATAGGTCTGATGAGGTAAATGTTCATGTCATCAGTGTACATGTGGTATCGAAGCCCAAATAAGTTCAGATGGCAACCAAGAAATGATGTTTAAAGAGCAGGGCACCCAGGACTGAACTTAAAGGTACCAAAACTACCAAAGGTAGAAGACTGGAAGAAGTGCAAGAGATTGTCCCTTACAGATGGCAAATGATTGGAGAGGTTGAATGACAACAGGGAGATCCACCAATCATTTTACAGTAACGCCACATGCTTGCCTCAATATATGGGCCTGGACAATTTTATTTCGTTATCAAGTATTAAATTATTTAAAGTTTTGTGGAGAGATAATACTCCAAAAATGATATAAACCATTTCTCACAAACACAAGTAAATCATTATAATGTATACATGGCACTCACCAACGCAAGGATCGTCTTCTTCCTCCTTAACTGTTACAATGTGCAGATTTTCATCATAGATCCCTGTCAGAGAGAATTACTATTGGTGTGTACACCTTCATATATAATTTTAGGTTATTACTCCCTTGGGTCTGCATGTCCTCAAATAATTTCTATTACAGGCTTTTAGACTAAAAACAATGCATGTAGACCCCAAGAAATAATTTCTCTTTCCAACATTAAATAGCACATTTTGGTGCATTAATCATAAAGACCGAATGAGCAGATTTCCATGCAAGTTTAAATACAATTAATATTTTACTGCTAAATAACATAATATTATAATTTATATATTATACAATATTTTAACCCTCGCTGCCCATTTAACTGTGAATTACTATAGTGCCTTGCAAAAGTATTCACCCCCTGACTTTTTACCTATTTTGTTACATTACAGCCCTAAATTCAATGTTTTGTTAATCTGAATTTTATGTGATGGATCAGAACACAATAGTCTAAGTTGATGAAGTGAAATGAGAAAAATATATACATAAAACTATTTTTTACAAATAGAAAACAGAAAATTGGCATGTGCGTATGTATTCACCCCCTTTGTTATGAAGTCCATAAAAAGCTCTGGTGCAACCAATTACCTTCAGAAGTCATATAATTAGTGACATGATGTCCACCTGTGTGCAATCTAAGTGTCACATGATCTGTCATTACATACACACACCTTTTTTGAAAGGCCCCAGAGGCTGCAACACCTAAGCAAGAGGCACCACTAACCAAACACTGCCATGAAGACCAAGGAACTCTCCAAACAAGTAAGGGACAATGTTGTTGAGAAGTAAATGTCAGGGTTAGGTTATAAAACAATATCCAAATCTTTGATGATCCCCAGGAGCACCATCAAATCTATCATAACCAAATGGAAAGAACATGGCACAACAGCAAACCTGCCAAGAGGCGGCCGCCCACCAAAACTCATGGACCGGGCAATGAGGGCATTAATCAGAGAGGCCGCACAGAGACCTAAGGTAACCTTGGAGGAGCTGCAGAGATCCATAGCAGAGACTGGAGTATCTGTACATAGGAAGACAATAAGGGTCGAGTTGGGCTTTATGGCAGAGTGGCCAGAAGAAAGCCATTACTTTCAGCAAAAAACAAAATGGCACGTTTCGAGTTTGCTAAAAGGCATGTGGGAGACTCCCAAAATGTATGGAGGAAGGTCTGATGAGACTAAAATTGAACTTTTCGGCCATCAATAAAAAACGCTATGTCTGGCGCAAACCCAACACATCACATCACCCAAAGAGCACCATCCCCACAGTGACACATGGTGGTGGCAGCATCATGCTGTGGGGACAGGGAAACTGGTCAGAGTTGAGGGAAAGATGGATGGTGCTAAATACAGGGATATTCTTGGGCAAAACCTGTACCACTCTGTGCGTGATTTGAGGCTAGGACAGAGGGTCACCTTCCAGCAGGACAATGACCCCAAACACACTGCTAAAGCAACACTTTAGTGGTTTATGGGGAAACATGTAAATGTGTTGGAATGGCAGAGTCACAGCCCAGACCTCAATCCAATAGGAAATCTGTGGTCAGACTTAAAGATTGCTGTTCACAAGCGCAAACCATCCAACTTGAATGAGCTGTAGCAGTTTTGCAAGGAGGAATGGGCAAAAATCCCAGTGGTAAGATGTGGCAAGCTCATAGAGACTTATCCAAAGCGACTTGGAGCTTTGATTGGCACAAAAGGTGGCTCTACAAAGTATTGACTTTAGGGGGGTGAATAGTTATGCACAGTGACTTTTTCTGTTATTTTGTCCTATTTGTTGTTTGCTTCACAATAAAAAAAAATCTCCAAAGTTGTGGCATGTCCTGTAAATTACACGATGCAAATCCTCAAACTATCCATGTTCCTTCCAGGTTGTGAGGCAACAAAACATGAAAAATGCCAAGGGGGGTAAATACTTTTGCAAGGCACTGTAGATTAACAGCTATAGACTGTCTAGCTCTGGTTATAAACATTTATAAACCTCAACGTGACTCAACTTACCTTGTTATTGGAATTATGTTTAAATATGCAAATAAAAGCTTATATAGTTTATTTTGATACTAAAAAAGGGGACTTTCCATGTCCCTTTAAGAGATGGATTCCAACACACATCAAAAGCAAACTGAAGTGTATAAAACTCAGCAATGTTTTCAAAAAGGAAAACACCTTTTCCCTACGCCTTTCAAGTCACCACTTCTGCAGTGCACTATACAATAGAGGCTTAGAGGCCCTTAAAGAGCCTGTAATGAAATACTTACAGCTGTGCAGTCAAAAAGACGGATTAAAAGCCTGTGAGTGATTAAAGTTTTTAGGAGGAAGCGATCATATATAAATTATTATTACTTTTTTCACATATATCACTCACCTGCCTGTGGATCTGACTGGATCACTGTTTGCAGAATATCATTTTCTTCGTCTTCACAATCCCTTTCATCTTTAACGGTCACAATGCGCAGATTGTAATCGTGATTTCCTGTTAGTCCAATAGAGAATTAAATAGATTTTTTTTTTATATTTCACAGTAATAAAGCGATTTTGTTGGCATCATCAAAGTCCAAAAATGATCTCTTGCTGTTGTTTTAATCCAGACATATTACAAGAAAGTTCATACAATGGGGATTTTCAGTTGTAGATATAATATTTCATACTTGAGATGTCAGGGGTTTTACCTATTAAATATATAAATGAGTATACTCCTATATATATATATACCATTTCATTATATATTTCTGATTAAATATATCCTCTTAATATTTTAATTAATACACATATAGAAACCCCTCAAACATAACAGTGTTTGATATCATCGGATAGGAAATATCTTAAACTTTTCATATCTATGTGTTATGTTGTACCTATATTGCACATCATCATTTTATTTTGAGTTTTTAATTGTATACACATATTCCATTTTTTCTGAGCTTCACTAAAATGTCTACATTGTAATGAGAATGTAAACAGTGAAACCACCAAAAGGCTAGTCATTAGTATTCAGACTAGATTCTTTTGATCCTCAAATGTCATGAAATAGTCACACCTCAAATTGGAGACGAGAGATCCACCATTTGGCTCTGATAGACAATATTTGTTTGACTGTGCATTTGATATTCATGTATCCCCACTTAACACAATAGTGAGAAATAATTCCAGGATGTGATTAAGGTGATATCTAGATAAGAATGGTATTTAAAATAGGCTAGAAGAAGGAGAGGGAAAAAAAGAGGGACAAAGAGGAGAGAGGGACTCAGACACATGCAATCCTAAGAAAGAGAGGACATATTTTTGGCTCCTGATATATTTCATTGTTCATATAATAATCGATTTGGGATTATCCAGGCTGACTCTACGTGATATTGGGTTGATTCTGGTATCTGGTAATGTATAGATTTAAATTTCAAACTTCTGTGATATAAAAGATAAATTGATCTTATTTATTCCTCTAAATCAATTATATCACAGAAGCCACCAATATATCTACTGTAGGTATTATTCACATTGTGATATATTTTCCTTTGTTCCAATAGTATTTTTGTATTTCAATATATGGTTATTATTATAGCATCACCCCATTATTAGTTATACAGGTCTATTGGGGTATATTATATATTCTGCCAACAATATTATTGTGACTTACTATATTAATAAGATTGATTTTCGTGTTTATTATAAATAGCTAAAATAAGAAATATTGATTAATAGTAATTTATTGTTATTTTCTATTACCCTAGAAGATCTTGTTGACAAAGAAGTTAGAAGGTTTTTCTTGTTTTATTAAAATTTTTATCGTATTAATATTGCAATAGACTTAATTGGGTATTGACATCTGAAAATCATATAGTACTGTTTAGAACTTTTTATTTACTTTAGAATTCGATTGTGATATTGATGATAATAAACGCTGTTTTGTTTAAAAGCTATACTTTCCTATAAATTGACGTTATAATCGGACAATAAGTTAAATTGACTATTTCAAATATCATTTTACTATAAACACCACGACATAATTTGGAGGCACTGCTGAGATAACGTCTTTATAGATAAGTGAATTGATATTTATCAATTTAAAACTTTTTGATACAACAGCGTTTATTAAAATAAAAACAAAATGGCAGAAGGCCGATCCAGTTCAGAAAGGACAGGGGTGTTGTCATTGGATGAGATATTGAGACTAGATGCCATGGGATGTGAAACATTGATCAAAAGTTTAATAAGCAATGTGTATCCTCTGTGTGAATACCCATCAAGATTGTCAGAATACTTTAGTAACATCAAACCGATAATTGATGGAAATGCCATAGACGATTGGAGTCAGGAGACAGAATTATTACCAAATATTAATGGTGTCATAAATGCAGTTCAGGATAACTTTGAACGTAAAAAGAATCTGGCCCGTGTAGCGATTAGCTGGATGGAAGTCGCCAGATACTGGAAAGGCCAGACTATTGAAAAGGAGGTGGTCATAACTGGTTTAAATAAGACAATTAATGAGATATCTGAGGCATGCAACCATTTGAGAGACTTACACGAAGGTAGGATAAAAATGTCAGAACATCAAGTAGTTAAACTGGGTGAGTTAGAAAAGGAATTAGAAGATGCTAAGGAAAGATTACAAGGATATGAGGGATTAACAGCAATGTGTGATAAATTAATGAGGAAATTAGGGGATTTTCAAATAAAATGGGATGAGTTATCTGAAGACAGAGATAGAAAAACTGACCAAATTGAAGAGTTGTCCGGACAATGTGATCATTTAGCTCAAAAAGTAAATCAGGCTGAGGGAATGTCTCAAAAATACTTACAAGACTGTGAGGAGTTAAAAAGAGAAAAATCAAGTTTAGAAGATAAACTTACCACCCTTACTAATGAAATAACTAAGAGAACAATAAGAGAAACTGAAAATTACCAGGAAGCTAGAAAGATTCAAAATTTACTTGATAATGCCCAAAAGGAGATTAAAAATTACCAGCAGGATATTGGCAGGTTAAAAGCAGATCTAGATAAGGCCCAAAATCATGTACCAGACATAACGATTGCCAGGCAGCCTAGAGATTTTGATGAGGAATTTGATTCATCCCCTTCAAGGGATACTCATAATAAGAAATTATCTTTCCATGAGACAGCGCAGGCTATCAGAAAATTGGTAAAGCCCTACACTAAAGGATCTAAATTATCCATTGAGGATCACCTAGATACTGTGGAGAGAATCATGCTTGAATTAAATGTACGGGGATCTCATGCAAAGATATCATATCTCCCTTGGTCATTTGATAATTCATATACATCATTCTTTACTTCCCTTCAAGATAGCGGTATAACTGATTGGGATCAATACAGAGCAGAGGTGAGGAGGTACTTTTCTGAATTTCGTAACCCCCAAGCAGCTTTAAGGGCCTTACACAATCTCAAATGCCAGCCTGACGAAAGTCCAAAAGAATTTTTAGTCACATTAAAACATGCATATCGGCAGACAGATAAAAGAGCAGATATAGAATCCGCAGAGTTCAAGAGGATATATTTTCATGTCCTACCATCATTTATGAAAAGAAATATAATCAGAGATTATGATGACTCTAAACCACTCAGCTGGTTGGTAAACGAATGTTCCAAGATATATGAGATTCAACAGGATGAGGAAAATAGTTTTAAACGTAAAGAAAAGGGCCAAATCCATAAAATAGCGGAAATCTCTATCCAACCAGAACTACCTTTTGAAACAAATACTAAATCCTATGCTGATGTGGTTAAAAGCCAAAATAAACCAAAATACATACCACCCAAACCTAGACCTATAAAAGTTACCCCTGAAAGGCCCCAAAATAGAAATAATAATTTGTTTTATGTAAACCCAAATTACAAAGGAAATAATCCTATTAGAGATTATTGGTGGCAACCTAAAAACCCCAATGTAGAAAGAAGATTGAGCTCTCCAAGGCCCAGTACTTCAGAAAATTCAGAAAACCAAAGAGTTACGAATAGGTATAACCGAAACCAAAATGTAGAACAAAACTCTAACCTGGAGGAGCAAGTTAAATTACTGACCCAACAAATGACTGCCCTCATGGCAGGAATGAATATGCCAGGAAATCAAACACTGAGAGCCCAGCCAGTCCAAAGGGGACAAAATTCTGAAAACCAAAACCAGTGACTGAATGGCGTTTGCAAAACTGTGATGGATAATCCTGAAACAAATGATAATAAGATGTTTCTTCCTTCTGTCCCTAAGTTTTCTTTGTACACAGGAACTCCCACAGAGCAAGAAGGAGGTATCAATGAAGTCAGAGGGAGCGGTATGAACAATATACAGGTTAAACCTTTTTGTTTACAGGATGCATCACTGACCAAGCCACAAATCATTGAAACAGGGTTAATAATTAGTCAAGATAATAAACAATATAATACAGGTAAAATTGAAGATATACCTAACCTGACCAATAACCCCCCCGAAATTACCATAAACTGGTTAAATAATACCCCCCAGTCTGACTTTCTAAATAAGAACGAACAATGGAAGAAGTCAGATATGTTAAAACATTCCCATTTCCTATGTGAGATGGAGGAATGTCAGGGGAGATACTATATCCCTGTCAGCTTACAAGATGTAGACTCCATGGACATTAAAGGGTTAATAGACACAGGCTCCCAAGTAACTGTTCTTTCCCAAGATATGTATCAAGAAATAGAACGTAGATCTAATAAGAAAACTATTCTAAAATCATTCTTCAGAATTGTAAAGAATTTTGATGGAATTACCATAAAGACCAAAGGTAGTGTATGGTTGAGTATTAAAATAGGAAATAAACAGGTAAAACATCCAGTGATAGTCGTAGATGTTCCTGAGTCTCAATTTTTAATTGGGACAGATCTCCTGAGGCGATTAAGTCCAATAATAGACTGTATAGATGGAGTAATATGGTCACAAGTTAGCTTTCCCATAAACTATGAAAAGGTTAAACAATCCAATATGCCGAGAAATTGTCATGTAATAGAAACAAAAGAAAATTCGGTGGAAATTCATTTTCAAAATAATCAAACACCTGAAATGACGATAATACGATGCCATGACATTTCTGAAGAACAAATAAATGATGAAAATGTGATCCAAATTAATCAGGCCCACATAGATAACACTCATGTAGAAGGAAATGTCCTAACTATTTCACTAAATAGGAAAACCTCTAAACCTTTTGAAATAACTAGACATTCCAAAATTATGGCTAACATAGAAATAAGAGATAAGGGTTTATTTATCCCCATAAATATTATAGGTATGAGATATCCTAAACAAGCCAAAATAGCCTTAACCCATGAACATAGTTACATTAATGAAAATCTATTAAAACGAATAAAGAATCCAAGATTAATTCGTAATTCCCAACCATATGACCAATACATATATAAAATAGATCATGAAACCTCAACCCATCCTATTATAGCAAGATGTTTAATACCCCTTTCGATAGGAGATAAAAAGGTTGTGCACTTGTTCCAGGTGATAGAGGATTCCCAATATCCAATATATATTGGTAATGATTTGTTACATCGGTTTGCTTTTCAAATTGATTTAATCCATAACGTTCTATGGTCTCGGTTGAATGAGTCACCATTAGATTTCAGTAATGACTCAGAAGCCTTGAAATATGCCCAACAGATGCCTTATGCAATAACCATACAGATGGAACGAACTGTCACTATACCAGAAGGAGCAGCCCAATTCCCTCTACCCTTGCAAGTAAAAAGAGGGCAGATGATTCAAGGCAAAGATGCTTATGTTAATCTTAGCTATCAAACCCTACAAAAAGGCCTTAACATCACCCACACTCCTTTAATTGCTGTGACACAATTACCTTTTGTCATCCTAGTAAATAACATAGCTTCCCATCCAATACATATGGAGAAGGGATCTATAGTAGGAATGGCCATTGATACAGAATATTTCACCTCTGAATTTACCAATTCAGTTATTGGTTTGATACCAGAGGAATATATGAATGATGATAAAATGATTGACCAATGTTTCGATACTCAGCCAGAAGGATTATTTACTGTTCAATCTATTTATCCCTTCAGTTCCATGGAAGGCCAATGTGAAATAACAGATGACGAGCTAATTTTTAATCAAAATATAGATGAACAAGAGTATGAAGAGAATTTGGTCGATAAGATACAGATAAACTCCATTTCCACTGACCTATCTACACAACTAGAGGAAGCCTATGAAATTAGTCAACCTGAGGTTTTCCCTGGGTTTAAAGAAAGAGTTGAAGAACAGATAATTTTAGCCGATGGGTGCTCTAATGATACTGAACGCCAAAAATTAAGACAAGTGCTTATGAATTACCAAGGTGTATTTTCTAAAGACTCATATGATTGTGGCCTGACGGATCTACATGTCACTAAAATTAAAACTGATCCCAGTATGCCACCTATATTTGTTAAGCAATATAGACTACCCCTCGCCTCTTATGAATCATTAGCCGATATCATAAAGAATCTAGAATCAAGGGGAATTATACGTCCTGTACATAGTTCTTATAATAATCCTGTTCTAGGTATTTTGAAGCCAAATGGGACATGGCGCTTATGCGCTGATTTGAGGCAATTAAATAAGAGAGTCCACATGTCGGCTTGGCCTGTCCCATATATAGACCAATGTTTAGCACAAGTCCAAGGGTCTAAATTATTTACGACACTTGATTGTGCCCAAGGTTATTGGACTATTAAAGTCAATGAAGAGGACCAACATAAATTAGCATTTACATTTGGTAATCAACAATTTACATGGACTAGAACTCCATTTGGATTTATAAATTCAGGGAATGAGTTTGCTATCTTCTTGCACAAGGCAATGCCTGATGCTCAAGAGCGAGGAACATTAACCTATGTAGATGACATCTTGATTAAAAGTTGTGAATTTGATAAACATATCGCAGAAATTGAACATGTTTTGGACCAATTAAAGCATGCAGGAGTTAAAATATCTCTCCAAAAGGCTCAGTGGTGCCGCACTAAAGTTAACTTTTTAGGTCATGAGATAACTCCTGATGGTGTAAATCCACAGAAAAAGAAGGTAGAGGCCCTACTTAAAACTAAAATGCCTACAACTACAAACGAATTGAGATCATTCCTGGGTATCACCAATTATTCTCGTAAATTTATTGAGAATTATGCCGAAATAACAAGACCCCTCATACAATTGTTAAAGAAAGGTGAGCCATGGAAATGGGGTGAGATTCAGAACCAAGCTGTAAATGAGTTAAAACAGAAACTAAGTCAGGCCCCTTGCCTAGCTTATCCAGAACGAGGTAAGCCCTTCTTCTTAGAAACCGGTTATACTGATAATTGTTTAAGTGCTGTGTTATATCAGAAATATGACCAACATAACAAGATTATCTCTTGTGCGAGTAAAACACTATCACCTGTAGAGGTAAAATTTAATGATTGTGAGAAGGCTCTATTTGCTACAGTATGGGCACTACAACATTTTCGAAATTTCATACAAGGTGAGAAAATAATAGTGGAAACGGCACACCAACCATTACAGTATATTCAGAGCAATAAAATTAGGTCTGGTAATCTATCAAATAGCCGCATAACTGCGTGGACCTTATCCTTACAAGGATGGCCTTTAGAGATAAGATATGCCCAAAATAAAAAGAATCTAGTTGCCCAAGGATTAGCGGATTTACATGATTGTACTGCCCCAGACCCCTTTAAGGATGATGATCCTCATATAGACCTTCTGGAGGAATATAAATTGTCACCTCATAAAATATATGAAGAGGTATTTTGTAAATCCTTACCCACAGTTTATGTAGATGGATGTGCCTATCATGTAAAAGTAGATACAGATAATAAGCTAGTTGCGGGAATTGGTAATGTATGGATAGATAATTTTCCTGCTCCTCCAAAAGGGTGTAAAATAGGACCCAAGAGTAGTCAGATGGCAGAATTGATGGCTATATATTATGCTGTTTACACCGCAATAGAGCATAACATTAAGGACTTTGTAATCATTACTGATTCAGAATACGCCCGAAATAGTTTTGTTGAATATTTACCAGTATGTAAACGAAATAATATGACTAATGTCCGAAAGAAACCGATAAAACATGGTAAGTTAATACATGCCATTGATGAAATGGTAAATGCTCATGAACTGACTATATACTGGAAGAAAACAAAAGGACATTCCAAAGTAAAGGGTCAGGATAAAGACGGAAATGATCTTGCTGATAAACTAGCAAAGCAAGGTGCCCTAGAGGGGGAATCAATTGAAATGGACCACCTTATGGGTCCATTGCAAATTCAGGCAATCACTAGACAGCAATCCCAGAAAGATACAGAACTCTCCACAGTACAGTGGTCCCATGATACTCCTAATTTGGACTTGATCAATAGTCAAAAAGAAGATCCTATCATAGGTCCATTTTATAACCATATACAGGATCCAATACAGTATCCTCTGGACAAAATAGATGTGTCAGATAAGGAAGATTTCAGGATTCTAATTAAGTCAAGATCCCAGTTTAACATCTTAGATGGTTTACTTATCCGCACATCTAAGAATGGTATACATCAATGGGTAGTTCCTACTGCTTATCGAGGTCTAATGCTACAACATGCTCATGATGCACCAACATCAGGCCACAGAGGTGAAAAGATTACATATGAGATACTTCGTGATTTTGCATATTGGCCACACATGTTGATGGATGTAAAAATTTACTGTCAAGGATGTTTAGTATGTCCCCAGTTTCAACCCCATTCACCTACCCATAGGGCTCCTCTTCAGAAAAGGGGGATGTCCATGCCATGGTCAGACATACAGATTGACTTTATTGGCCCAGTAACTACCTCTTCCAGGGGTAATAAGTATATGTTAACCGTAACATGTCTATTCACCAAATGGGTAGAATGCCTTCCGGCGACAAACTGTAAAGCGGAGACTGACGCAATTTTGTTGATTAACCATGTGTTTTCTCGTTTTGGCCTACCGCAACGAATTGAGTCAGATAGAGGAAGACACTTGACCAGTGGGGTGATGAGCCGTATGTGGAGAATCCTAGGTGTTAAACGTAAATTACATATTGCTTACCGCGCCGCTTCTAGTGGTGGGGTAGAACGGTACAACCAATCTATTGTAAGTATCCTAAAGAAATATGTCAAGGAATCAGGTAAGGACTGGGACATAAAATTACCCTTAGTTTTAATGGCGATAAGATCTACCCCTAGTACTGCTACTAAAATGTCCCCTTTAGAATTAATGACTGGGAGACGTATGGTACTCCCACAACACCTTATCTATAGAACCCAAGACCATAACTTGGTAAATGCCGCCACGACCCATCAGTATATTGAGAACTTGAGGAAGCATTTACAACAGGCTTTTGCATTTGCCCAGAAAAATCTAGAGAGATCTGCAGAAAGCACTAAAACATATTACGATCTGAAAACATCTAAGAAAGAATATGAGATCACAGATCAAGTTTATCTATATAACTTCCTACGTAATCAGGCAAAAGAGAAAAAGTTTTTACCCTCATGGAAAGGACCTTATACCATTATAGATAAAATTTCACCCGTCGTGTATAAGATTCAGATCCCAAAAGATGGGGAAATGGTAGAGAAATGGGTCCATATTAACCAAATGAGAACCTGTCATCCTAGATCTCAGTTAAGAATCGTTGAAAATACTTGCCCAGATGAACCGTGATTTGTGAAATGTTTTTCGCAAAAAAAAAAAAAAAAAATCTTCTGTCTCTTTATCTATCTACTTAATCCCTCATGTTAGGAATGTATTATTAAAACCACTTGTATTTCGGTTAAACATAGAAGCCAAAAGAGAGAGTATCCAAATTGATAAAAGAAAAGGCCGCTCGTATCAGGGTAATGATGATCCCAACGCCAACAAGTTCAGACGGAAGCCATCGTGGGACGGTCCTTCCTCGAGCGTCTTAATCCAAGAGACTCCAAGATTCATCCTAACCCGGGAGGAGAATAACGTCGCCGAAGATCTTCATCAGTGTCGATCCACACAGGATGATTAAAATACAATTCAGAATATTCCACATCATGGTGGAAAAGACTCAAACGTGGTATCGTGACCACATTGCCTGTTCATAGGCCACTGTGAAGAAGACGTAGAAACAACTAAGGAAAACTTCATAAACTCACATAACTCCCGTTATCAACGGTCAGAACATTTGCAGAATCATAACCATTGAAGTGATTATCAGGAAGATAATAATAGATAATGAATTAGGACTGCATCTCTATTAAATAAAAGGACATTCAGGGTTATCCTGCTTAATCATGGAGGGAGTATTGATCCAGGGAGGAATCCGATCGCCAATATTTGGGGTCAGGAAGGAATTAATTTTTCCCAATTAAGACAATTGGGTTTTATGTTTGCCTTCCTCTGGATCATCCATATTATTGGTACATGTAAGCAATGAGGTCAGAAAATATACCCCAATAGAAATGATGCATAGGTAAAGAAATATGTTTAGACAACCGAATACTTATCTATTGAATTACACATATTGCTACTGTAATAATGTCACCTACCTAATGGGGAGACATTATTCCAGAAAGGGGGATTTGTCAGGGGTTTTACCTATTAAATATATAAATGAGTATACTCCTTTATATATATACCATTTCATTATATATTTCTGATTAAATATATCCTCTTAATATTTTAATTAATACACATATAGAAACCCCTCAAACATAACAGTGTTTGATATCATCGGATAGGAAATATCTTAAACTTTTCATATCTATGTGTTATGTTGTACCTATATTGCACATCATCATTTTATTTTGAGTTTTTAATTGTATACACATATTCCATTTTTTCTGAGCTTCACTAAAATGTCTACATTGTAATGAGAATGTAAACAGTGAAACCACCAAAAGGCTAGTCATTAGTATTCAGACTAGATTATTTTGATCCTCAAATGTCATGAAATAGTCACACCTCAAATTGGAGACGAGAGATCCACCATTTGGCTCTGATAGACAATATTTGTTTGACTGTGCATTTGATATTCATGTATCCCCACTTAACACAATAGTGAGAAATAATTGCAGGATGTGATTAAGGTGATATCTAGATAAGAATGGTATTTAAAATAGGCTAGAAGAAGGTGAGGGAAAAAAAGAGGGACAAAGAGGAGAGAGGGACTCAGACACATGCAATCCTAAGAAAGAGAGGACATATTTTTGGCTCCTGATATATTTCATTGTTCATATAATAATCGATTTGGGATTATCCAGGCTGACTCTACGTGATATTGGGTTGATTCTGGTATCTGGTAATGTATAGATTTAATTTCAAACTTCTGTGATATAAAAGATAAATTGATCTTATTTATTCCTCTAAATCAATTATATCACAGAAGCCACCAATATATCTACTGTAGGTATTATTCACATTGTGATATATTTTCCTTTGTTCCAATAGTATTTTTGTATTTCAATATATGGTTATTATCATAGCATCACCCCATTATTAGTTATACAGGTCTATTGGGGTATATTATATATTCTGCCAACAATATTATTGTGACTTACTATATTAATAAGATTGATTTTCGTGTTTATTATAAATAGCTAAAATAAGAAATATTGATTAATAGTAATTTATTGTTATTTTCTATTACCCTAGAAGATCTTGTTGACAAAGAAGTTAGAAGGTTTTTCTTGTTTTATTAACATTTTTATCGTATTAATATTGCAATAGACTTAATTGGGTTATTGACATCTGAAAATCATATAGTACTGTTTAGAACTTTTTATTTACTTTAGAATTCGATTGTGATATTGATGATAATAAACGCTGTTTTGTTTAAAAGCTATACTTTCCTATAAATTGACGTTATAATCGGACAATAAGTTAAATTGACTATTTCAAATATCATTTTACTATAAACACCACGACAGAGACATAATTGAAAATCACCACTGACATCATCATGTGCAATATGTCAGCATCAGGAATAGTGACAATGCAGCTTTAATGACACCATGATGTTGGAACAATATAGTCATAATTTTAAACTGGAATATTGAACACAGTCTCCTCCCCCACTGACCTTATTGTGAGTGGACACCAGTAGGAAATGAGTCTAAACTTTCAAAGTAAGTTTCAAAGTGAATATAGCTTTTGTTTTTGTTTTTATTAATGATCAGAGTATAACTAAAGTAGGGAAATTAGTATGAAATTGCCTTTATGTGCTGAATAAGTGTTAGTGAATACTTGAGATAATTTCACAATAGTCATAATTTTAAACTGGAATATTGAACAACGTCTCCTCCCCCACTGACCTTTATGTGGGTGGACACCAGTAGGAAATGAGTCTAAAGTTTCAAAGTAAGTTTCATAGTGAATATAGCTTTTTTTTTATTATTAATGATCAGGGTCTAATTAAAGCATCAAGCTAATCAACTTAGGACAATACAGTGGCCCTTTAATATATAATCAGAATAAGAAAAGTCTCTGAATGAGTAGGCCGTTGGAAAGTTCAAAGTAGGGAAATTTGTATGAAATTGCCTTTATCTGCTGAATAAAATCTGAGTGTTGGTGAATACTTGAGATAATTTCATAATAATCCGAATAAACAGATCAGTGTTATCTATTTATTTATTCTACTAGTTAGTTACATTAGAATCAAAATATTATTTTTTCATTTATTAAATACATAGTAAAACTTGGACATTATCATGACTTTTCAGTTTTTGACCCACTATCAAAATATCCCAGATCAAGTCAAATGCTTTAATTTTTATTCTACACTTTATTATTTCCACACACCAGGGAGGTTTAATCTGAGCATGGGCAAATTATGATAATGCTGTGGTTTGTCTCACAGTCATCAGGGAGCAATCATGTTCAGCTCGGTTGTGCCACACTAAGAAGAAGAACATACACTTAGAACATCCAAAACCAGGTCTAGCACCGCAATATCAGTCAATTCTTATCTGAACACCAATCTGGCTAGATGTTTGTTTGGGGGAACTTGTTAGTAATGTGCAAACAGACGATCTCAATTGATTGCTCTTATCTTATCTTTAAAAATGTGACAATTTCATTGAAGAACCAAATAACAAGAAGAATGAATCTGTAACTGGAGGAAAATAAGAGGATAAAATGTGGCTAGTGCAAGTGATTTTCCTTAAAAGTTAGGTCTTATATGTCCATACAACTCCCATGGAACAACAAGTTGGCTTTTTTTCTTCTTCAGATCCTGAACCCAGCTACAACACTACACCCTGTCCTTATCTGCATCCAAGCCTCCTCCAGCTGAGATACTGAGCCCAGCTACAAAGCTACACCCTGTCCTTATCTGCACCCAAGCCTCCTCAAGCTGAGGCAATACTACTGTTACAATGTTTTTCACTGCTAGACTTAATTGTAATATTAGTTCATTGTATGTATTTAGCTTGTGTCTGTTAAGTATCCTCTGTGGATCTAAGCAAATCCATGCTTCCTCTGTTTGTCTTCCCATGCACCTCACCCTCTCCCACCCCAACCTTTCTGTTATCACCCCCATCCCTCTCCATTTGAAAATGTCTTACCTCCCCCAATATCTTTCTTTCTTCTTCAGATCCTGAACCCAACTACAACTCTAACGCTACACCGTCTTTACCTGCATGCACTTGCCCTCCCACCTACCCACCTTTGATTCTTGTTCTTGCATAGCTCAGGTCTGTGAACGGCCACCTGCATTTCCCACAGCTGCTACAGACACATGATAAGCTCTTGACTCTCCTTACACATCCCATTCCTCCTTATTCCTTGTAGCCTAATTTTTTCACTCTCTTTCAGGCCTATTCAAATCCTTAACTTTTTAACCCTATCCAGGCCTCCACTTCTCCCATTCCCTTTAGATTGAAAGTCTGCGAGTTTTCAGTCTTGGAAGGTTCTTTGGAAAAAGCACTAAGTAACCAAGATTTTAAGCTCAAAGACAGGGCCCTTCCCTTCTTTTTGCCATGTGTTGATACTGTATTTTTCTTATGCTCAACCCTTGTATTGAACTACGGAATATGTTGGCGCGTTACCAATAAAAGATAATAATAATAACAGAAAAGCAATAAGAAATAGTGAAATACACTCGTATACCATTATAATGGGGGGAGAAGGGTGAAAGCCGTACAAGGACTTTAATCAGTGAGCGCGCCAGCGTGGCACTTGCTTTACCCTGGGATTTTGGATATTTGGTGGTGACTGTGGACCCACACGTAGTGTTGGCATTTCGTTTCTCTGTAGTACATTAGATTGTGAGTTCTTCTGTCATTTGGATGTTTCCTTGTAATATTTTGAACTTATTACGTTGTAACTACAATACTGAACTAGACGTGGCTTGTTCTCTTTTTTTATTAAACTGAATCCAAGAAGAAGTCTTTTGAAGAGACGGTGAGGAGGACATCTGATTAATGATGAACTGGTGTTGTAATTTCATTTTCTTTACAACTCTGCAATGTTTAGCACTATTGCACTTTTTTTTAAATTTTCTGATACTTGTTAAGCACAATTTATTATAGTTTTACACTTGTGATAAAATTTGTTAGTATAAATAACCAGCACTGATGAATATAGTTTTGAACGTGAGGATCATCGTTATTTATATCTGTTGGCTCCTTCGGTTTCGCCATTTTGTTTAAAAATAAGACATCAAATGTAATAGGGTAACTAGTAACTTGCCCGCCATAAATAATGGTATCATATGTTATGTTCAATTGTCTTTTCTATCTCTCTCTGTGTGCCCTCTTTCTGTGTGGGTGCTCTCTCCCTGTACACTGTCTCTCTCTGTGCCCTCTCTCTGTGCTCTGCATGCTCTGTCTCTCTCTCCCTCACTCTCCTCTCCCCCTCCTTCTCTCTCCGCCTCCCTCCCTCTTTATCTCTCTGCCTCCCCCCTCCTTATCTCTCCCCCCCCTCTCTATGGTGCAAACTGGATGCAACGCCACAAATTAGCCGCAGTTGCTACAGCACAAGAGGATGCCAATGGTGGTAGCAAATATTTTGACAGCAGAAATCAAAAAGAATTAGGAAAATAAATGTAATTTAACCAATTACAATCATTTTGAAGATATGTTCTGTATTGTGTTTGCATTGATCAGTCGTGTCCGACTCTACGTGACCTCATGGGCCACAAAACACCATGCTGATCCACTTGGTATTCATGGCAGAGATATTGGAGTGGGTTGCCAGTTCCTTCTCCACAGTATACAGCTCCTGGTATTCCCAGGTGGTCTCCCATCCAGGTACTAACCAAGCCCAACACTGCTAGGCTTCAGGGTGGTGTGACCTCTTGGATCCTGGACACAAATGTAACTAAGGTCGCAGCAGGGAAAGCCCTGAATCCTAACCACTGGACCAGCAGGGAACCCATGTTGTGTATTACACAACGTATCACTCACCTTCACTGATATCTACAGGAATTTCCTCCTCCTTAATCTGCCGGTGGCTCCTCACATTTGAGAAATCTGATGGTGTCACTTTCTCGCTCCCTGTACAAATAAATAAGATGCTGACATTGATATTTTTATTTACTTGTGTTTATCATCCGCAAAGATCTGGGCTACGCTATCCTGAGAGTCACAATCACCATAGACAGCACAAGATAGAGAAAATAATCACATTTAAGTCCTACAGATGGTTACTGATTGTCTGAGTAAACATTAAACCAATATGGAGGGTTCCTAGTTGTTACTAGGTATATAATGGGGGGGGGGGGGGGGAGGGTGCACACATGCCTGGATTTGAGGATATCCCTACTGCTCCTAGGTGAGATTATTCCTTCTTCAGTCATAATGATTGACAAACCTGTGCACAGAAAGGAAATCCACAAATACAACCACCACGCTACAGATGAGCAA
>CM050176.1:57442176-57574676 GCA_027410445.1 Discoglossus pictus
GATGGGAGGTCCATCAAGCACCGTTCTGACGACATCAGGGCCAAGGTGAGGGGGATGATGGCTAAGGAGGACAAGAACGTGGCTGTGAGTTACAGACCGCAGCCGGAATCAAGATAGTATTAGGAGCCAAGAACGATCAAGACCAAGAGATAAAGAATAGATTATATCTAGCAAATGATAGCTAATCTGAGGTGCAATTAGGATAATCATCCAGGTTCAAGCCTAGATGTCAGATAGTTAGGAAAGAACACAAAACAATGTACAGTGTGGGGGGGAGGGGGGGTATTTGATCCCCTGCTGATTTTGAATGTATGTCCACTGACAAAGAAATGATCCATCTATGATTTTAATGGTCAGTGTAATTTAACAGGGTAAAACCCAAGAAAAACGAGGCTGATGTTTGGCAACTCGAACCTTCAGCTCCCTCCACAGATTTCCTATGGGATTAATGTCTGGAGACTGGCTAGGCCACACCTGGACCTTAATGTGCTTCTTCTTGAGCCACTCATTTGTTGCCTTGGCTGTGTGTTTTGGGTCATTGTCATGCTGGGATACCCATCCACGACCCATTGTCAATGCCCTGGCTGAGGGAAGGAGGTTCTCACCCAAGACTTGACGGTACATGGCCCTGTCCATCATCCCTTTTGATGCGATTCAATTGTCCTGTCCCCTTAGCAGAAAAACACCCCCAAAGCATAATGTTTTCACATCAATGTTTGACGGTGGGGGTGATGTTCTTGGGGTTATTGGCAGCATTCCTCCTGCTCCAAACATGGCGAATTGAGTTGATGCCAAAGACCTTGATTTTGATCTCATCCGACTCCAACACTTTCACCCAGTTCTCCTCTGAATCATTCTGATGTTCATTGGCAGACTTCAGACGGGCCTGTACATGTGCTTTCTTGAGCATGGGGACCTTGTGGGCACTGCAGGATTTCAGTGCTTCACGGCATAGTTTGTTACCAAGTGTTTTCTTGGTGACGTTGGTCCCAGCTGCCTTGAGATCATTAACAAGATCCTCCCGTGTAGTTCTGGGCTGATTCCTCATTGTTCTCATGATCATTGAAACTCCACGAGGTGAGATCTTGCATGGAGCACCAGACCAAGGGAGACTGGCAGTTATTTTGTGTTTCTTCCATTTGTGAATAATCGCACTAACTGTTGTCACCTTCTCATAAAGCTGCTTGGCGATGGTCTTGTAGCCCATTCCAGCCTTGTGTAGTTGCCAGTTCCTTCTCTAGTTGACTGTGATTTGTATGACCTCTCCTTTGACTTGCCCACCTAGAGTGACCCTACATGGTATAGCTCACAGCTTCATTGCAGTACACAAGCCCCTTCATCACCACCACCACTTAGCAATACTGAAGGGGACCAGGGGAACATACACCACACTAATCCACTGTAACCCATCAGGAGGGGCCGCAAAAACACATGGAGGCTGTGGAGAGGCACGTGGATCAACAGCCAACTCACCTCCATCAGGGGTAATCTCCGCTACGTCCATCCTGGAAGGTCCCATGCCACTGCTGGTGGCCATGTGCCAAGATGTATACCCATTCGGTGACCTCCCATTATGTTTTGCTATTTATTCATTTACATTAGTGTGGTGTATGTTCCCCTGGTCCCCTTGTGGATTGCTAAGTGGTGATGGTGAAGAGGCTTGTGTACCTGAATGAAGCTGTGAGCTATACCATGTATGGTCACTCTAGGTGGGCAAGTCAAAGGAGAGGTCAGACAAATCACAGTCAACAAGAGAAGGAACTGGCAACCCACTCCAGTATCTTTGGCATGCAAATCTTGCGGAACAGCACAGGCAGAAACCTAGCTACATGTGCTGCAGTCCATAGGGTCACAGAGAGTCAGACACAACTGAAGAACAAATAATAAAATGTTCCCCTGGTACTTGATCTATGTGATGTGGCGGTGTGTTATCTGGCCACTATTTCTTTTCCCAGTGTAGATGTGAAGAGCGATAAGAATATGCAATTATATATATATTCCAGGGTCCACATTAGAGCCTCTGTGAGTGAGAAAGAGTTAATATGGTAGCAGTTTCATGTTTTTGTGTTGCAATGTAATCAGGTAGTGTGTCTTTAATTGATTTATGCATGTTGCAGCATGGCTTTTCATATTGGCTTATGCATGATTAATCCAACATATGATGAAATAAGTTATTTTTAAAATGCCTATTTTTTATTTGGGGGATTATTGTGCATGTAATTGTAATGCCTCTCAATGCTTTCCCCATATTATAAAGTGCACTGGTGTGTTTATATTGTCCTTTTCATTGTTGAGAACTTGTCTGTAAACCCTTTTCGGGTCCTATTTGGAGGCCGTAATAATTTTTGCCTCCATTTGCGGATTACAGATTTGAACGCCAGTGCGTCTTTGTGGATTCGTACCAATTTAATAGTGATTTGCTAACGTAACAGTTACGGGCTTGACAGATCAAAGGCTTTTTGGCAACCAAGTTCTGATTTTGATGGCCTGTAGGGTTTTCCAGCCTGTAACACACAGATCCTTTGCAGGTAGCTTTAAGAGGCCATTTTAATAGCTGTAAGTCTAGCGGGCTGAGTTACGGTCTACAGGTTTTCACGTTAGGGGAATTTAATAGGGCTGTAAATAATGATTAAAGTGAGAGAGATATATGGCAGAAGAAAGGCAGAGAGGGACAATGGCATCCACCAATGATGCCTTCAAAGTCCTGCCGAGGCTTCAAAATTATTACTTCTAATTAATAACATTTCAACTACCCTTCACCGTTCCCCGGCCAGCTTTTGCTGTCTTTTGCACCATGTTGCTGATTTTGATCATCATCAGCTGTCCTTGCCATAACCAAGGACTCGTCCAGCCCTCTTATTTGGCCATGACGTCCGTAGCACTTGCCACATTTCAGCTGCCCTGCACCGTTCCACCGGCCAGCTTTTGCTGCCTTTTGCACCATGTTGCTGATTTCAATCATCATCAGCTGTCCTTGCCATAACCAAGGACTTGTCCGGCCCTCTTATTGGGCCACGACATCCGTAGCACTTGCCACATTCAGCTACCCTGCACCATTCCCCATCCAGCTTTGCTGCCTTTTAAACCATGTGTCCGTGAGGGCATTTTTCATTGTTGGAGAGCCATGATTTTGAATCTGCATTATTCTTACCGGCTCTCCCTCGCCGTGGGACAGGGACCCGACTACAAATATTTATATAAGGTAATCATATCCCCTCTCAGGCGCCTTTTATTTAGAGAAAATAAGCTTAATTTAGTTAGTCTTTCTTCATAACTTAGCCCCTTCATTCCCCTTTTAGTTTTGTTGTCCTTATCTGTACTTTTTCCAGCTCTAAAATGTCCTTTTTATGAAGTGGTGCCCAAAATTGTCCTCCATATTCCAAATGAGGGCGTACTAGAGATTTGTATAGTGGCAGAATTAGATTTCCTTCCCTGGCTTCTATACCCTTCTTAATAAATGCTAATATTTTACTTGCCTTTGCAGCTGCTGCTTGGCTTTGAGCACTGTTACCTAGGCGGTTGTCCACAAGTACTCCCAAATCCCTTACAATATCTGATATCCTGATATTTTCTCCATTAAGATTATACATTGCATGGCTATTTTTCCTTCCCAGATGCATAACTTTACATTTATTCGTATTAAATCTCATCTGCCATTTAGTTGCCCATTTATCTAATTTGTGCAAATCAAATACATCATTATCTGATGTAATTACCTTGCATAACCCTTTGATCTCAAAGGATACCTCCTATCTGGAAGGCTGAACCTATGTTCATACCCCAAAACTGGCTAAAAACCCTAATGCTGGATAAAAGAAAAGCTTGGTGTCCAGTGTTCTCCAAATATGAAAAATAAATGGATCCAAGAATATGAATTGACCTGCACCCCAACCAATTGGTAATATATTCCAAGATAGGTAATAAATACCAAAACTAAAAACAAATTGACAGTATAAACATCTGGTAATAATGTAAACAGATAATGTAAACTTAGAATGAGAAGCGCTACCATCTACAAACATAACATTGAACACAAAGCAGGGCTATAGGTCATATGTCACTTTGAGTAGAGGCCCCTTACTAGGAACCTCCCAACCTCTGTAGTGTCATACCATACAATGCAGAGCTGTAGGTCATATACTACTTAAAACTAATGGCCCCTGACCTGGAAACTCACAACTCATACAGTATCGCTGATAATGAAAAAGCGATATCTACGCATAAGCATATATAAAAACATGGGGACTTTTTTGTTCAAATAGTACCCCTTAAAAAAACAATAAATCCTCCTAAAACAGTAACTTCACCTGAGTGGTGTGATATACAATGACTCTAAAATAGGAACTTACCCTAGTGGTGTGATATATAATGATCCTAAAATAGGAACTTACCCGAGTGGTGTGATATACAATGATTCTAAAATAGGAACTTACCCTAGTGGTGTGATATATAATGATCCTAAAATAGGAACTTAACCCTAGTGGTGTGATATACAATGACTCTACAATAGGAACTTACCCGAGTGGTGTGATATATAATGATCCTAAAATAGGAACTTACCCGAGTGGTGTGATATACAATGATTCTAAAATAGGAACTTACCCTAGTGGTGTGATATATAATGATCCTAAAATAGGAACTTACCCGAGTGGTGTGATATATAATGATTCTAAAATAGGAACTTAACCCTAGTGGTGTGATATACAATGACTCTACAATAGGAACTTACCCTAGTGGTGTGATATATAATGATCCTAAAATAGGAACTTACCCGAGTGGTGTGATATATAATGATTCTAAAATAGGAACTTACCTGAGTGGTGTGATATATAATGATTCTAAAATAGGAACTTACCTGAGTGGTGTGATATATAATGATTCTAAAATAGGAACTTAACCCTAGTGGTGTGATATACAATGACTCTACAATAGGAACTTAGCCTAGTGGTTTGATATATAATGGTCCTAAAATAGGAACTTACCCAAGTAGTGTGATATACAATGATTCTAAAATAGGAACTTAACCCTAGTGGTGTGATAAACAATGATTCTAAAATAGGAACTTACCCTAGTGGTGTGATATACAATGATTCTAAAATAGGAACTTAACCCTAGTGGTTTGATATATAATGATCCTACAATAGGAACTTACCCGAGTGGTGTGATATATAATGATCCTAAAATAGGAACTTACCCGAGTGGTGTGATATACAATCACTCTAAAATAGGAACTTAACCTTAGTGGGGTGATATACAATGACTCTAAAATAGGAACTTACCTGAGTAGTGTGATATACAATGATCCTAAAATAGGAACTTACCCGAGTAGTGTGATATACAATGATTCTAAAATAGGAACTTACCCTAGTGGTGTGATATACAATGATTCTAAAATAGGAACTTACCCTAGTGGTGTGATATATAATGATCTTAAAATAGGAACTTAACCCTAGTGGTGTGATATAAGCTCAATCTGCACCTACATATTTATGGTCATGAATGAGGTAGGGGTTAATGACTTCATATATTAGCTTCATATTTTAGCCACTAGTGATTACTCAATAAACTAAGTACGAACATATAGGAACAAATATTAGAATTAAAAACAGAAAACAAGTACTGACTCCAGAAACTGTAAATATAGTGTTCACAGATCAAATGACACAGTTCTGGTGTACTGATATCTACTTATAACCAGGATGTGGTGATGTCATACTTCCCCTTAGTGACATCATTGAAATACTGGCCTCCATTGTAACCAAGCAGTGGTTGATCAGGCTTTCAGTTTGACTTTAGGACATTGATAAGAAGTCATTATTATTATTATCCTTTATTTGGACTGTACCAACACATTCAGCTCCAGTCTCGTATATTAGTTGTACATGATCATGTTGATGGAGTGTTTAGTAGAACATCTTTCCAAGGTTTATGAGGCCTAGAGTAGAGATAGATAAATACAGAGATAGAGTAGAGATAGATAGATAAATACAGAGATAGAGTAGAGATAGATAGATAAATACAGAGATAGAGTAGAGATAGATAGATAAATACAGAGATATAGAGATAGATAGATAGATAAATACAGAGATAGAGTAGAGATAGATAGATAGATAGATAAATACAGAGATAGAGTACAGATAGAGTAGAGATAGATAGATAAATACAGAGATAGAGTACAGATAGAGTAGAGATAGATAGATAAATACAGAGATAGAGTATAGATAGATAGATAGATAAATAAATACAGAGATAGAGTACAGATAGAGTAGAGATAGATACATACAGAGATAGAGTACAGATAGAGTAGAGATAGATAGATAAATACAGAGATAGAGTAGAGATAGATAGATAAATACAGAGATAGAGTAGAGATAGATAGATAAATACAGAGATAGAGTAGAGATAGATAGATAAATACAGAGATATAGAGATAGATAGATAGATAAATACAGAGATAGAGTATAGATAGATAGATAGATAGATAAATACAGAGATAGAGTAGAGATAGATAGATAAATACAGAGATAGAGTAGAGATAGATAAATACAGAGATAGAGTAGAGTAGAGATAGATAGATACAGAGATAGATAGAGAGTTATTTGTGGTGGGGTCCCTCTCTTACAAAGCAAGGTAACTGAAATGCAGCCAGTACGGTGACGAGGGGTAGAAGAAGTGTGCCCGGATGCTACCAAAACTCTGGCCTGCTTATAGGGTCAGATGGAATGGACAATGATGGGAGGCTGATTGTGCCGAATCAACACAAGGTGAAGCAGAAACAGTATATAAAATAGGCGGCTTAGGACTAAGGGAAAACAAAGTTTTGATGTGGGCCGAAATGCAGTATGACGTGATAGCTTTACTTAGGGAAAAATAGCCAAAATAATTAAGAAATTGTAAGATGAAGGTTGATTTAATGACTACTGGAAAGCTGGAGGCCCAAAGCAAAGTGATGATGCCGGCTGAAATAAGATGTGAGAGCTTGTTGAAGGCTAACAAGCTTGCTTTGGTTAGTGGAAAATGGCCAAAATGATCAAGGAGATGCGTAATGAAAAGCTGATTTAGGACTAATGGAAAGCTGGAGGCTCAAAGTGAAGCGATGTAGCGAAACTGCTGAAGGTTGATGAGCTTGCTTAGTAAAAAAAGCCAAAACAATCAAGGAAATGCGTAACAAATGCTGATTTAGGACTGATGGAAAACTGTAGGCTTGATACAAAGCGATGGCTAAACATAAAAGAATGCCAGGTTGTGTGAAGGTGATTAGGGGTGTGTCCTTGAACATGGACACCGATTGGCTAGAACGATTGGGTGGAGCCTGCAAAGGCTAAAATGGGACAGCTATTCTATAGTAGAATTTGTCCGTAATCTCACTGTACCTTGGACATGGGCAAAGCAAGGATTAAGACCAAATCTGCTACTTACTGTGCTTAGCGATTGTGTCCTTTTGAAACCACAATTCCCAGCAATCTACAAGTCTTCTGCTGGAACCATGACTTCTCAGTGATGGATGCCTTGGAGTACATGTCAACCACTGCTCTCCAGCGATGTGAATGCCCTCACCGACATGGATGATGCAGGATGGCCAAAGAACCGCAAGCTTGAGGGACCTAAGGAAACAGGCTTGCCAAGCATGCTCTCGTCGCTATGAGGCCAGAGAGTGCTGTGACCTTCTGGCACGGACTCAGTGCTGGACTGAGGTGCAGGAGAGAGGAAGACAGGAAGTGCTTAAGAAGGCCCCGTCCAAGGAAGAGGCAGGAGAGAGAGTGCCCCTCCTACAATACCAGGTAATTAACCTTGTCATATATATAGAGGATCAGATACAGATAGATAGAGAGATAAATACAGAGACAAAGATAGATAACTGAGACAGAAATAGAGAGACAGATAAAGAGTGAGACAGAGAGAGATAAGGAGAGAAATAGAGATAAAGAAAGGTATATCTATATATCCATCCTTTGCAACATGTTAATACTGCTATGGTTTTCCCTTGATCTTAACCCATGTATAGCGCTACGGAATATGTTGCGGTTTTACAAAAAAAACAATACTAATAATCTATATATATATATGTAAAGATTGAGAGAGAATAAGAGACATATAGATAGAAAGATACAGATAGAGAGGGAAAGTAATATACTGTATATAGAGATAAGGATAGTGAGAGAGAGTTGGGGGGGGGGAGTCGCAGGCAAGTGAGAGACATATAGAAATATTGAGAGAGATAGGGATAGAGAGAGAGGGGGAGAGAGAGAAAAGATAGAGAGGAAAAGGTAATGAGATATAGAGATATAGATAGAGAGAGAAAGAAATAGACATGAGATAGCAAGAGACAAAGATAAAGAGACAGAGATATAGGGAGCATTTGTTTTATTATATCACCTCTATGTGAGTCTATGTGTAGATTGTGGATATATTTGTGATACATATTGTCATGATTTGGTGCTTAAAGATCTGAGCAAGACATATTAACAAACAATAAAAATTATAGTTTATATTTCACTTTTCTAACATATTTACATGTGAGGGGTGTACTGACTTTTGTGACATACTGTATATTTATTACTAATTATATTCTATTATATCTTTTCATGTGACATCACAGAAGACATGCCCCTCTGCTACAATGTGAAGTAGTAAGTGTACGGCCTGTATAACAGTGTAAATGTGCTGTCCCCTCAAAATAACTCAACACACGCCATTAATGTCTAACCGCCGGCAACAAAAGTGAGTACACCCCTACGTGTAAATGTCCAAATTTGGCCCAAAGTGTCAATATTGAGGGAACCATGAATACCAACATGTTCTGTGACATACTGAAGCAGAGCATGATCCCCTCACTTCGGAGACTGGGCCGCAGGGCAGTATTCCAACATGATAACGACCCCAAACACCTCCAAGATGACCACTGCCTGGCTAAAGAAGGTGATGGACTGGTGAAGCAAGTCATCAGACCTAAACCCTACTAAGCATCTGTGGGGCATCCTCAAACGGAAGGTGGGGGGGTGCAAGGTCTCTAACATCCACCAGCGCCGTGATGTCATCATGGAGGAGCGGACTCCAGCGGCAACCTGTGAAGCTCTGGTGATCTCCATTTCCACTTAGGGGTGTACTCACTTCTGTTGCCCGCGGTTAGACATTAATGGCTGTGTGTTGAGTTATTTTGAGGGGGCAGCACATTTACACTGTTATACCGGCCGTACACTTACTACTTCACATTGTAGCAGAGCGGCATGTCCTTAGTGTTGTCACATGAAAAGATAGAATAAAATATTTACAAAAATGCGAAGGGTGTACTCACTTTTGTGAGATACTGTAAATGTACAACAATATTAAATATGCTGCTTTCATTTTAAGAATATTCTTTTAGAAAGAAAAAGAAGAGCAGGAGCACCTGGCTCTTGTACTCCGGGCATTCTTTCTCTCCAGTCTCCTTTTGAACTACCGATGGATCTGTCCCCAGATTGATGTATTCATTCTGTGTGATTATCCATTCTGTCCAGCAGGTTCATCTGTGTCTCTATCTGGCTCTGGCTGCTCAATATTGGCAGCATCTGCTAGTGAGAGTTGAGTAGTGGCCACAGATGGGTTGCATTTCTTCTCTATTGGTCCATCTGGTGGTGGGCCTTCTACATCTGTGAGAGATTTTTTACATTTCTACACAGTCGGTACATCTGATGGTGGTCCTTCAACATTTGTGAGAGATGGCTAACACTCCTTCTCAGTGGCTCCATTTGATGGTGGACATTCTACAGTTTTCAAAGATGATGCAGCTTTCTCTTCAAATGTTAAAGATGGAAAACAGTGGATAAGGTGTTTGTTTTGTTCTGTTGTTGGAAGAGTTCTCATGTTGAGCAAGAGCACAAATCTTGACATTTGCTCTCATATAATATTAAGGTTATTTTCACATTGAACAGGATATCATCATTAACTACATAAAAAAAAATCAGTGTATGGTTGACTGTGCCTTTGGTTTATCTGAATAAGTTCATTGTATGCTCGACTGTATGGGGTATAAGCTCATCTATTCTCTGTGTGTCTGCAAATGAAGAACATTTTCAGAGGAACACACAGAAGACAAGTAACCGACTTAAGAAGCTCTAAATATAGTTTTCACAGATCAAATGATAAGGGTTAATGACTTCATATATTAGCTTCATAGGTTAGCCACTAGTGATTACTCGATAAATTGAGAACCAACATATAGGTACAAATATTAGGATTAAAAACAGAAAACAACTACTGACTCCAGAAACTGTAAATATAGTGTTCACAGATCAAATGACACAGTTCTGGTGTACTGATATCTACTTATTACCAGGATGTGGTGATGTCATACTTCCCCTTAGTGACATCATTGAAATACTGGCCTCCATTGTAACCAAGCAGTGGTTCATCAGGCTTTCAGTTTGACTTTAGGACATTGATAAGAAACCATTATTATTATCCTTTATTTGGACTGTACCAATACACCCAGCTCCAGTCTGATATATTAGTTGTAAATGAGCATGTTGATCCTGTAGTGGAGTATTAAGGAGAGCATCTTTCTGAGAAGGTTTATGAGGCCTACCCTGCTCAAGGTTTCACCTTCTGTCTTTCATTAATATGATGATTCTGTTTGTTTGTACAAGGAGGTGACATCTGTAGCCCAGTTTGTAAAGATATTATCTGTTCTTAGTTGATCTGTGATACAGTTGTGCTCAAAAGTTTGCTTATCCTGGCAGAAAATTTTAAATGTTGGCATTTATTTTGGAAATATGACTGACGATGCAAAAAATGTCTTCTTTTGAAGGATAGTGATCATATGAAGCCCTTTATTATCATCACGTAGTTGTTTGGCTCCTTTTTAAATCATAATGATAACAGAAATCACCCTAATGGCCCTAATCAAAAGTTTACATACCCTTGAATGTTTGGCTTTGTTACAGACACACAAGGTGACATACACAGGTTAAATGGCAATAAAAGGTTCATTTTCCACACCTGTGGATTTTTAAATTGCAATTTAGGTCAATTCAGTAAATTGCAATTTAGGTCATGTCAAACAAATAAAATTAGTTTCTATGAGGAGGTTAGTAGGTACCTGGATCAGGGCAACTCAGTGGATGTAGTCTTTTTGGATTTTGCAAAGGCTTTTGATACAGTGCCACATGGGAGACTATTGAGCAAACTAAGAGATACAGGAGTTGCAGTAAATATCTGCTCATGGATTGAGAGCTGGCTAAAAGACAGGAAGCAAAGGGTTGTTGTAAATGGAACATACTCCGATTGGACTAATGTGGTAAGTGGGTTTCCTCAGGGTTCAGTATTAGGTCCTCTCCTTTTTAACATATTTATTAATGACTTAGAGGTAGGATTGGAGTGTGGTGTCTCCATTTTTGCTAATGACACAAAGTTGTGCAAGGTAATTAAATCAGATAATGATGTGCTTTCCCTCCAAAGGGATTTACATAAAATTGAGGAATGGGCATCTAAATGGCAGATGAGATTTAATACGAATAAATGTAAAGTTATGCATCTGGGAAGGAAAAATAGCCATGCAATTTATAATCTTAATGGAGGAAATCTCGGGGTATCAGATATTGAAAGGGATTTGGGAGTGCTTGTGGACAACCACCTAGGTAGCAGTGCTCAAAGCCAAGCAGCAGCTGCAAAGGCAAATAAAATATTAGCATGTATTAAGAAGGGTATAGAAGCCAGGGAAGCTAATATACAGTCAGGTCCATAAATATTGGGACATTGACACAATTCTAATCTTTTTGGCTCTATACACCACCACAATGGATTTAAAATTAAACGAACAAGATGTGCTTTAACTGCAGACTTTCAGCTTTTATTTAAGGGTATTTACATCCAAATCAGGTGAACGGTGTAGGAATTACAACAGTTTGTATATGTGCCTCCCACTTTTTAAGGGACCAAAAGTAATGGGACAGATTAACAGTAATAAATCAAACTTTCACTTTTTAATACTTGGTTGCAAATCCTTTGCAGTCAGTTACAGCCTGAAGTCTGGAACGCATAGACATCACTAGACGCTGGGTTTCATCCCTGGTGATGCTCTGCCAGGCCTCTACTGCAACTGTCTTCAGTTCCTGCTTGTTCTTGAGGCATTTTCCCTTCAGTTTTGTCTTCAGCAAGTGAAATGCATGCTCAATCGGATTCAGGTCAGGTGATTGACTTGGCCATTGCATAACATTCCACTTCTTTCCCTTAAAAAACTCTTTGGTTGCTTTTGCAGTATGCTTCGGGTCATTGTCCATCTGCACTGTGAAGCACCGTCCAATGAGTTCTGAAGCATTTGGCTGAATATGAGCAGATAATATTGCCCGAAACACTTCAGAATTCATCCTGCTGCTTTTGTCAGCAGTCACATAATCAATAAATAATATAGAACCAGTTCCATTGGCAGCCATACATGCCTACGCCATGACACTACCACCACCATGCTTCACTGATGAGGTGGTATGCTTTGGATCATGAGCAGTTCCTTTCCGTCTCCATACTCTTCTCTTCCCATCACTCTGGTACAAGTTGATCTTGGTCTCATCTGTCCATAGGATGTTGTTCCAGAACTGTGAAGGCTTTTTTAGATGTTATTTGGCAAACTCTAATCTGGCCTTCCTGTTTTTGAGGCTCACCAATGGTTTACATCTTGTGGTGTACCCTCTGTATTCACTCTGGTGAAGTCTTCTCTTGATTGTTGACTTTGACACACATGCACCTTCCTCCTGGGGAGTGTTCTTGATCTGGTCAACTGTTGTGATTGGTGTTTTCTTCACCAGGGAAAGAATTATGTGGTCATCCACCACAGCTGTTTTCCGTGGTCTTCCGGGTCTTTTGGTGTTGCTGAGCTCCTTGGTGCATTCTTTCTTTTTAAGGATGTTCCAAACAGTTGATTTGGTCACACCTAATGTTTTTGCTATCTCTCTGATGGGTTTGTTTTGTTTTTTCAGCCTAATGATGGCTTGCTTCACTGATAGTGACAGCTCTTTGGATCTCATATTGAGGGTTGACAGCAACAGATTCGAAATGCAAATAGCACACTTGAAATTAACTCTGGACCTTTTATCTGCTCCTTGTAAATGGGATAATGAGGGAATAACACACACCTGGCCATGGAACAGCTGAGCAGCCAATTGTCCCATTACTTTTGGTCCCTTAAAAAGTGGGAGGCACATATACAAACTGTTGTAATTCCTACACCGTTCACCTAATTTGGATGTAAATACCCTCAAATTAAAGCTGAAAGTCTGCAGTTAAAGCACATCTTGTTTGTTTCATTTCAAATCCATTGTGGTGGTGTATAGAGCCAAAAAGGTTAGAATTGTGTCCATGTCCCAATATTTATGGACCTGACTGTAATTCTGCCACTATACAAATCTCTAGTACGCCCTCATTTGGAATATGGAGGACAATTTTGGGCACCACTTCATAAAAAGGACATTTTACAGCTGGAAAAGGTACAGAGGAGGGCAACAAAACTAATAAGGGGAATGGAGGGGCTAAGTTATAAAGAAAGACTAACCAAATTAAACGTATTTTCTCTAGAAAAAATGCCCCTAAGAGGAGATATGATTACCTTATATAACTACATCCAGGGTCAGTATAAAGATTTGTCGGGGGAGCTTTTTGTGCCAAGAGGTTTTCAACTGACAAGAGGACATTCCTTGAGGTTAGAAGTAAAAAGATTCCACCTTAAAAAAGAAAAGGGTTCTTCACAGTAAGGGTGGTTAATCTGTGGAATTCTCTACCAGAGGAGGTGGTGACAGCGGATTCGATAGATAACTTTAAAAGGGGACTGGATTTATTTCTAATTAAAAAAGGGAATTTAGGGTTATCATGGAAAATTTAGAGTGGCAGTATTGATACAGGGAGAAGTCCAGTCGCCGGTGTCTGGGATCAGGAGGGAATTGATTATTTATTTATTTTTTATATACAACTAATTAATTAATAGTTAATCCGCATATTGCAGAGCAGAGGAGATCTTAAAAGGTTGAACCTGATGTACTGAAAGTCTTTTTTCAACCTTAAATACTATGCAATTAGTGTCTGTATATAAACAGTCAATGAGTTTGTTAGCTCTCACATGGATGCACAGAGCAGGCTAGATACTGAGCCATCGGGAGCAAAAAAGAACTGTCAACTATTTAACAAGGTAATGGAACTTCATAATGATGGAAAACGCTCTAAAACGATATCCAAAGCCTTGAAAATGCCAGTCAGTACTGTTTAATCACGTATTAAGACTTTGACATTTCAGGCATCTCTTGATACCAAGCAAAGGTCAGGTAGACCAAGAAAGATTTCACCCACAACTGCCAGAAGTATTGTTCAGAATACAAAGAAAAACCCACAAGTAACCTCAGGAGAAATACAGGCTGCTCTGGAAAAAAGATGGTGTGGTTGTTTCAAGGAGCACAATACAATGATACCTGAACAAAAATGAGCTGCATGGTCGAGTTACCAGAAGGAAGCCTTTACTAGCAGTGCAATTAGTTGCATAAGGAATTTATGGAGCTTAGTAATCAATTTTGGATTTTTTTTAATACGTAATTATGACTTCGAATTCATGAAATTGCAAGAAAATTTGGACAACTGAATTAGGTCTAATGAGTTTTAATCTAATGCGATTCTAGATCTATTTCTCCTTGTTTTTGAGTCAAGTTCTCTATTTTACTTTCTAACAAGGCCATCCTCTCTCCTATTAACGTTATCTCAGATTTGGTGGTCCTTTCGTTTTCTGTTGTATCTTTCTGTGAGGCTACAGCACATTGCTTGTATGTCTTGTATATCTTTGTGCCACGGGTTAGTACATAATTGTAAGTCCATTTCATTATCTGATTCTTCACACATTGAGTCTATGTGAACAACGGTGATATTGTTTGTTTTGGTATATGGAGATCTTTTATATCTTTTGTTTAAAAAAAACACTTTCACTGGCCTTCCGTCTCGCTCATCAGATAGCACACGAACCACAGACATCTCTGTGTTCAATTTATTCCAAGCTTGCGGAGGACATTACAGAGTTACAAGTAAATTCTGCAGTCGTCTGGTGAACACTTTCACATAATACCTTTTTATAGCTTTTTTTGTTTTTTACAATATTGGTTAATCAGTAAACTCCTTCTTGTAGGACAATCACAAGAGGTTACTTACAAACAATATTGGCAAATCAGAAAACTATTTCTTGTGAGACAATCACCAGAGTTTTCTTACAAGGTCTTCACCCATTACCCAAACTTTTTTATATCTCTACTTAGGAATACAATAAACAGAATGTGTATATTGTTTCTTCTAAGAATCAACTTTGAAAACAACACTGCAGATAAAAAAAATTATTGTTTAGTACAAGCACTGAAATTAATTCCTTCTTCGGTTTACAAATACTAAGGTTTAGCAGATACTATTTTCTAGATACTACTTTCTTATAATGCATAGATATTTAACTCTTACGCTATTAGCCTCATTCAATTGCGAAATAGTAAGTTATAGTAGCCCGTAATGGAGGCCACAAGTTAATTTGCTATTCAATTGGCGTTTTTTTTGCGAACAGCAAACGGGCTACGTGTTTTGGGCTTGAAATCCTTGGGGTTGTTACAACTGTAACTTATATCCTATTTAAGCCTGTGATCTTTCACGTCCGGTAGAGTTACAATGGCAAGTCGCTATTCAATTACTACAATTCTGGCGCAGTACTTAGGCTGCAATGAGCGCAGAAGGAGCTAATTGCAGCCAGCGGCGCAGTACTTAGTCAAGCCTTGCGAATCGAGGCTTGCCAGCGGCGCAGCACTGTTAAAGCGCGTAACTCTAAAAACCCACCAAAAAAATCATATACAAAAAATTCTAACACTCACACACAGCACAGGGGGAGACACAGGAAGCCTGGGAGTGAGGTTGCAAGCAAATTACACCCATATTTGGCGTTTTTCGTCACTCGAAAATCGCCTAAGCAAGGAAAAAAATGGCGGACGAAAAACCCCAAATTTCCGAAACCGCATAAAAATGAGGCTCAGCAACACCAGGCGCGCAAAACTCACAAATTACATGACGCTGAACACACTAACACTTATACCACCAACGCAAGGCACGCAGGACTTTGAAAATAAAACCAACGGCAGTCACCGCGCACCACACAATCATTCAGGAGACACAGAGGAGAAACACACAGGGAAAGGAAAGGGGGGGATCGTGGAAAGAGACACATTGCATTCCCAAGCACTAAACTTGCAGGTTAACGAACCCAGCAACAAGCAGCCAAGATAAGCACCAAGAACGGGAGAGGCTTGCAATGAGCGCAGACGAGAGGAAAGTGAGCCACGCGAGCAGGAGAGGCTTGCAATGTGCGCCAAAGGCACTGATTGCAAGCCCTGCAATGAGCGCCAAAGGCGATCAGCGTGGTTCTCGTGTTGAGCGCCGAAGGTGATCAGTGCATAGAAGGAAACTTGAAGTACATGGGGGGAGAGACTCGCAATGAGCGCTGAAGGTGCTCAGAGGACCCGAAGCCTCACATAGTGTGGCAAACCGTATTGCCAGCCTTACAATTTTAATCCCGTCATTTTTGACGGGCAAGTAGCTAGTATGAAATATATTATATATATCTTAACGTTTATTGTTATATTAAAATTAAATTAGCTGTTATATTAACTAAAAATATGCCATAAACAGGATATCTAAATAGGATAATTCTCCAATTGATCTTTGAATCTTTATGTGCAAACACAACGTATCACCCTATAATGATAAACAAGAGAATAGAGGCAGAAAATTAAATGTAGTTATATTCACTCTCATAAGTAACAGTATATTATAGAACTGATGTCTGGATAGGCAAATAAGAATGAAAAGAAAGTTATATGGGGTTGCATCTGCTCGAAAGCCGGCCGGTAACTGGATCCCCGGCGTCGATACAGAAGACCCAAATGATAAAATTGTGATTATCAAATAATCAGCATTTATATATAAACCTAAAATATCCCCTCATTATGATAAAGATTCAAATTAAGAATTGTAGAATTATCCTATTTATAGGCCTTATTTATGGTTTTAAGTTAATATTACGGCTAAATTATTATTAGTGTACAATAAACGTTAAATTAGGGTCTCTTATGTGATACATCCCATATATACTAGAACGTGTGCCCTATAAGCACCCACCCCAAATAATATTATGATGTTTGGTTATTGGTGATATATGTGCAGGAGATTTTTCTTATTAATCAGATGATTACCGTATATATTCGATTATAAGCCGACCCGAGTATAAGCCGAGGCACTTATTTTACCACAAAATACTGGGTAAAATGAGTGACTCGAGTATAAGCCGAGGGTGGGAAATGTGCTGCCCCTGTGTCCCTCTTGTGCCCTCTGTGTCCCCCTCTCTCTCCGTGTCTCTTCTCCCCTCTCCTTTCCCTGTGTCTCTTCTCCCCTCTCCCTTCCCTGTGTGTCTTCCCCCTCCCTTATCACCCTCCTCATCCTCCTCCTTGACCCGGCGCGCATGTGACGTCACATGCGCGCCGGGTCAAGAAGGAGCGGAGGCTGGAGCAGAAGAACGTAAGTTAGGGGAGAGGGGGAGGTATTTAGGGGGGGTGAGAATGAAGAGGGGGGTTTAGGTTGAGGAGTGGGGTTGAGGAAGGATAATGAGGAGGGTGGTTCATAATGAGGAGGGGGGGTTGAGGATGAAGAGCGGGGAGGGAAAGAGACATGGGGGGAGAGTGACTCGAGTATAAGCCGAGGGGGCACATTTTAGCCTTAAAAAAAGGGCTGAAAAACTCGGCTTATACTCGAGTATATATGGTATATTAAAAAAATGTTTTCCATATGAATTAACTAAAATTGGAATAATCCATTCCTGGCCCTGAATCAGATACATAAATAAATAAAAATGTAACCAGAACTTTCCCTTTACAGAGTAGCTAATTTATATCTGTACCTAGGACACTAAATCTGATATCCAGACAACATCACACTCACCTGCAGTGCTAATTTATATCTGTATCTAGGACACTAAATCTGATATCCAGACAACATCACACTCACCTGCAGTGCTAATTTATATCTGTATCTAGGACACTAAATCTGATATCCAGACAACATCACACACACCTGCAGTGCTAATTTATATCTGTATCTAGGACACTAAATCTGATATCCAGACAACATCACACTCACCCGCAGTGCTAATTTATATCTGTACCTAGGACACTAAATCTGATATCCAGACAACATCACACTCACCTGCAGTGCTAATTTATATCTGTATCTAGGACACTAAATCTGATATCCAGACAACATCACACTCACCTGCAGTGCTAATTTATATCTGTATCTAGGACACTAAATCTGATATCCAGACAACATCACACTCACCTGCAGTGCTAATTTATATCTGTATCTAGGACACTAAATCTGATATCCAGACAACATCACACTCACCTGCAGTGCTAATTTATATCTGTATCTAGGACACTAAATCTGATATCCAGACAACATCACACTCACCTGCAGTGCTAATTTATATCTGTACCTAGGACACTAAATCTGATATCCAGACAACATCACACTCACCTGCAGTGCTAATTTATATCTGTACCTAGGACACTAAATCTGATATCCAGACAACATCACACTCACCTGCAGTGCTAATTTATATCTGTACCTAGGACACTAAATCTGATATCCAGACAACATCACACTCACCTGCAGTGCTAATTTATATCTGTACCTAGGACACTAAATCTGATATCCAGACAACATCACACTCACCTGCAGTGCTAATTTATATCTGTATCTAGGACACTAAATCTGATATCCAGACAACATCACACTCACCTGCAGTGCTAATTTATATCTGTACCTAGGACACTAAATCTGATATCCAGACAACATCACACTCACCTGCAGTGCTAATTTATATCTGTATCTAGGACACTAAATCTGATATCCAGACAACATCACACTCACCTGCAGTGCTAATTTATATCTGTATCTAGGACACTAAATCTGATATCCAGACAACATCACACTCACCTGCAGTGCTAATTTATATCTGTATCTAGGACACTAAATCTGATATCCAGACAACATCACACTCACCTGCAGTGCTAATTTATATCTGTATCTAGGACACTAAATCTGATATCCAGACAACATCACACTCACCTGCAGTGCTAATTTATATCTGTACCTAGGACACTAAATCTGATATCCAGACAACATCACACACACCTGCAGTGCTAATTTATATCTGTATCTAGGACACTAAATCTGATATCCAGACAACATCACACTCACCTGCAGTGCTAATTTATATCTGTACCTAGGACACTAAATCTGATATCCAGACAACATCACACTCACCTGCAGTGCTAATTTATATCTGTATCTAGGACACTAAATCTGATATCCAGACAACATCACACTCACCTGCAGTGCTAATTTATATCTGTACCTAGGACACTAAATCTGATATCCAGACAACATCACACTCACCCGCAGTGCTAATTTATATCTGTACCTAGGACACTAAATCTGATATCCTGACAACATCACACTCACCCGCAGTGCTAATTTATATCTGTATCTAGGACACTAAATCTGATATCCAGACAACATCACACACACCTGCAGTGCTAATTTATATCTGTATCTAGGACACTAAATCTGATATCCTGACAACATCACACTCACCTGCAGTGCTAATTTATATCTGTACCTAGGACACTAAATCTGATATCCAGACAACATCACACTCACCTGCAGTGCTAATTTATATCTGTACCTAGGACACTAAATCTGATATCCTGACAACATCACACTCACCTGCAGTGCTAATTTATATCTGTACCTAGGACACTAAATCTGATATCCAGACAACATCACACTCACCTGCAGTGCTAATTTATATCTGTATCTAGGACACTAAATCTGATATCCAGACAACATCACACTCACCTGCAGTGCTAATTTATATCTGTATCTAGGACACTAAATCTGATATCCAGACAACATCACACACACCTGCAGTGCTAATTTATATCTGTACCTAGGACACTAAATCTGATATCCAGACAACATCACACTCACCTGCAGTGCTAATTTATATCTGTATCTAGGACACTAAATCTGATATCCAGACAACATCACACTCACCTGCAGTGCTAATTTATATCTGTATCTAGGACACTAAATCTGATATCCAGACAACATCACACACACCTGCAGTGCTAATTTATATCTGTACCTAGGACACTAAATCTGATATCCAGACAACATCACACTCACCTGCAGTGCTAATTTATATCTGTATCTAGGACACTAAATCTGATATCCAGACAACATCACACTCACCTGCAGTGCTAATTTATATCTGTACCTAGGACACTAAATCTGATATCCAGACAACATCACACTCACCTGCAGTGCTAATTTATATCTGTATCTAGGACACTAAATCTGATATCCTGACAACATCACACTCACCTGCAGTGCTAATTTATATCTGTACCTAGGACACTAAATCTGATATCCAGACAACATCACACTCACCTGCAGTGCTAATTTATATCTGTATCTAGGACACTAAATCTGATATCCAGACAACATCACACTCACCTGCAGTGCTAATTTATATCTGTATCTAGGACACTAAATCTGATATCCAGACAACATCACACTCACCTGCAGTGCTAATTTATATCTGTATCTAGGACACTAAATCTGATATCCAGACAACATCACACTCACCTGCAGTGCTAATTTATATCTGTATCTAGGACACTAAATCTGATATCCAGACAACATCACACTCACCTGCAGTGCTAATTTATATCTGTATCTAGGACACTAAATCTGATATCCAGACAACATCACACACACCCGCAGTGCTAATTTATATCTGTATCTAGGACACTAAATCTGATATCCAGACAACATCACACTCACCTGCAGTGCTAATTTATATCTGTATCTAGGACACTAAATCTGATATCCAGACAACATCACACTCACCTGCAGTGCTAATTTATATCTGTACCTAGGACACTAAATCTGATATCCAGACAACATCACACTCACCTGCAGTGCTAATTTATATCTGTATCTAGGACACTAAATCTGATATCCAGACAACATCACACACACCTGCAGTGCTAATTTATATCTGTACCTAGGACACTAAATCTGATATCCAGACAACATCACACTCACCTGCAGTGCTAATTTATATCTGTATCTAGGACACTAAATCTGATATCCAGACAACATCACACACACCCGCAGTGCTAATTTATATCTGTATCTAGGACACTAAATCTGATATCCAGACAACATCACACTCACCTGCAGTGCTAATTTATATCTGTACCTAGGACACTAAATCTGATATCCAGACAACATCACACTCACCTGCAGTGCTAATTTATATCTGTATCTAGGACACTAAATCTGATATCCAGACAACATCACACTCACCTGCAGTGCTAATTTATATCTGTACCTAGGACACTAAATCTGATATCCAGACAACATCACACTCACCTGCAGTGCTAATTTATATCTGTATCTAGGACACTAAATCTGATATCCAGACAACATCACACACACCTGCAGTGCTAATTTATATCTGTACCTAGGACACTAAATCTGATATCCAGACAACATCACACTCACCTGCAGTGCTAATTTATATCTGTATCTAGGACACTAAATCTGATATCCAGACAACATCACACACACCCGCAGTGCTAATTTATATCTGTATCTAGGACACTAAATCTGATATCCAGACAACATCACACACACCTGCAGTGCTAATTTATATCTGTATCTAGGACACTAAATCTGATATCCAGACAACATCACACTCACCTGCAGTGCTAATTTATATCTGTATCTAGGACACTAAATCTGATATCCAGACAACATCACACTCACCTGCAGTGCTAATTTATATCTGTATCTAGGACACTAAATCTGATATCCAGACAACATCACACTCACCTGCAGTGCTAATTTATATCTGTACCTAGGACACTAAATCTGATATCCAGACAACATCACACTCACCTGCAGTGCTAATTTATATCTGTATCTAGGACACTAAATCTGATATCCAGACAACATCACACTCACCTGCAGTGCTAATTTATATCTGTATCTAGGACACTAAATCTGATATCCAGACAACATCACACTCACCTGCAGTGCTAATTTATATCTGTATCTAGGACACTAAATCTGATATCCAGACAACATCACACTCACCCGCAGTGCTAATTTATATCTGTATCTAGGACACTAAATCTGATATCCAGACAACATCACACTCACCTGCAGTGCTAATTTATATCTGTATCTAGGACACTAAATCTGATATCCAGACAACATCACACTCACCTGCAGTGCTAATTTATATCTGTATCTAGGACACTAAATCTGATATCCAGACAACATCACACTCACCTGCAGTGCTAATTTATATCTGTACCTAGGACACTAAATCTGATATCCAGACAACATCACACTCACCTGCAGTGCTAATTTATATCTGTACCTAGGACACTAAATCTGATATCCAGACAACATCACACTCACCTGCAGTGCTAATTTATATCTGTACCTAGGACACTAAATCTGATATCCAGACAACATCACACTCACCTGCAGTGCTAATTTATATCTGTACCTAGGACACTAAATCTGATATCCAGACAACATCACACTCACCTGCAGTGCTAATTTATATCTGTATCTAGGACACTAAATCTGATATCCAGACAACATCACACTCACCTGCAGTGCTAATTTATATCTGTATCTAGGACACTAAATCTGATATCCAGACAACATCACACTCACCTGCAGTGCTAATTTATATCTGTACCTAGGACACTAAATCTGATATCCAGACAACATCACACTCACCTGCAGTGCTAATTTATATCTGTATCTAGGACACTAAATCTGATATCCAGACAACATCACACTCACCTGCAGTGCTAATTTATATCTGTATCTAGGACACTAAATCTGATATCCAGACAACATCACACTCACCTGCAGTGCTAATTTATATCTGTATCTAGGACACTAAATCTGATATCCAGACAACATCACACTCACCTGCAGTGCTAATTTATATCTGTATCTAGGACACTAAATCTGATATCCAGACAACATCACACTCACCTGCAGTGCTAATTTATATCTGTATCTAGGACACTAAATCTGATATCCAGACAACATCACACTCACCTGCAGTGCTAATTTATATCTGTATCTAGGACACTAAATCTGATATCCAGACAACATCACACTCACCTGCAGTGCTAATTTATATCTGTACCTAGGACACTAAATCTGATATCCAGACAACATCACACTCACCTGCAGTGCTAATTTATATCTGTATCTAGGACACTAAATCTGATATCCAGACAACATCACACACACCTGCAGTGCTAATTTATATCTGTACCTAGGACACTAAATCTGATATCCTGACAACATCACACTCACCTGCAGTGCTAATTTATATCTGTATCTAGGACACTAAATCTGATATCCAGACAACATCACACACACCTGCAGTGCTAATTTATATCTGTATCTAGGACACTAAATCTGATATCCAGACAACATCACACTCACCCGCAGTGCTAATTTATATCTGTATCTAGGACACTAAATCTGATATCCAGACAACATCACACTCACCTGCAGTGCTAATTTATATCTGTATCTAGGACACTAAATCTGATATCCAGACAACATCACACTCACCTGCAGTGCTAATTTATATCTGTACCTAGGACACTAAATCTGATATCCAGACAACATCACACTCACCTGCAGTGCTAATTTATATCTGTATCTAGGACACTAAATCTGATATCCAGACAACATCACACACACCTGCAGTGCTAATTTATATCTGTATCTAGGACACTAAATCTGATATCCAGACAACATCACACACACCTGCAGTGCTAATTTATATCTGTATCTAGGACACTAAATCTGATATCCTGACAACATCACACTCTCCCTCAGTGCTAATTTATATCTGTATCTAGGACACTAAATCTGATATCCAGACAACATCACACTCACCTGCAGTGCTAATTTATATCTGTATCTAGGACACTAAATCTGATATCCAGACAACATCACACTCACCTGCAGTGCTAATTTATATCTGTACCTAGGACACTAAATCTGATATCCAGACAACATCACACTCACCTGCAGTGCTAATTTATATCTGTACCTAGGACACTAAATCTGATATCCAGACAACATCACACTCACCTGCAGTGCTAATTTATATCTGTATCTAGGACACTAAATCTGATATCCAGACAACATCACACACACCTGCAGTGCTAATTTATATCTGTATCTAGGACACTAAATCTGATATCCAGACAACATCACACACACCTGCAGTGCTAATTTATATCTGTACCTAGGACACTAAATCTGATATCCAGACAACATCACACTCACCTGCAGTGCTAATTTATATCTGTATCCTAGGACACTAAATCTGATATCCAGACAACATCACACTCACCTGCAGTGCTAATTTATATCTGTATCTAGGACACTAATCTGATATCCAGACAACATCACACTCACCTGCAGTGCTAATTTATATCTGTACTAGGGACACTAAATCTGATATCCAGACAACATCACACTCACCTGCCAGTGCTAATTTATATCTGTACCTAGGACACTAAATCTGATATCCAGACAACATCACACTCACCTGCAGTGCTAATTTATATCTGTATCTAGGACACTAAATCTGATATCCTGACAACATCACACTCACCCGCAGTGCTAATTTATATCTGTATCTAGGACACTAAATCTGATATCCAGACAACATCACACACACTGCAGTGCTAATTTATATCTGTATCTAGGGACACTAAATCTGATATCCAGACAACATCACACTCACCTGCAGTGCTAATTTATATCTGTATCTAGGACACTAAATCTGATATCCAGACAACATCCACACTCACCTGCAGTGCTAATTTATATCTGTACCTAGGACACTAAATCTGATATCCAGACAACATCACACTCACCCTGCAGTGCTAATTTATATCTGTACCTAGGACACTAAATCTGATATCCAGACAACATCACACTGAACTGCAGTGCTAATTTATATCTGTATCTAGGACACTAAATCTGATATCCAGACAACATCACACACCCCGCAGTGCTAATTTATATCATGTACCTAGGACACTAAATCTGATATCCAGACAACATCACACTCACCTGCAGTGCTAATTTATACTATGTATCTAGGACACTAAATCTGATATCCAGACAACATCACACTCACCTGCAGTGCTAATTTATATCTGTATCTAGGACACTAAATCTGATATCCAGACAACATCACACTCACCTGACAGTGCTAATTTATATCTGTATCTAGGACACTAAATCTGATATCCAGACAACATCACACACACCCGCAGTGCTAATTTATATCTGTACCTAGGACACTAAATCTGATATCCAGACACATCACACTCACCTGCAGTGCTAATTTATATCTGTAACTAGGACACTAAATCTGATATCCAGACAACATCCACACTCACCTGCAGTGCTAATTTATATCTGTAACTAGGACACTAAATCTCGATATCCAGACAACATCACACTCACCTGCAGCTGCTAATTTATATCTGTATCTAGGACACTAAATCTGATATCCAGACAACATCACACCACCCGCAGTGCTAATTTATATCTGTATCTAGGACACTAAATCTGATATCCCAGACCAACATCAACACTCACCTGCAGTGCTAATTTATATCTGTATCTAGGACACACTAAATCTTGATATCCAGACAACATCACACTCACCTGCAGTGCTAATTTATATCTGTATCTAGGACACTAAATCTGATATCCAGACAACATCACACTCACCTGCAGTGCTAATTTATATCTGTATCTAGGACACTAAATCTGTTATCCAGACAACATCACACTCACCTGCAGTGCTAATTTATATCTGTATCCTAGGACACTAAATCTGTTATCCAGACAACATCACACTCACCCGCAGTGCTAATTTATATCTGTATCTAGGACACTAATCTGATATCCAGACAACATCACACAACACCTGCAGTGCTAATTTATATCTGTATCTAGGACACTAAATCTGATATCCAGACAACATCACACTCACCCTGCAGTGCTAATTTATATCTGTATCTAGGACACTAAATCTGATATCCAGACAAACATCACACACACTGCAGTGCTAATTTATATCTGTATCTAGGACACTAAATCTGATATCCAGACAACATCACACTCACCTGCCAGTGCTAATTTATATCTGTATCCTAGGACACTAAATCTGATATCCAGACAACATCACACTCACCTGCAGTGCTAATTTATATCTGTATCTAGGAACACTAAATCTGATATCCAGACAACATCACACTCACCTGCAGTGCTAATTTATATCTGTACCTAGGACACTAAATCTGATATCCAGACAACATCACACTCACCTGCAGTGCTATTTTATATCTGTATCTAGGACACTAAATCTGATATCCAGACAACATCACACTCACTGCAGTGCTAATTTATATCTGTACTCTAGGACACTAATCTGATATCCAGACAACATCACACTCACCAGCAGTGCTAATTTATATCTGTATCTAGGACACTAAATCTGATATCCTGACAACATCACACACACCCGCAGTGCTAATTTAATATCTGTACCTAGGACACTAAATCTGATATCCAGACAACATCACACTCACCCTGCCAGTGCTAATTTATATCTGTATCTAGGACACTAAATCTGATATCCAGACAACATCACACTCACCCTGCAGTGCTAATTTATATCTGTATCCTAGGACACTAAATCTGATATCCAGACAACATCACCACTCACCCTGCAGTGCTAATTTATATCTGTATCTAGGACCACTAAATCTGATATCCAGACAACATCACACTCACCCGCAGTGCTAATTTATATCTGTTTCTAGGACACTAAATCTGATATCCAGACAACATCACACACACCTGCAGTGCTAATTTATATCTGTACCTAGGACACTAAATCTGATATCCAGACAACATCACACTCACCTGCAGTGCTAATTTATATCTGTATCTAGGACACTAAATCTGATATCCAGACAACATCACACTCACCTGCAGTGCTAATTTATATCTGTATCTAGGACACTAAATCTGATATCCAGACAACATCACACTCACCTGCAGTGCTAATTTATATCTGTACCTAGGACACTAAATCTGATATCCAGACAACATCACACTCACCTGCAGTGCTAATTTATATCTGTACCTAGGACACTAAATCTGATATCCCAGACAACATCACACTCACCTGCAGTGCTAATTTATATCTGTACCTAGGACACTAAATCTGATATCCAGACAACATCACACTCACCTGCAGTGCTAATTTATATCTGTAACTAGGACACTAAATCTGATATCCAGACAACATCACACTCACCTGCAGTGCTAATTTATATCTGTATCTAGGACACTAAATCTGATATCCAGACAACATCACACTCACCTGCAGTGCTAATTTATATCTGTACCTAGGACACTAAATCTGATATCCAGACAACATCACACTCACCTGCAGTGCTAATTTATATCTGTATCTAGGACACTAAATCTGATATCCTGACAACATCACACTCACCTGCAGTGCTAATTTATATCTGTATCTAGGACACTAAATCTGATATCCAGACAACATCACACACACCTGCAGTGCTAATTTATATCTGTATCTAGGACACTAAATCTGATATCCAGACAACATCACACTCACCTGCCAGTGCCTAATTTATATCTGTATCTAGGACACTAAATCTGATATCCTGACCAACATCACACCTCACCTGCAGTGCTAATTTATATCTGTATCTAGGACACTAAATCTGATATCCCAGGACAACATCACACACACCTGCAGTGCTAATTTATATCTGTATCTAGGACACTAAATCTGATATCCAGACAACATCACACTCACCTGCAGTGCTAATTTATATCTGTATCTAGGACACTAAATCTGATATCCAGACAACATCACACTCACCTGCAGTGCTAATTTTTATCTGTAACCTAGGACACTAAATATATATCCAGACAACATCACACTCACCTGCAGTGCTAATTTATATCTGTATCTAGGACACTAAATCTGATATCCAGACAACATCACACTCACCTGCAGTGCTAATTTATATCTGTATCTAGGACACTAAATCTGATATCCAGACAACATCACACTCACCTGCAGTGCTAATTTATATCTGTATCTAGGACACTAAATCTGATATCCAGACAACATCACACTCACCTGCAGTGCTAATTTATATCTGTATCTAGGACACTAAATCTGATATCCAGACAACATCACACTCACCTGCAGTGCTAATTTATATCTGTATCTAGGACACTAAATCTGAAATCCAGACAACATCACACTCACCTGCAGTGCTAATTTATATCTGTACCTAGGACACTAAATCTGATATCCAGACAACATCACACACCACCTGCAGTGCTAATTTATATCTGTACCTAGGACACTAAATCTGATATCCAGACAACATCACACTCACCTGCAGTGCTAATTTATATCTGTAACTAGGACACTAAATCTGATATCCAGACAACATCACACTCACCTGCAGTGCTAATTTATATCTGTATCTAGGACACTAAATCTGATATCCAGACAACATCACACTCACCTGCAGTGCTAATTTATATCTGTATCTAGGACACTAAATCTGATATCCAGACAACATCACACTCACCCGCAGTGCTAATTTATATCTGTACCTAGGACACTAAATCTGATATCCAGACAACATCACACTCACCTGCAGTGCTAATTTATATCTGTATCCTAGGACACTAAATCTGATATCCAGACAACATCACACTCACCTGCAGTGCTAATTTATATCTGTATCTAGGACACTAAATCTGATATCCAGACAACATCACACTCACCTGCAGTGGCTAATTTATATCTGTACTAGGACACTAAATCTGATATCCAGACAACATCACACTCACCTGCAGTGCTAATTTATATCTGTAACTAGGACACTAAATCTGATATCCTGACAACATCACACTCACCTGCAGTGCTAATTTATATCTGTATCTAGACACTAAATCTGATATCCTGACAACATCACACACACCTGCAGTGCTAATTATATCTGTATCTAGGACACTAAATCTGATATCCAGACAACATCACACTCACCTGCAGTGCTAATTTATATCTGTATCTAGGACACTAAATCTGATATCCAGACAACATCACACTCACCTGCAGTGCTAATTTATATCTGTATCTAGGACACTAAATCTGATATCCAGACAACATCAACACTCACCTGCAGTGCTAATTTATATCTGTATCCTAGGACACTAAATCTGATATCCAGACAACATCACACTCACCCCTGCAGTGCTAATTTATATCTGTATCTAGGACACTAAATCTGATATCCAGGACAACATCACACTCACCTGCAGTGCTAATTTATATCTGTATCTAGGACACTAAATCTGATATCCAGACAACATCACACTCACCTGCAGTGCTAATTTATATCTGTATCTAGGACACTAAATCTGATATCCAGACAACATCACACTCACCTGCAGTGCTAATTTATATCTGTATCTAGGACACTAAATCTGATATCCAGACAACATCACACTCACCTGCAGTGCTAATTTATATCTGTATCTAGGACACTAAATCTGATATCCAGACAACATCACACTCACCTGCAGTGCTAATTTATATCTGTATCTAGGGACACTAAATCTGATATCCAGACAACATCACACTCACCCGCAGTGCTAATTTATATCTGTATCTAGGACACTAAATCTGATATCCAGACAACATCACACTCACCTGCAGTGCTAATTTATATCTGTATCTAGGACACTAAATCTGATATCCAGACAACATCACACACACCTGCAGTGCTAATTTATATCTGTATCTAGGACACTAAATCTGATATCCAGACAACATCACACTCACCTGCAGTGCTATATTTATATCTGTATCTAGGACACTAAATCTGATATCCAGACAACATCACACTCACCTGCAGTGCTAATTTATATCTGTATCTAGGACACTAAATCTGATATCCAGACAACATCACACTCACCTGCATGTGCTAATTTATATCTGTATCTAGGACACTAAATCTGATATCCAGACAAACATCACACTCACCTGCAGTGCTAATTTATATCTGTATCTAGGACACTAAATCTGATATCCAGACAACATCACACTCACCTGCAGTGCTAATTTATATCTGTATCTAGGACACTAAATCTGATATCCAGACAACATCACACTCACCTGCAGTGCTAATTTATATCTGTATCTAGGACACTAAATCTGATATCCAGACAACATCACACTCACCTGCAGTGCTAATTTATATCTGTATCTAGGACACTAAATCTGATATCCAGACAACAATCACACTCACCTGCAGTGCTAAATTTATATCTGTATCTAGGACACTAAATCTGATATCCAGACAAACATCACACTCACCCTGCAGTGCTAATTTATATCTGTATCTAGGACACTAAATCTGATATCCAGACAACATCACACTCACCTGCAGTGCTAATTTATATCTGTATCTAGGACACTAAATCTGATATCCAGACAACATCACACTCACCTGCAGTGCTAATTTATATCTGTATCTAGGACACTAAATCTGATATCCAGACAACATCACACACACCTGCAGTGCTAATTTATATCTGTATCTAGGACACTAAATCTGATATCCAGACAACATCACACTCACCTGCAGTGCTAATTTATATCTGTATCTAGGACACTAAATCTGATATCCAGACAACATCACACTCACCTGCAGTGCTAATTTATATCTGTATCTAGGACACTAAATCTGATATCCAGACAACATCACACTCACCCGCAGTGCTAATTTATATCTGTACCTAGGACACTAAATCTGATATCCAGACAACATCACACTCACCTGCAGTGCTAATTTATATCTGTATCCTAGGACACTAAATCTGATATCCAGACAACATCACACTCACCTGCAGTGCTAATTATATCTGTACTCTAGGGACACTAAATCTGATATCCTGACAACATCACACTCACCTGCAGTGCTAATTTATATCTGTATCCTAGGACACTAAATCTGATATCCCAGACAACATCACACTCACCCTGCAGTGCTAATTTATATCTGTACTAGGACACTAAATCTGATATCCAGACAACATCACACTCACCTGCAGTGCTAATTTATATCTGTATCTAGGACACTAAATCTGATATCCTGGACAACATCACACTCACCTGCAGTGCTAATTTATATCTGTATCTAGGACACTAAATCTGATATCCAGACAACATCACACTCACCTGCAGTGCTAATTTATATCTGTATCTAGGACACTAAATCTGATATCCAGACAACATCACCACACACCTGCAAGTGCTAATTTATATCTGTATCTAGGACACTAAATCTGATATCCAGACAACATCACACTCACCTGCAGTGCTAATTTATATCTGTATCTAGGACACTAAATCTGATATCCAGGACAACATCACACTCACCTGCAGTGCTAAATTATATCTGTATCTAGGGACACTAAATCTGATATCCAGACAACATCACACTCACCTGCAGTGCTAATTTATATCTGTATCTAGGACACTAAATCTGATATCCAGACAACATCACACTCACCCTGCAGTGCTAATTTATATCTGTATCCTAGGACACTAAATCTGATATCCAGACAACATCACACACACCTGCCTGTGCTAATTTATATCTGTATCTAGGACACTAAATCTGATATCCAGAACAACATCACACTCACCTGCAGTGCTAATTTATAATCTGTATCTAGGACACTAAATCTGATATCCAGACAACATCACACACACCTGCCAGTGCTAATTTATATCTGTATCTAGGACACTAAATCTGATATCCAGACAACATCACACTCACCCTGCAGTGCTAATTTATATCTGTATCTAGGACACTAAATCTGATATCAAGACAACATCACACTCACCTGCAGTGCTAATTTATATCTGTATCTAGGACACTAAATCTGATATCCAGACAACATCACACACACTGCAGTGCTAATTTATTCTGTATCTAGGACACTAATCTGATATCCAGACACAATCACACTCACCTGCAGTGCTACTTTATATCTGTATCTAGGACACTAAATCTGATATCCAGACAACATCACACACTCCCTGCAGTGCTAAATTTATATCTGTATCTAGGACACTAAATCTGATATCCAGACAAACATCACACTCACTGCAGTGCTAATTTATATCTGTATCTAGGACACTAAATCTGATATCCAGACAACATCACCACTCACCTGCAGTGCTAATTTATATCTGTATCTAGGACACTAAATCTGATATCCAGACAACATCACACTCCACCTGCAGTGCTAATTTATATCTGTATCTAGGACACTAAATCTGATATCCAGGACAACATCAACACTCACCAGCAGTGCTAATTCTATATCTGTAACCTAGGACACTAAATCTGATATCCTGACAACATCACACCACACCTGCAGTGCTAATTTATATCTGTATCTAGGACACTAAATCTGATATCCAGACAACATCACACTCACCTGCAGTGCTAATTTATATCTGTATCTAGGACACTAAATCTGATATCCAGACAACATCACACTCACCTGCAGTGCTAATTTATATCTGTATCTAGGACACTAAATCTGATATCCAGACAACATCACACTCACCTGCAGTGCTAATTTATATCTGTATCTAGGAACACTAAATCTGATATCCTGACAACATCACACTCACCTGCAGTGCTAATTTATATCTGTATCTAGGACACTAAATCTGATATCCAGACAAACATCACACTCACCTGCAGTGCTAATTTATATCTGTATCTAGGACACTAAATCTGATATCCAGACAAACATCACACTCACCTGCAGTGCTAATTTATATCTGTATCTAGGACACTAAATCTGATATCCAGACACATCACACTCACCCGCAGTGCTAATTTATATCTGTACCTAGGACACTAAATCTGATATCCTGACAACATCACACACACCCGCAGTGCTAATTTATATCTGTACCTAGGACACTAAATCTGATATCCTGACAACATCACACTCACCTGCCAGTGCTAATTTATATCTGTATCCTAGGACACTAAATCTGATATCCAGACAACATCACACTCACCTGCAGTGCTATTTTATATCTGTAATCTAGGACACTAAAATCTGATATCCCAGACAACATCACACTCACCTGCAGTGCTAATTTATATCTGGTATCTAGGACACTAAATCTGATATCCAGACAACATCACACTCACTGTGCTAATTTATATCTGTACCTAGGACACTAAATCTGATATCCAGACAACATCACACCTCACCTGCAGTGCTAATTTATATCTGTACCTAGGACACTAAATCTGATATCCAGACAACATCACCACTCACCTGCAGTGCTAATTTATATCTGTATCTAGGACACTAAATCTGATATCCAGACAACATCACACTCACCTGCAGTGCTAATTTATATCTGTACCTAGGACACTAAATCTGATATCCAGACAACATCACACTCACCTGCAGTGCTAATTTATATCTGTATCTAGGACACTAAATCTGATATCCAGACAACATCACACTCACCTGCAGTGCTAATTTATATCTGTATCTAGGACACTAAATCTGATATCCTGACAACATCACACCACACTGCAGTGCTAATTTATATCTGTAATCTAGGACACTAAATCTGATATCCAGACAACATCACACACACCCTGCAGTGCTAATTTTATATCTGTATCTAGGACACTAAATCTGATATCCAGACAACATCACACTCACCTGCAGTGCTAATTTATATCTGTATCTAGGACACTAAATCTGATATCCAGACAACATCACACTCACCTGCAGTGCTAATTTATATCTGTATCTAGGACACTAATCTGATATCCAGACAACATCACACTCACCTGCAGTGCTAATTTATATCTGTACCTAGGACACTAAATCTGATATCCAGACAACATCACACTCACCTGCAGTGCTAATTTTATATCTGTATCTAGGACACTAAATCTGATATCCAGACAACATCACACTCACCGCAGTGCTAATTTATATCTGTATCTAGGACACTAAATCTGATATCCTGACAACATCACACACACCTGCAGTGCTAATTTATATCTGTATCTAGGACACTAAATCTGATATCCAGACAACATCACACTCACCTGCAGTGCTAATTTATATCTGTATCTAGGACACTAAATCTGATATCCAGACAACATCACACACACCTGCAGTGCTAATTTATATCTGTATCTAGGACACTAAATCTGATATCCTGACAACATCACACACACCTGCAGTGCTAATTTATATCTGTATCTAGGACACTAAATCTGATATCCAGACAACATCACACTCACCTGCAGTGCTAATTTATATCTGTATCTAGGACACTAAATCTGATATCCAGACAACATCACACTCACCTGCAGTGCTAATTTATATCTGTACCTAGGACACTAAATCTGATATCCAGACAACATCACACTCACCCGCAGTGCTAATTTATATCTGTACCTAGGACACTAAATCTGATATCCAGACAACATCACACACACCTGCTAGTGCTAATTTATATCTGTACCTAGGACACTAAATCTGATATCCAGACAACATCACACTCACCCGCAGTGCTAATTTATATTCTGTATCTAGGACACTAAATCTGATATCCAGACAACATCACACTCACCTGCAGTGCTAATTTATATCTGTATCTAGGACACTAAATCTGATATCCTGACAACATCACACTCACCCGCAGTGCTAATTTATATCTGTATCTAGGACACTAAATCTGATATCCTGACAACATCACACTCACCTGCAGTGCTAATTTATATCTGTATCTAGGACACTAAATCTGATATCCTGACAACATCACACCTCACCCTGCAGTGCTTAATTTATATCTGTACCTAGGACACTAAATCTGATATCCTGACAACATCACACACCACCTGCAGTGCTAATTTATATCTGTATCTAGGACACTAAATCTGATATCCAGACAACATCACACTCACCTGCAGTGCTAATTTATATCTGTATCTAGGACACTAAATCTGATATCCAGGACAACATCACACTCACCTGCAGTGCTAATTTAAAATCTGTACCTAGGACACTAAATCTGATATCCAGACAACATCACACTCACCCGCAGTGCTAATTTATATCTGTATCTAGGACACTAAATCTGATATCCAGACAACATCACACTCACCTGCAGTGCTAATTTATATCTGTATCTAGGACACTAAATCTGATATCCAGACAACATCACACTCACCTGCAGTGCTAATTTATATCTGTATCTAGGACACTAAATCTGATATCCAGACAACATCACACTCACCTGCAGTGCTAATTTATATCTGTATCTAGGACACTAAATCTGATATCCAGACAACATCACACTCACCCGCAGTGCTAATTTATATCTGTATCTAGGACACTAAATCTGATATCCTGACAACATCACACTCACCTGCAGTGCTAATTTATATCTGTATCTAGGACACTAAATCTGATATCCTGACAACATCACACTCACCTGCAGTGCTAATTTATATCTGTACCTAGGACACTAAATCTGATATCCAGACAACATCACACTCACCTGCCGTGCTAATTTATATCTGTATCTAGGACACTAAATCTGATATCCAGACAACATCACACACACCCGCAGTGCTAATTTATATCTGTATCTAGGACACTAAATCTGATATCCAGACAACATCACACTCACCTGCAGTGCTAATTTATATCTGTATCTAGGACACTAAATCTGATATCCAGACAACATCACACTCACCCGCAGTGCTAATTTATATCTGTATCTAGGACACTAAATCTGATATCCTGACAACATCACACTCACCTGCAGTGCTAATTTATATCTGTATCTAGGACACTAAATCTGATATCCAGACAACATCACACACACCTGCAGTGCTAATTTATATCTGTATCTAGGACACTAAATCTGATATCCTGACAACATCACACACACCTGCAGTGCTAATTTATATCTGTATCTAGGACACTAAATCTGATATCCAGACAACATCACACTCACCTGCAGTGCTAATTTATATCTGTATCTAGGACACTAAATCTGATATCCAGACAACATCACACTCACCTGCAGTGCTAATTTATATCTGTACCTAGGACACTAAATCTGATATCCAGACAACATCACACTCACCCGCAGTGCTAATTTATATCTGTACCTAGGACACTAAATCTGATATCCAGACAACATCACACACACCTGCAGTGCTAATTTATATCTGTACCTAGGACACTAAATCTGATATCCAGACAACATCACACTCATCCCGCAGTGCTAATTTATATCTGTACCTAGGACACTAAATCTGATATCCAGACAACATCACACTCACCTGCAGTGCTAATTTATATCTGTATCTAGGACACTAAATCTGATATCCAGACAACATCACACTCACCTGCAGTGCTAATTTATATCTGTATCTAGGACACTAAATCTGATATCCTGACAACATCACACTCACCCGCAGTGCTAATTTATATCTGTATCTAGGACACTAAATCTGATATCCTGACAACATCACACTCACCTGCAGTGCTAATTTATATCTGTATCTAGGACACTAAATCTGATATCCTGACAACATCACACTCACCTGCAGTGCTAATTTATATCTGTACCTAGGACACTAAATCTGATATCCTGACAACATCACACACACTGCAGTGCTAATTTATATCTGTATCTAGGACACTAAATCTGATATCCAGACAACATCACACTCACCTGCAGTGCTAATTTATATCTGTATCTAGGACACTAAATCTGATATCCAGACAACATCACACTCACCTGCAGTGCTAATTTATATCTGTACCTAGGACACTAAATCTGATATCCAGACAACATCACACTCACCTGCAGTGCTAATTTATATCTGTATCTAGGGACACTAAATCTGATATCCAGACAACATCACACTCACCTGCAGTGCTAATTTATATCTGTACCTAGGACACTAAATCTGATATCCAGACAACATCACACTCACCTGCAGTGCTAATTTATATCTGTATCTAGGACACTAAATCTGATATCCAGACAACATCACACTCACCCGCAGTGCTAATTTATATCTGTATCCTAGGACACTAAATCTGATATCCAGACAACATCACACTCACCTGCAGTGCTAATTTATATCTGTACCTAGGACACTAAATCTGATATCCAGACAACATCACACTCACCTGCAGTGCTAATTTATATCTGTATCTAGGACACTAAATCTGATATCCAGACAACATCACACTCACCCGCAGTGCTAATTTATATCTGTATCTAGGACACTAAATCTGATATCCTGACAACATCACACTCACCTGCAGTGCTAATTTATATCTGTATCTAGGACACTAAATCTGATATCCTGACAACATCACACTCACCTGCAGTGCTAATTTATATCTGTACCTAGGACACTAAATCTGATATCCAGACAACATCACACTCACCTGCAGTGCTAATTTATATCTGTATCTAGGACACTAAATCTGATATCCAGACAACATCACACACACCCGCAGTGCTAATTTATATCTGTATCTAGGACACTAAATCTGATATCCAGACAACATCACACTCACCTGCAGTGCTAATTTATATCTGTATCTAGGACACTAAATCTGATATCCAGACAACATCACACTCACCCGCAGTGCTAATTTATATCTGTATCTAGGACACTAAATCTGATATCCTGACAACATCACACTCACCTGCAGTGCTAATTTATATCTGTATCTAGGACACTAAATCTGATATCCAGACAACATCACACTCACCTGCAGTGCTAATTTATATCTGTATCTAGGACACTAAATCTGATATCCAGACAACATCACACTCACCTGCAGTGCTAATTTATATCTGTACCTAGGACACTAAATCTGATATCCAGACAACATCACACTCACCTGCAGTGCTAATTTATATCTGTATCTAGGACACTAAATCTGATATCCAGACAACATCACACACACCTGCAGTGCTAATTTATATCTGTACCTAGGACACTAAATCTGATATCCTGACAACATCACACTCACCTGCAGTGCTAATTATATCTGTACCTAGGACACTAAATCTGATATCCAGACAACATCACACTCACCTGCAGTGCTAATTTATATCTGTACCTAGGACACTAAATCTGATATCCAGACAACATCACACTCACCTGCAGTGCTAATTTATATCTGTACCTAGGACACTAAATCTGATATCCAGACAACATCACACACACCTGCAGTGCTAATTTATATCTGTACCTAGGACACTAAATCTGATATCCTGACAACATCACACTCACCCGCAGTGCTAATTTATATCTGTATCTAGGACACTAAATCTGATATCCAGACAACATCACACACACCTGCAGTGCTAATTTATATCTGTATCTAGGACACTAAATCTGATATCCAGACAACATCACACTCACCTGCAGTGCTAATTTATATCTGTATCTAGGACACTAAATCTGATATCCAGACAACATCACACACACACTCGCAGTGCTAATTTATATCTGTACCTAGGACACTAAATCTGATATCCAGACAACATCACACTCACCTGCAGTGCTAATTTATATCTGTACCTAGGACACTAAATCTGATATCCAGACAACATCACACTCACCTGCAGTGCTAATTTATATCTGTACCTAGGACACTAAATCTGATATCCAGACAACATCACACTCACCTGCAGTGCTAATTTATATCTGTATCTAGGACACTAAATCTGATATCCAGACAACATCACACTCACCTGCAGTGCTAATTTATATCTGTATCTAGGACACTAAATCTGATATCCAGACAACATCACACTCACCTGCAGTGCTAATTTATATCTGTATCTAGGACACTAAATCTGATATCCTGACAACATCACACTCACCTGCAGTGCTAATTTATATCTGTATCTAGGACACTAAATCTGATATCCAGACAACATCACACTCACCCGCAGTGCTAATTTATATCTGTACCTAGGACACTAAATCTGATATCCTGACAACATCACACTCACCTGCAGTGCTAATTTATATCTGTATCTAGGACACTAAATCTGATATCCAGACAACATCACACTCACCTGCAGTGCTAATTTATATCTGTATCTAGGACACTAAATCTGATATCCTGACAACATCACACTCACCTGCAGTGCTAATTTATATCTGTACCTAGGACACTAAATCTGATATCCAGACAACATCACACTCACCCGCAGTGCTAATTTATATCTGTATCTAGGACACTAAATCTGATATCCAGACAACATCACACTCACCTGCAGTGCTAATTTATATCTGTATCTAGGACACTAAATCTGATATCCTGACAACATCACACTCACCTGCAGTGCTAATTTATATCTGTATCCTAGGACACTAAATCTGATATCCTGACAACATCACACTCACCTGCAGTGCTAATTTATATCTGTATCTAGGACACTAAATCTGATATCCTGACAACATCACACTCACCTGCAGTGCTAATTTATATCTGTATCTAGGACACTAAATCTGATATCCAGACAACATCACACTCACCTGCAGTGCTAATTTATATCTGTACCTAGGACACTAAATCTGATATCCAGACAACATCACACTCACCCGCAGTGCTAATTTATATCTGTATCTAGGGACACTAAATCTGATATCCAGACAACATCACACTCACCTGCAGTGCTAATTTATATCTGTATCTAGGACACTAAATCTGATATCCAGACAACATCACACTCACCTGCAGTGCTAATTTATATCTGTACCTAGGACACTAAATCTGATATCCAGACAACATCACACTCACCCGCAGTGCTAATTTATATCTGTATCTAGGACACTAAATCTGATATCCTGACAACATCACACTCACCTGCAGTGCTAATTTATATCTGTATCTAGGACACTAAATCTGATATCCTGACAACATCACAACTCACCTGCAGTGCTAATTTATATCTGTACTAGGACACTAAATCTGATATCCAGACAACATCACACTCACCCGCAGTGCTAATTTATATCTGTATCTAGGACACTAAATCTGATATCCAGACAACTCACACTCACCTGCAGTGCTAATTTATATCTGTATCTAGGACACTAAATCTGATATCCTGACAACATCACACTCACCTGCAGTGCTAATTTATATCTGTATCTAGGACACTAAATCTGATATCCAGACAACATCACACTCACCTGCAGTGCTAATTTATATCTGTATCTAGGACACTAAATCTGATATCCAGACAACATCACACACACACCTGCAGTGCTAATTTATATCTGTATCTAGGACACTAAATCTGATATCCAGACAACATCACACTCACCTGCAGTGCTAATTTATATCTGTATCTAGGACACTAAATCTGATATCCAGACAACATCACACACACCTGCAGTGCTAATTTATATCTGTATCTAGGACACTAAATCTGATATCCTGACAACATCACACTCACCTGCAGTGCTAATTTATATCTGTATCTAGGACACTAAATCTGATATCCAGACAACATCACACTCACCTGCAGTGCTAATTTATATCTGTATCTAGGACACTAAATCTGATATCCAGACAACATCACACACACCTGCAGTGCTAATTTATATCTGTACCTAGGACACTAAATCTGATATCCAGACAACATCACACTCACCTGCAGTGCTAATTTATATCTGTACCTAGGACACTAAATCTGATATCCAGACAACATCACACTCACCTGCAGTGCTAATTTATATCTGTATCTAGGACACTAAATCTGATATCCAGACAACATCACACTCACCTGCAGTGCTAATTTATATCTGTATCTAGGACACTAAATCTGATATCCAGACAACATCACACTCACCTGCAGTGCTAATTTATATCTGTATCTAGGACACTAAATCTGATATCCAGACAACATCACACACACCTGCAGTGCTAATTTATATCTGTATCTAGGACACTAAATCTGATATCCAGACAACATCACACTCACACCTGCAGTGCTAATTTATATCTGTATCTAGGACACTAAATCTGATATCCAGACAACATCACACACACCTGCAGTGCTAATTTATATCTGTATCTAGGACACTAAATCTGATATCCAGACAACATCACACTCACCTGCAGTGCTAATTTATATCTGTATCTAGGACACTAAATCTGATATCCTGACAACATCACACTCACCTGCAGTGCTAATTTATATCTGTATCTAGGACACTAAATCTGATATCCAGACAACATCACACTCACCTGCAGTGCTAATTTATATCTGTATCTAGGACACTAAATCTGATATCCAGACAACATCACACTCACCTGCAGTGCTAATTTATATCTGTATCTAGGACACTAAATCTGATATCCAGACAACATCACACTCACCTGCAGTGCTAATTTATATCTGTATCTAGGACACTAAATCTGATATCCAGACAACATCACACTCACCTGCAGTGCTAATTTATATCTGTATCTAGGACACTAAATCTGATATCCAGACAACATCACACACTCACCTGCAGTGCTAATTTATATCTGTATCTAGGACACTAAATCTGATATCCAGACAACATCACACTCACCTGCAGTGCTAATTTATATCTGTATCTAGGACACTAAATCTGATATCCAGACAACATCACACTCACCCTGCAGTGCTAATTTATATCTGTATCCTAGGACACTAAATCTGATATCCAGACAACATCACACTCTCCCTGCAGTGCTAATTTATATCTGTATCTAGGACACTAAATCTGATATCCAGACAACATCACACTCACCTGCAGTGCTAATTTATATCTGTATCTAGGACACTAAATCTGATATCCTGACAACATCACACTCACCTGCAGTGCTAATTTATATCTGTATCTAGGACACTAAATCTGATATCCAGACAACATCACACTCACCTGCAGTGCTAATTTATATCTGTATCTAGGACACTAAATCTGATATCCAGACAACATCACACTCACCTGCAGTGCTAATTTATATCTGTATCTAGGACACTAAATCTGATATCCAGACAACATCACACTCACCTGCAGTGCTAATTTATATCTGTATCTAGGACACTAAATCTGATATCCAGACAACATCACACTCACCTGCAGTGCTAATTTATATCTGTATCTAGGACACTAAATCTGATATCCAGACAACATCACACACACCTGCAGTGCTAATTTATATCTGTATCTAGGACACTAAATCTGATATCCAGACAACATCACACTCACCTGCAGTGCTAATTTATATCTGTATCTAGGACACTAAATCTGATATCCAGACAACATCACACTCACCTGCAGTGCTAATTTATATCTGTACCTAGGACACTAAATCTGATATCCAGACAACATCACACACACCTGCAGTGCTAATTTATATCTGTATCTAGGACACTAAATCTGATATCCAGACAACATCACACACACCTGCAGTGCTAATTTATATCTGTATCTAGGACACTAAATCTGATATCCTGACAACATCACACTCACCCGCAGTGCTAATTTATATCTGTATCTAGGACACTAAATCTGATATCCAGACAACATCACACTCACCCGCAGTGCTAATTTATATCTGTATCTAGGACACTAAATCTGATATCCTGACAACATCACACTCACCTGCAGTGCTAATTTATATCTGTATCTAGGACACTAAATCTGATATCCTGACAACATCACACTCACCCGCAGTGCTAATTTATATCTGTATCTAGGACACTAAATCTGATATCCTGACAACATCACACTCACCTGCAGTGCTAATTTATATCTGTATCTAGGACACTAAATCTGATATCCAGACAACATCACACTCACCTGCAGTGCTAATTTATATCTGTATCTAGGACACTAAATCTGATATCCAGACAACATCACACTCACCCGCAGTGCTAATTTATATCTGTATCTAGGACACTAAATCTGATATCCTGACAACATCACACTCACCCGCAGTGCTAATTTATATCTGTACCTAGGACACTAAATCTGATATCCAGACAACATCACACACACCTGCAGTGCTAATTTATATCTGTATCTAGGACACTAAATCTGATATCCAGACAACATCACACACACCTGCAGTGCTAATTTATATCTGTATCTAGGACACTAAATCTGATATCCTGACAACATCACACTCACCCTCAGTGCTAATTTATATCTGTATCTAGGACACTAAATCTGATATCCAGACAACATCACACTCACCTGCAGTGCTAATTTATATCTGTATCTAGGACACTAAATCTGATATCCAGACAACATCACACTCACCTGCAGTGCTAATTTATATCTGTATCTAGGACACTAAATCTGATATCCTGACAACATCACACTCACCTGCAGTGCTAATTTATATCTGTATCTAGGACACTAAATCTGATATCCAGACAACATCACACTCACCTGCAGTGCTAATTTATATCTGTATCTAGGACACTAAATCTGATATCCTGACAACATCACACTCACCTGCAGTGCTAATTTATATCTGTATCTAGGACACTAAATCTGATATCCAGACAACATCACACTCACCTGCAGTGCTAATTTATATCTGTATCTAGGACACTAAATCTGATATCCAGACAACATCACACTCACCCTGCAGTGCTAATTTATATCTGTACTAGGACACTAAATCTGATATCCAGACAACATCACACTCACCCGCAGTGCTAATTTATATCTGTACCTAGGACACTAAATCTGATATCCAGACAACATCACACTCACCCGCAGTGCTAATTTATATCTGTATCTAGGACACTAAATCTGATATCCTGACAACATCACACTCACCTGCAGTGCTAATTTATATCTGTACCTAGGACACTAAATCTGATATCCAGACAACATCACACTCACCTGCAGTGCTAATTTATATCTGTATCTAGGACACTAAATCTGATATCCAGACAACATCACACTCACCTCGCAGTGCTAATTTATATCTGTATCTAGGACACTAAATCTGATATCCTGACAACATCACACTCACCTGCAGTGCTAATTTATATCTGTATCTAGGACACTAAATCTGATATCCAGACAACATCACACTCACCTGCAGTGCTAATTTATATCTGTATCTAGGACACTAAATCTGATATCCAGACAACATCACACTCACCTGCAGTGCTAATTTATATCTGTACCTAGGACACTAAATCTGATATCCTGACAACATCACACTCACCTGCAGTGCTAATTTATATCTGTATCTAGGACACTAAATCTGATATCCAGACAACATCACACACACCTGCAGTGCTAATTTATATCTGTATCTAGGACACTAAATCTGATATCCTGACAACATCACACTCACCTGCAGTGCTAATTTATATCTGTATCTAGGACACTAAATCTGATATCCAGACAACATCACACTCACCTGCAGTGCTAATTTATATCTGTATCTAGGACACTAAATCTGATATCCAGACAACATCACACTCACCTGCAGTGCTAATTTATATCTGTACCTAGGACACTAAATCTGATATCCAGACAACATCACACTCACCCGCAGTGCTAATTTATATCTGTGTCCTAGGACACTAAATCTGATATCCAGACAACATCACACTCACCCGCAGTGCTAATTTATATCTGTATCTAGGACACTAAATCTGATATCCTGACAACATCACACACACCTGCAGTGCTAATTTATATCTGTACCTAGGACACTAAATGTGATATCCAGACAACATCACACTCACCTGCAGTGCTAATTTATATCTGTATCTAGGACACTAAATCTGATATCCAGACAACATCACACTCACCTGCAGTGCTAATTTATATCTGTATCTAGGACACTAAATCTGATATCCAGACAACATCACACTCACCTGCAGTGCTAATTTATATCTGTATCTAGGACACTAAATCTGATATCCAGACAACATCACACACACCCGCAGTGCTAATTTATATCTGTATCTAGGACACTAAATCTGATATCCTGACAACATCACACTCACCTGCAGTGCTAATTTATATCTGTATCTAGGACACTAAATCTGATATCCTGACAACATCACACTCACCTGCAGTGCTAATTTATATCTGTACCTAGGACACTAAATCTGATATCCAGACAACATCACACTCACCCGCAGTGCTAATTTATATCTGTATCTAGGACACTAAATCTGATATCCTGACAACATCACACTCACCTGCAGTGCTAATTTATATCTGTATCTAGGACACTAAATCTGATATCCTGACAACATCACACTCACCTGCAGTGCTAATTTATATCTGTATCTAGGACACTAAATCTGATATCCAGACAACATCACACTCACCTGCAGTGCTAATTTATATCTGTACCTAGGACACTAAATCTGATATCCAGACAACATCACACTCACCCGCAGTGCTAATTTATATCTGTATCTAGGACACTAAATCTGATATCCAGACAACATCACACTCACCCGCAGTGCTAATTTATATCTGTATCTAGGACACTAAATCTGATATCCAGACAACATCACACACACCTGCAGTGCTAATTTATATCTGTATCTAGGACACTAAATCTGATATCCAGACAACATCACACTCACCTGCAGTGCTAATTTATATCTGTATCTAGGACACTAAATCTGATATCCAGACAACATCACACTCACCTGCAGTGCTAATTTATATCTGTATCTAGGACACTAAATCTGATATCCAGACAACATCACACTCACCCTGCAGTGCTAATTTATATCTGTACCTAGGACACTAAATCTGATATCCAGACAACATCACACTCACCTGCAGTGCTAATTTATATCTGTATCTAGGACACTAAATCTGATATCCAGACAACATCACACTCACCTGCAGTGCTAATTTATATCTGTACCTAGGACACTAAATCTGATATCCTGACAACATCACACTCACCTGCAGTGCTAATTTATATCTGTACCTAGGACACTAAATCTGATATCCAGACAACATCACACTCACCCGCAGTGCTAATTTATATCTGTATCTAGGACACTAAATCTGATATCCTGACAACATCACACTCACCTGCAGTGCTAATTTATATCTGTATCTAGGACACTAAATCTGATATCCTGACAACATCACACTCACCTGCAGTGCTAATTTATATCTGTACCTAGGACACTAAATCTGATATCCTGACAACATCACACTCACCTGCAGTGCTAATTTATATCTGTATCTAGGACACTAAATCTGATATCCTGACAACATCACACTCACCTGCAGTGCTAATTTATATCTGTACCTAGGACACTAAATCTGATATCCTGACAACATCACACTCACCTGCAGTGCTAATTTATATCTGTATCTAGGACACTAAATCTGATATCCAGACAACATCACACACACCTGCAGTGCTAATTTATATCTGTACCTAGGACACTAAATCTGATATCCAGACAACATCACACACACCTGCAGTGCTAATTTATATCTGTACCTAGGACACTAAATCTGATATCCAGACAACATCACACTCACCTGCAGTGCTAATTTATATCTGTACCTAGGACACTAAATCTGATATCCAGACAACATCACACTCACCTGCAGTGCTAATTTATATCTGTATCTAGGACACTAAATCTGATATCCAGACAACATCACACACACCTGCAGTGCTAATTTATATCTGTACCTAGGACACTAAATCTGATATCCTGACAACATCACACTCACCTGCAGTGCTAATTTATATCTGTACCTAGGACACTAAATCTGATATCCTGACAACATCACACTCACCTGCAGTGCTAATTTATATCTGTACCTAGGACACTAAATCTGATATCCAGACAACATCACACTCACCCGCAGTGCTAATTTATATCTGTATCTAGGACACTAAATCTGATATCCTGACAACATCACACACACCCGCAGTGCTAATTTATATCTGTATCTAGGACACTAAATCTGATATCCTGACAACATCACACTCACCTGCAGTGCTAATTTATATCTGTACCTAGGACACTAAATCTGATATCCAGACAACATCACACTCACCTGCAGTGCTAATTTATATCTGTATCTAGGACACTAAATCTGATATCCTGACAACATCACACTCACCCGCAGTGCTAATTTATATCTGTACCTAGGACACTAAATCTGATATCCAGACAACATCACACTCACCTGCAGTGCTAATTTATATCTGTATCTAGGACACTAAATCTGATATCCAGACAACATCACACTCACCTGCAGTGCTAATTTATATCTGTATCTAGGACACTAAATCTGATATCCTGACAACATCACACACACCCGCAGTGCTAATTTATATCTGTATCTAGGACACTAAATCTGATATCCTGACAACATCACACTCACCTGCAGTGCTAATTTATATCTGTACCTAGGACACTAAATCTGATATCCTGACAACATCACACACACCTGCAGTGCTAATTTATATCTGTACCTAGGACACTAAATCTGATATCCAGACAACATCACACTCACCTGCAGTGCTAATTTATATCTGTACCTAGGACACTAAATCTGATATCCTGACAACATCACACTCACCTGCAGTGCTAATTTATATCTGTACCTAGGACACTAAATCTGATATCCTGACAACATCACACTCACCTGCAGTGCTAATTTATATCTGTACCTAGGACACTAAATCTGATATCCTGACAACATCACACTCACCTGCAGTGCTAATTTATATCTGTACCTAGGACACTAAATCTGATATCCTGACAACATCACACACACCTGCAGTGCTAATTTATATCTGTACCTAGGACACTAAATCTGATATCCTGACAACATCACACTCACCTGCAGTGCTAATTTATATCTGTACCTAGGACACTAAATCTGATATCCTGACAACATCACACTCACCTGCAGTGCTAATTTATATCTGTACCTAGGACACTAAATCTGATATCCTGACAACATCACACTCACCTGCAGTGCTAATTTATATCTGTATCTAGGACACTAAATCTGATATCCAGACAACATCACACACACCTGCAGTGCTAATTTATATCTGTACCTAGGACACTAAATCTGATATCCTGACAACATCACACTCACCTGCAGTGCTAATTTATATCTGTACCTAGGACACTAAATCTGATATCCTGACAACATCACACTCACCTGCAGTGCTAATTTATATCTGTACCTAGGACACTAAATCTGATATCCAGACAACATCACACTCACCCGCAGTGCTAATTTATATCTGTATCTAGGACACTAAATCTGATATCCTGACAACATCACACACACCCGCAGTGCTAATTTATATCTGTATCTAGGACACTAAATCTGATATCCTGACAACATCACACTCACCTGCAGTGCTAATTTATATCTGTACCTAGGACACTAAATCTGATATCCAGACAACATCACACTCACCTGCAGTGCTAATTTATATCTGTATCTAGGACACTAAATCTGATATCCTGACAACATCACACTCACCTGCAGTGCTAATTTATATCTGTATCTAGGACACTAAATCTGATATCCAGACAACATCACACTCACCTGCAGTGCTAATTTATATCTGTATCTAGGACACTAAATCTGATATCCAGACAACATCACACTCACCCGCAGTGCTAATTTATATCTGTACCTAGGACACTAAATCTGATATCCAGACAACATCACACTCACCTGCAGTGCTAATTTATATCTGTATCTAGGACACTAAATCTGATATCCAGACAACATCACACTCACCTGCAGTGCTAATTTATATCTGTATCTAGGACACTAAATCTGATATCCTGACAACATCACACACACCCGCAGTGCTAATTTATATCTGTATCTAGGACACTAAATCTGATATCCTGACAACATCACACTCACCTGCAGTGCTAATTTATATCTGTACCTAGGACACTAAATCTGATATCCTGACAACATCACACACACCTGCAGTGCTAATTTATATCTGTACCTAGGACACTAAATCTGATATCCTGACAACATCACACTCACCTGCAGTGCTAATTTATATCTGTACCTAGGACACTAAATCTGATATCCTGACAACATCACACTCACCTGCAGTGCTAATTTATATCTGTATCTAGGACACTAAATCTGATATCCAGACAACATCACACTCACCTGCAGTGCTAATTTATATCTGTACCTAGGACACTAAATCTGATATCCAGACAACATCACACTCACCTGCAGTGCTAATTTATATCTGTACCTAGGACACTAAATCTGATATCCAGACAACATCACACTCACCTGCAGTGCTAATTTATATCTGTACCTAGGACACTAAATCTGATATCCAGACAACATCACACTCACCTGCAGTGCTAATTTATATCTGTATCTAGGACACTAAATCTGATATCCAGACAACATCACACTCACCTGCAGTGCTAATTTATATCTGTATCTAGGACACTAAATCTGATATCCAGACAACATCACACTCACCTGCAGTGCTAATTTATATCTGTACCTAGGACACTAAATCTGATATCCAGACAACATCACACACACCTGCAGTGCTAATTTATATCTGTATCTAGGACACTAAATCTGATATCCAGACAACATCACACTCACCTGCAGTGCTAATTTATATCTGTATCTAGGACACTAAATCTGATATCCTGACAACATCACACACACCTGCAGTGCTAATTTATATCTGTACCTAGGACACTAAATCTGATATCCAGACAACATCACACTCACCTGCAGTGCTAATTTATATCTGTATCTAGGACACTAAATCTGATATCCTGACAACATCACACTCACCTGCAGTGCTAATTTATATCTGTACCTAGGACACTAAATCTGATATCCAGACAACATCACACACACCTGCAGTGCTAATTTATATCTGTATCTAGGACACTAAATCTGATATCCTGACAACATCACACACACCTGCAGTGCTAATTTATATCTGTACCTAGGACACTAAATCTGATATCCAGACAACATCACACACACCCGCAGTGCTAATTTATATCTGTATCTAGGACACTAAATCTGATATCCAGACAACATCACACTCACCTGCAGTGCTAATTTATATCTGTATCTAGGACACTAAATCTGATATCCAGACAACATCACACACACCTGCAGTGCTAATTTATATCTGTATCTAGGACACTAAATCTGATATCCAGACAACATCACACTCACCTGCAGTGCTAATTTATATCTGTATCTAGGACACTAAATCTGATATCCAGACAACATCACACTCACCTGCAGTGCTAATTTATATCTGTACCTAGGACACTAAATCTGATATCCAGACAACATCACACTCACCTGCAGTGCTAATTTATATCTGTATCTAGGACACTAAATCTGATATCCAGACAACATCACACTCACCTGCAGTGCTAATTTATATCTGTATCTAGGACACTAAATCTGATATCCAGACAACATCACACTCACCTGCAGTGCTAATTTATATCTGTACCTAGGACACTAAATCTGATATCCTGACAACATCACACTCACCTGCAGTGCTAATTTATATCTGTACCTAGGACACTAAATCTGATATCCTGACAACATCACACTCACCCGCAGTGCTAATTTATATCTGTACCTAGGACACTAAATCTGATATCCAGACAACATCACACTCACCCGCAGTGCTAATTTATATCTGTACCTAGGACACTAAATCTGATATCCAGACAACATCACACTCACCTGCAGTGCTAATTTATATCTGTATCTAGGACACTAAATCTGATATCCAGACAACATCACACTCACCTGCAGTGCTAATTTATATCTGTACCTAGGACACTAAATCTGATATCCTGACAACATCACACTCACCCGCAGTGCTAATTTATATCTGTACCTAGGACACTAAATCTGATATCCAGACAACATCACACTCACCTGCAGTGCTAATTTATATCTGTACCTAGGACACTAAATCTGATATCCTGACAACATCACACTCACCTGCAGTGCTAATTTATATCTGTATCTAGGACACTAAATCTGATATCCTGACAACATCACACTCACCTGCAGTGCTAATTTATATCTGTACCTAGGACACTAAATCTGATATCCAGACAACATCACACACACCTGCAGTGCTAATTTATATCTGTATCTAGGACACTAAATCTGATATCCTGACAACATCACACTCACCTGCAGTGCTAATTTATATCTGTATCTAGGACACTAAATCTGATATCCTGACAACATCACACTCACCTGCAGTGCTAATTTATATCTGTATCTAGGACACTAAATCTGATATCCTGACAACATCACACACACCTGCAGTGCTAATTTATATCTGTACCTAGGACACTAAATCTGATATCCAGACAACATCACACACACCTGCAGTGCTAATTTATATCTGTACCTAGGACACTAAATCTGATATCCAGACAACATCACACTCACCCGCAGTGCTAATTTATATCTGTATCTAGGACACTAAATCTGATATCCAGACAACATCACACACACCTGCAGTGCTAATTTATATCTGTATCTAGGACACTAAATCTGATATCCAGACAACATCACACTCACCTGCAGTGCTAATTTATATCTGTATCTAGGACACTAAATCTGATATCCAGACAACATCACACTCACCTGCAGTGCTAATTTATATCTGTACCTAGGACACTAAATCTGATATCCTGACAACATCACACTCACCTGCAGTGCTAATTTATATCTGTACCTAGGACACTAAATCTGATATCCTGACAACATCACACTCACCCGCAGTGCTAATTTATATCTGTACCTAGGACACTAAATCTGATATCCAGACAACATCACACTCACCCGCAGTGCTAATTTATATCTGTACCTAGGACACTAAATCTGATATCCAGACAACATCACACTCACCTGCAGTGCTAATTTATATCTGTACCTAGGACACTAAATCTGATATCCAGACAACATCACACTCACCTGCAGTGCTAATTTATATCTGTATCTAGGACACTAAATCTGATATCCAGACAACATCACACTCACCTGCAGTGCTAATTTATATCTGTACCTAGGACACTAAATCTGATATCCAGACAACATCACACACACCTGCAGTGCTAATTTATATCTGTATCTAGGACACTAAATCTGATATCCAGACAACATCACACTCACCTGCAGTGCTAATTTATATCTGTATCTAGGACACTAAATCTGATATCCAGACAACATCACACTCACCTGCAGTGCTAATTTATATCTGTATCTAGGACACTAAATCTGATATCCTGACAACATCACACACACCTGCAGTGCTAATTTATATCTGTATCTAGGACACTAAATCTGATATCCAGACAACATCACACACACCCGCAGTGCTAATTTATATCTGTATCTAGGACACTAAATCTGATATCCAGACAACATCACACACACCTGCAGTGCTAATTTATATCTGTATCTAGGACACTAAATCTGATATCCTGACAACATCACACTCACCGGCAGGTATGGAGAAGACTATGGAAGTTGTCCCATCTCTGGAGCCAATATCTTTAGTTACTACTGCATGCATATTATTATATCTGTGAAGAAATAATTATTTCTAGCATTTTTTCAACCCCAAACATATGTATGCTATACCTTGCCTGATCTTCCCTACACACTGTCTTGTAATTTCCTTAAATCCCCTCCTTAATACATGTCTCAAGCTTTTCCTGTCCCCTAAGTCTCTCTCATTCCTCTCTTTTCCTGTTCTTTCTGTACCTCTTACCATGTTTCCATTTTCTCTTAGTGCTAATTTATACCTGCACCTATACCTGCTAAATCTGAAATCATGAGAACACTGCCCTCCCTGCCCTTCCTCCACCAGCCCCTATTCAGATTATATTTTTAGAGCCATGGAGATCACCTGACTTCCTATTTTCAGAATATATTATCTCACCAGTAGGGGTCAGACTACATATTATATACTAGAGCCTTTAACCTCAGAGCCCTCCCCTCTCTCATTAAATAATAATCTACCTTTTTACTCCTTCCTGACCATTGTTACTCCTTATCTCTTACTCTTCACCGGGTCTCTGCTCCTTTCATTCCCTTTAGATTGTAAGTAGCGAGTTTCCAGTCTTGTAGGATGCTTTGGGAAAAAAGCACTTTCTACAAAATTCTAAGCTCAAAACAAGGTCCTCCATTTTCTGAGTTTGTTAATATTGCATTTTCTTTGTTCTTATCCACTGTACAGTGCTACGGAATATGTTGGCACAATACAAATAAAAGTTAATAATAATAATGTGATACAGGCCGACTGATAATTAGTGACCAGGAAAAGGCAGATGAGCTAAATAAGTTCTTTTCATCGCTTTTGGTTGGGGCAACAAAATGGGTACCTTATACCTTAACTTATAATTGGCTAAAACAGGAGGAAATCCTTCAAAGAGGTTGAAAAAATAAATATTATTAAAGCCCAGGTCCTGTTGGAATACATAATTTGGCTCTGTAATAGCTAAACCATTATATCTAATAAAAAAAAAAAAAACACTCAACACTGGGTCGCTACTGGATGACTGGAGAAAAGCAGAGGTGATACCTATATTTAAAAATGGAGCAAGAGCAAATCGGGGGAATTATAGACCTGTAAGCCTCAGTTCTTTAGTAGGAAAGCTTTTAGAAGGGGTAATAAGGGATAATGTGCAATAAAATGTCTATTCAAACAGGATTATAATAGGAGTCAACGTGGATTTATGAAGGATAGGTCATGTCAAACAAACCTAATTAGTTTATATGAGAAGGTTAGTAGGAACTTGGATCAAGGCAACTCAGTGGATGTAGTCTTTTTAGATTTTGCAAAGGCTTTTTGATATAGTGCCACATGGAAGACTATTGTGCAAACTAAGGGATGCAGGAATTGCAGTAAATATCTGCTCATCGATTGAGAGCTAAAAGACAGGAAGCAAAGGGTTGTTGTAAATGGAACATACTCCGATTGGACTAATGTGGTAAGTGGGGTTCCTCAGGGGTTCAATATTAGGTCCTCTCCTTTTTAACATATTAATTAATGACTTAGAAGTAGGACTGAAAAGTGTTGTCTTCATATTTGCTGATAACACTAAGTTATACAAGGTAATTAAAATGAGAAAAAGATCCCTTCAAAGGGATTTGCATAAATCAGAGGATCGGGCAACTAAATGGCAGATGACATTTTAAGGAAAAATGATGGATCAAATCTAGGGTTATCTGTCATAGAAAAGGTCTTAGGAGGCTTGTGCTCAATGCCAAGCAGGATCTGCAAGTTAAATATTACCATGCATTTAAAAAGGTATATAAGGGGGTGGAGCTGGCATTTAAAAAAGAGCAGAAGCAAGTCGCTTGATTTCCAGCAAAAGACTTATATAAACGTATTAAAAATTGGTTATATTGCTACCTAATGTATTGATCCTGACCAAATCGGACATTGGAGCCACCTGAATGCAACGTATGTTGAATATGATGACCTTACTTCCTGGGGCCTACTCAGAGGCTAGTGTAGCGGAGTGTGGCACCTTCGCTGAGTGTTGCACCAGGAGTTGATCTGGTGGCCTGAATTAAGACTAGCTTGCCCATCTGCTGATAATAACTCGGAGCTCTGATTGGGCTGTTAGAGGGATCTGGAGAGACTTCCTCTTGGAGTTGGGGACCTATGACCCGGGCTGAGACACTGCCGAATCACTCCCCACACAGAGCTTTGCTGGTCTATGGAGCTCAGTGGTTCAGCTTCCATATTTTATCTCAAGAAACAAAACTGTGCCATCATCAAGCTCACATATTAGTGGTAATGCTGGAAGTACCCCATGGGGTCTGAAATGCAAACTAATTAACAGCCAAATATCTGTCTGGGACAAAAGGCAATGAACCACATATTTATCATTGTTTTAGGAGACTCAAAACAAGATCAACTTGATTCAACCTTCATAGAACCGCTATGGATTCCAATTTATACAACTTAACAGCGTTCTGCTGCCATCTTGTGGTCACCAGGAATAGCGCAGGTCAGACTTGGAACAACCCCCGTATACACTATTCAAGCCAGACAACGAAGACGAAATGTTGACAAAGTCTGATTAAGGATTGCATGTTACTTATTGAGAAGAGACTTACAAAAAATATCTATTTTTGTTCAGTGTATTAACTAAATTTATATACTTTAAAGCCTTTAAGGAGTTCATATTAACCTCCCTCTTTATGACTTTTATAAGGGACCCTTTGCCTTCCGGCAACTATTATCCAACTTCTATATGCAGGAAAAAAATTATATAAGAGAAATGTAATATATACTTGAAATGTATTGTGTTGATCATACCGGGATGGAGGGAAGCTTTTATATTAACCAAGCATTTACTATTATGGAACACATTTTCATAAAAAGAAGGGTATAGAAGCCAGGGAAGCAAATATAATTCTGCCACTATACAAATCCCTAGTACGCCCTCATTGGGAATATGGAGGACAATTTTGGGCACCACTTCATAAAAAGGACATTTTAGAGCTGGAAAAGGTACAGAGAAGGGCAACAAAACTAATAAGGGGAATGGAGGGGCTAAGTTATGAAGAAAGACTAACCAAATTAAATGTATTTTCTCTAGAAAAAAGGCATCTAAGAGGAGATATGATTACCTTATATAAATACATCCAGGGTCAGAATAAAGATTTGTCGGGGGAGCTTTTTTGCCAAGATGTTTTCAACTGACAAGAGCACATCCCTTGAGGGTTAGAAGTAAAAAGATTCCACCTTAAAGACTTCACAGTAAGGGTGGTTAAACTGTGGAACTCTCTACCAAAAGAGGTGGTGACAGCAGATTAGATAGATAACTTTATAAAGGAATTGGACATATTTTTGAATAGAAAGGGCATTCAGGGTTATCCTGGATAATTAAAGATGGAGGGGTATTGATCCAGGGAGGAATTTAATTTCCAGTATCTGGGATTGGGAGGCATGTAAAGCTCTGCACATGTGTAGAAGCGAGCTGTGAGGTATGTAAGGCTCTGCACATGAGTAGAAGAGAGCTGTGAGGTATGTAAGGCTCTGCACATGCGTAGAAGAGAGCTGTGAGGTATGTAAGGCTCTGCACATGCGTAGAAGAGAGCTGTGAGGTATGTAAGGCTCTGCACATGCGTAGAAGAGAGCTGTGAGGTATGTAAGGCTCTGCACATGCGTAGAAGAGAGCTGTGAGGTATGTAAGGCTCTGCACATGCGTAGAAGAGAGCTGTGAGGTATGTAAGGCTCTGCACATGCGTAGAAGAGAGCTGTGAGGTATGTAAGGCTCTGCACATGCGTAGAAGAGAGCTGTGAGGTATGTAAGGCTCTGCACATGCGTAGAAGAGAGCTGTGAGGTATGTAAGGCTCTGCACATGAGTAGAAGAGAGCTGTGAGGTATGTAAGGCTCTGCACATGCGTAGAAGAGAGCTGTGAGGTATGTAAGGCTCTGCACATGAGTAGAAGAGAGCTGTGAGGTATGTAAGGCTCTGCACATGCGTAGAAGAGGGCTGTGAGTCATGTAAGGCTCTGCACATGTGTAGAAGCGAGCTGTGAGGTATGTAAGGCTCTGCACATGAGTAGAAGAGAGCTGTGAGGTATGTAAGGCTCTGCACATGCGTAGAAGAGAGCTGTGAGGTATGTAAGGCTCTGCACATGCGTAGAAGAGAGCTGTGAGGTATGTAAGGCTCTGCACATGCGTAGAAGAGAGCTGTGAGGTATGTAAGGCTCTGCACATGCGTAGAAGAGAGCTGTGAGGTATGTAAGGCTCTGCACATGTGTAGAAGAGAGCTGTGAGGTATGTAAGGCTCTGCACATGCGTAGAAGAGAGCTGTGAGGTATGTAAGGCTCTGCACATGCGTAGAAGAGAGCTGTGAGGTATGTAAGGCTCTGCACATGCGTAGAAGAGAGCTGTGAGGTATGTAAGGCTCTGCACATGCGTAGAAGAGAGCTGTGAGGTATGTAAGGCTCTGCACATGTGTAGAAGAGAGCTGTGAGGTATGTAAGGCTCTTCACGTGTATAGAAGAGAGCTGTGAGGTATGTAAGGCTCTGCACATGTATAGAAGAGAGCTGTGAGATATGTAAAGCTCTGCACATGTGTAGAAGAGAGCTGTGAGGTATGTAAGGCTCTGCACATGTATAGAAGAGAGCTGTGAGGTATGTAAGGCTCTGCACATGTATAGAAGACGGCTGTGAGGTATGTAAGGCTCTGCACATGTGTAGAAGAGAGCTGTGAGGTATGTAAGGCTCTGCACATGTATAGAAGAGAGCTGTGAGGTATGTAAGGCTCTGCACATGTGTAGAAGAGAGCTGTGAGGTATGTAAGGCTCTGCACGTGTGTAGAAGAGAGCTGTGAGGTATGTAAGGCTCTGCACATGTGTAGAAGCGAGCTGTGAGGTATGTAAGGCTCTGCACATGTGTAGAAGAGAGCTGTGAGGTATGTAAGGCTCTGCACATGTGTAGAAGAGAGCTGTGAGGCATGTAAAGCTCTGCACATGTATAGAAGAGAGCTGTGAGGTATGTAAGGCTCTGCACATGTATAGAAGAGAGCTGTGAGGTATGTAAGGCTCTGCACGTGTGTAGAAGAGAGCTGTGAATCATGTAAGGCTCTGCACGTGTGTAGAAGAGCGCTGTGAGGCATGTAAGGCTCTGCACATGTGTAGAAGAGAGCTGTGAGGCATGTAAGGCTCTGTACATGTATAGAAGAGAGCTGTGAATCATGCAAGGCTCTGCACATGTGTAGAAGAGAGCTGTGAGGTATGTAAGGCTCTGCACATGTGTAGAAGAGAGCTGTGAGGTATGTAAGGCTCTGCACATGTGTAGAAGAGAGCTGTGAGGTATGTAAGGCTCTGCACATGTGTAGAAGAGAGCTGTGAGGTATGTAAAGCTCTGCACATGTGTAGAAGAGAGCTGTGAATCATGTAAGGCTCTGCACGTGTGTAGAAGAGAGCTGTGAGGTATGTAAGGCTCTGCACATGTGTAGAAGAGAGCTGTGAGGTATGTAAAGCTCTGCACATGTATAGAAGAGAGCTGTGAGGTATGTAACACATTGCACATGTATAGAAGAGAGCTGTGAGGTATGTAAGGCTCTGCACATGTATAGAAGAGAGCTGTGAGGTATGTAAAGCTCTGCACATGTGTAGAAGAGAGCTGTGAGGCATGTAAGGCTCTGCACGTGTGTAGAAGAGAGCTGTGAGGCATGTAAGGCTCTGCACATGTGTAGAAGAGAGCTGTGAGGCATGTAAGGCTCTGCACATGTATAGAAGAGAGCTGTGAGGTATGCAAAGCTCTGCACATGTGTAGAAGAGAGCTGTGAATCATGTAAGGCTCTGCACGTGTGTAGAAGAGAGCTGTGAGGCATGTAAGGCTCTGCACATGTGTAGAAGAGAGCTGTGAGGCATGTAAGGCTCTGCACATGCGTAGAAGAGAGCTGTGAGGTATGTAAGGCTCTGCACATGTGTAGAAGAGAGCTGTGAGGTATGTAAAGCTCTGCACATGTGTAGAAGAGAGCTGTGAGGTATGTAAGGCTCTACGCATGTGTAGAAGAGAGCTGTGAGGTATGTAAGGCTCTGCGCATGTGTAGAAGAGGGCTGTGAGGTATGTAAAGCTCTGCACATGTGTAGAAGACGGCTGTGAGGTATGTAAAGCTCTGCACGTGTGTAGAAGAGAGCTGTGAGATATGTAAAGCTCTGCACATGTGTAGAAGAGAGCTGCGAGATATGTAAAGCTCTGCACGTGTGTAGAAGAGAGCTGTGAGGTATGTAAAGCTCTGCACGTGTGTAGAAGAGCTGTGAGGTATGTAAGGCTCTGCACATGTATAGAAGACGGCTGTGAGGTATGTAAAGCTCTGCACGTGTATAGAAGAGAGCTGTGAGGTATGTAAAGCTCTGCACATGTGTGCAAGAGGGCTGTGAGGTAAGGCTCTGCACATGTGTAGAAGAGGTCTGTGAGGTAAGGCTCTGCACATGTATAGAAGAGAGCTGTGAGGTATGTAAGGCTCTGCACGTGTGTAGAAGAGAGCTGTGAGGTATGTAAGGCTCTGCGCATGTGTAGAAGAGAGCTGTGAGGTATGTAAGGCTCTGCGCATGTGTAGAAGAGAGCTGTGAGGTATGTAAGGCTCTGCGCATGTGTAGAAGAGAGCTGTGAGGTATGTAAAGCTCTGCACGTGTGTAGAAGAGAGCTGTGAGGTATGTAAGGCTCTGCGCATGTGTAGAAGAGAGCTGTGAGGTATGTAAAGCTCTGCACGTGTGTAGAAGAGAGCTGTGAGGTATGTAAGGCTCTGCACATGTGTAGAAGAGAGCTGTGAGGTATGTAAAGCTCTGCACGTGTGTAGAAGAGAGCTGTGAGGTATGTAAGGCTCTGCACATGAGTAGAAGAGTGCTGTGAGGTATGTAAAGCTCTGTACATGTGTAGAAGAGAGCTGTGAGGTATGTAAGGCTCTGCACATGAGTAGAAGAGAGCTGTGAGGCATGTAAGGCTCTGCACATGTGTAGAAGAGAGCTGTGAGGTATGTAAAGCTCTGCACGTGTGTAGAAGAGAGCTGTGAGGTATGTAAGGCTCTGCACATGAGTAGAGGAGAGCTGTGAGGTATGTAAAGCTCTGTACATGTGTAGAAGAGAGCTGTGAGGTATGTAAAGCTCTGCACATGTGTAGAAGAGGGCTGTGAGATATGTAAAGCTCTGCACATGTGTAGAAGAGAGCTGTGAGGTATGTAAGGCTCTGCACATGTGTAGAAGAGAGCTGTGAGGTATGTAAAGCTCTGCACATGTGTAGAAGAGAGCTGTGAGGCATGTAAAGCTCTGCACATGTGTAGAAGAGAGCTGTGAGGTATGTAAGGCTCTGCACATGTATAGAAGAGAGCTGTGAGATATGTAAGGCTCTGCACGTGTGTAGAAGAGAGCTGTGAGGTATGTAAAGCTCTGCACATGTGTAGAAGAGAGCTGTGAGGTATGTAAAGCTCTGCACGTGTGTAGAAGAGAGCTGTGAGGTATGTAAAGCTCTGCACGTGTGTAGAAGAGAGCTGTGAGATATGTAAAGCTCTGCACGTGTGTAGAAGAGAGCTGTGAGGTATGTAAGGCTCTGTACATGTGTAGAAGAGAGCTGTGAGGTATGTAAGGCTCTGCACATGTGTAGAAGAGAGCTGTGAGGCATGTAAGGCTCTGCACGTGTGTAGAAGAGAGCTGTGAGGTATGTAAGGCTCTGCACGTGTGTAGAAGAGAGCTGTGAGGTATGTAACACATTGCACATGTGCAGAAGAGAGCTGTGAGGTATGTAAGGCTCTGCACATGTATAGAAGAGAGCTGTGAGGTATGTAAGGCTCTGCACATGTGTAGAAGAGAGCTGTGAGGTATGTAAGGCTCTGCACATGTGTAGAAGAGAGCTGTGAGGAATGTAAGGCTCTGTACATGTGTAGAAGAGAGCTGTGCGGTATGTAAGGCTCTGCACGTGTGTAGAAGAGAGCTGTGAGGTATGTAAGGCTCTGTACATGTGTAGAAGAGAGCTGTGCGGTATGTAAGGCTCTGCACGTGTGTAGAAGAGAGCTGTGAGGTATGTAAGGCTCTGTACATGTGTAGAAGAGAGCTGTGAGGTATGTAAGGCTCTGTACATGTGTAGAAGAGCTGTGAGGTATGTAAGGCTCTGCACGTGTGTAGAAGAGAGCTGTGAGGTATGTAAGGCTCTGTACATGTGTAGAAGAGTGCTGTGAGGTATGTAAAGCTCTGTACATGTGTAGAAGAGAGCTGTGAGGTATGTAAAGCTCTGCACATGTGTAGAAGAGAGCTGTGCGGTATGTAAGGCTCTGCACATGTGTAGAAGAGAGCTGTGAGGTATGTAAAGCTCTGAACATGTGTAGAAGAGAGCTGTGAGGTATGTAAGGCTCTGCACATGTGTAGAAGAGAGCTGTGAGATATGTAAGGCTCTGCACATGTGTAGAAGAGAGCTGTGAGATATGTAAGGCTCTGCACATGTGTAGAAGAGAGCTGTGAGGTATGTAAAGCTCTGCACATGTGTAGAAGAGAGCTGTGAGGTATGTAAGGCTCTGTATTTGTGTAGAAGACAGGTATGAGGTATGTAAAGCTCTGCGCATGTGTAGAAGAGAGCTGTGAGGTATGTAAAGCTCTGCACATGTGTAGAAGAGAGCTGTGAGGTATGTAAAGCTCTGCACGTGTGTAGAAGAGAGCTGTGAGATATGTAAAGCTCTGCACATGTGTAGAAGAGAGCTGTGAGGTATGTAAAGCTCTGCACGTGTGTAGAAGAGAGCTGTGAGATATGTAAAGCTCTGCACGTGTGTAGAAGAGAGCTGTGAGGTATGTAAGGCTCTGCACGTGTGTAGAAGAGAGCTGTGAGGCATGTAAGGCTCTGCACATGTGTAGAAGAGAGCTGTGAGGTATGTAAGGCTCTGTACATGTGTAGAAGAGCTGTGCGGTATGTAAGGCTCTGCACATGTGTAGAAGAGAGCTGTGAGATATGTAAAGCTCTGCACGTGTGTAGAAGAGAGCTGTGAGGTATGTAAGGCTCTGTATTTGTGTAGAAGACAGGTATGAGGTATGTAAAGCTCTGCGCATGTGTAGAAGAGAGCTGTGAGGTATGTAAAGCTCTGCACATGTGTAGAAGACGGCTGTGAGGTATGTAAAGCTCTGCACATGTATAGAAGAGAGCTGTGAGGTATGTAAAGCTCTGCACATGCGTAGAAGAGAGCTGTGAGGTATGTAAGGCTCTGCACATGTGTAGAAGAGAGCTGTGAGGTATGTAAGGCTCTGCACATGTGTAGAAGAGGGCTGTGAGGCATGTAAAGCTCTGCACATGCGTAGAAGTGAGCTGTGAGGCATGTAAGGCTCTGCACATGTGTAGAAGAGAGCTGTGAGGTATGTAAAGCTCTGCACATGTGTAGAAGAGAGCTGTGAGGTATGTAAGGCTCTGCACATGTGTAGAAGAGAGCTGTGAGGTATGTAAGGCTCTGCACGTGTGTAGAAGAGCTGTGCGGTATGTAAAGCTCTGCACATGTGTAGAAGAGAGCTGTGAGATATGTAAAGCTCTGCACATGTGTAGAAGAGAGCTGTGAGATATGTAAAGCTCTGCACATGTGTAGAAGAGAGCTGTGAGGCATGTAAAGCTCTGTACATGTGTAGAAGAGAGCTGTGAGGTATGTAAGGCTCTGCACATGTATAGAAGAGAGCTGTGAGGAATGTAAAGCTCTGCACGTGTGTAGAAGAGCTGTGCGGTATGTAAAGCTCTGCACATGTATAGAAGAGAGCTGTGAGGTATGTAAAGCTCTGTACATGTGTAGAAGAGAGCTGTGAGGTATGTAAAGCTCTGCACGTGTGTAGAAGAGAGCTGTGAGGTATGTAAGGCTCTGCACATGTATAGAAGAGAGCTGTGAGGAATGTAAAGCTCTGCACGTGTGTAGAAGAGCTGTGCGGTATGTAAAGCTCTGCACATGTGTAGAAGAGAGCTGTGAGGTATGTAAAGCTCTGCACATGTATAGAAGAGAGCTGTGAGGTATGTAAAGCTCTGCACATGTGTAGAAGAGTGCTGTGAGGCATGTAAAGCTCTGCACATGCGTAGAAGAGAGCTGTGAGGTATGTAAAGCTCTGCACATGTGTAGAAGAGAGCTGTGAGGTATGTAAAGCTCTGCACATGTATAGAAGAGAGCTGTGAGGTATGTAAAGCTCTGCACATGTGTAGAAGAGTGCTGTGAGGCATGTAAAGCTCTGCACATGCGTAGAAGAGAGCTGTGAGGTATGTAAGGCTCTGCACATGTGTAGAAGAGAGCTGTGAGGTATGTAAGGCTCTGCGCATGTGTAGAAGAGAGCTGTGAGGTATGTAAGGCTCTGCACATGTGTAGAAGAGGGCTGTGAGGTATGTAAAGCTCTGCACATGTGTAGAAGACGGCTGTGAGGTATGTAAAGCTCTGCACGTGTGTAGAAGAGAGCTGCGAGATATGAAGAGAGCTGTGAGGTATGTAAGGCTCTGCGCGTGTGTAGAAGAGGGCTGTGAGGTATGTAAAGCTCTGCACATGTGTAGAAGAGAGCTGTGAGGCATGTAAAGCTCTGCACATGCGTAGAAGAGAGCTGTGAGGTATGTAAGGCTCTGCACGTGTGTAGAAGAGCTGTGAGGCATGTAAAGCTCTGCACATGTGTAGAAGAGAGCTGTGAGGTATGTAAGGCTCTGCACATGTGTAGAAGAGAGCTGTGAGGCATGTAAAGCTCTGCACATGCGTAGAAGAGAGCTGTGAGGCATGTAAAGCTCTGCACATGCGTAGAAGAGAGCTGTGAGGTATGTAAGGCTCTGCACATGTGTAGAAGAGAGCTGTGAGGTATGTAAGGCTCTACGCATGTGTAGAAGAGAGCTGTGAGGTATGTAAAGCTCTGCACATGTGTAGAAGACGGCTGTGAGGTATGTAAAGCTCTGCACGTGTGTAGAAGAGAGCTGTGAGATATGTAAAGCTCTGCACATGTGTAGAAGAGAGCTGCGAGATATGTAAAGCTCTGCACGTGTGTAGAAGAGAGCTGTGAGGTATGTAAAGCTCTGCACGTGTGTAGAAGAGCTGTGAGGTATGTAAGGCTCTGCGCATGTGTAGAAGAGAGCTGTGAGGTATGTAAGGCTCTGCGCATGTGTAGAAGAGAGCTGTGAGGTATGTAAGGCTCTGCGCATGTGTAGAAGAGAGCTGTGAGGTATGTAAGGCTCTGCACATGTGTAGAAGAGAGCTGTGAGGTATGTAAGGCTCTGCACATGTGTAGAAGAGGGCTGTGAGGTATGTAAAGCTCTGCACATGTGTAGAAGAGGGCTGTGAGGTATGTAAAGCTCTGCACGTGTGTAGAAGAGAGCTGTGAGATATGTAAAGATCTGCACGTGTGTAGAAGAGAGCTGTGAGGCATGTAAAGCTCTGCACGTGTGTAGAAGAGAGCTGTGAGATATGTAAAGCTCTGCACATGTGTAGAAGAGAGCTGCGAGATATGTAAAGCTCTGCACATGTGTAGAAGAGAGCTGTGAGGAATGTAAAGCTCTGCACATGTGTAGAAGAGCTGTGAGGTATGTAAGGCTCTGCGCATGTGTAGAAGAGAGCTGTGAGGTATGTAAGGCTCTGCACATGTGTAGAAGAGAGCTGTGAGGTATGTAAGGCTCTGCACATGTGTAGAAGAGGGCTGTGAGGTATGTAAAGCTCTGCACATGTGTAGAAGAGGGCTGTGAGGTATGTAAAGCTCTGCACGTGTGTAGAAGAGAGCTGTGAGATATGTAAAGCTCTGCACATGTGTAGAAGAGAGCTGCGAGATATGTAAAGCTCTGCACATGTGTAGAAGAGAGCTGTGAGGCATGTAAAGCTCTGCACGTGTGTAGAAGAGAGCTGTGAGATATGTAAAGCTCTGCACATGTGTAGAAGAGAGCTGTGAGGTATGTAAAGCTCTGCACATGTGTAGAAGAGAGCTGCGAGATATGTAAAGCTCTGCACATGTGTAGAAGAGAGCTGTGAGGAATGTAAAGCTCTGCACATGTGTAGAAGAGAGCTGTGAGGTATGTAAAGCTCTGCACATGTGTAGAAGAGAGCTGTGAGGCATGTAAAGCTCTGTACATGTGTAGAAGAGAGCTGTGAGGCATGTAAAGCTCTGCACATGTGTAGAAGAGAGCTGTGAGGTATGTAAGGCTCTGCACATGTGTAGAAGAGAGCTGTGAGATATGTAAAGCTCTGCACATGTATAGAAGAGGGCTGTGAGGAATGTAAAGCTCTGCATATGTGTAGAAGAGAGCTGTGAGGAATGTAAGGCTCTGCACATGTGTAGAAGAGAGCTGTGAGGCATGTAAGGCTCTGCACGTGTGTAGAAGACAGCTGTGAGGTATGTAAGGCTCTGCACATGTGTAGAAGAGAGCTGTGAGGTATGTAAAGCTCTGCACATGTGTAGAAGAGTGCTGTGAGGCATGTAAAGCTCTGCACGTGTGTAGAAGAGAGCTGTGAGGTATGTAAGGCTCTGCACATGTGTAGAAGAGAGCTGTGAGGTATGTAAAGCTCTGCACATGTGTAGAAGAGTGCTGTGAGGCATGTAAAGCTCTGCACGTGTGTAGAAGAGAGCTGTGAGGTATGTAAGGCTCTGTACATGTGTAGAAGACAGGTATGAGGTATGTAAGGCTCTGCACATGTGTAGAAGACGGCTGTGAGGTATGTAAGGCTCTGTACATGTGTAGAAGACAGGTATGAGGTATGTAAGGCTCTGCACGTGTGTAGAAGAGAGCTGTGAGATATGTAAAGCTCTGCACGTGTGTAGAAGAGAGCTGTGAGGTATGTAAGGCTCTGTACATGTGTAGAAGACAGGTATGAGGTATGTAAGGCTCTGCACATGTGTAGAAGAGGGCTGTGAGGTATGTAAAGCTCTGCACATGTGTAGAAGACGGCTGTGAGGTATGTAAAGCTCTGCACGTGTGTAGAAGAGAGCTGTGAGGTATGTAAGGCTCTGTACATGTGTAGAAGACAGGTATGAGGTATGTAAGGCTCTGCACATGTGTAGAAGAGGGCTGTGAGGTATGTAAAGCTCTGCACATGTGTAGAAGAGAGCTGTGAGGTATGTAAAGCTCTGCACGTGTGTAGAAGAGAGCTGTGAGGCATGTAAAGCTCTGCACGTGTGTAGAAGAGAGCTGAGAGGTATGTAAGGTTCTGCGCATGTGTAGAAGAGAGCTGTGAGGTATGTAAAGCTCTGCACATGTGTAGAAGACGGCTGTGAGGTATGTAAAGCTCTGCACGTGTGTAGAAGACGGCTGTGAGGTATGTAAAGCTCTGCACATGTGTAGAAGACGGCTGTGAGGTATGTAAAGCTCTGCACGTGTGTAGAAGACGGCTGTGAGGTATGTAAAGCTCTGCACATGTGTAGAAGACGGCTGTGAGGTATGTAAAGCTCTGCACGTGTGTAGAAGAGAGCTGTGAGATATGTAAAGCTCTGCACGTGTGTAGAAGAGAGCTGAGAGGTATGTAAAGCTCTGCACGTGTGTAGAAGAGAGCTGTGAGGTATGTAAAGCTCTGCACATGTGTAGAAGACAGGTATGAGGTATGTAAGGCTCTGCGCATGTGTAGAAGAGAGCTGTGAGGTATGTAAGGCTCTGCACGTGTGTAGAAGAGAGCTGTGCGGTATGTAAGGCTCTGTACATGTGTAGAAGAGAGCTGTGAGGTATGTAAGGCTCTGCACGTGTGTAGAAGAGAGCTGTGCGGTATGTAAGGCTCTGTACATGTGTAGAAGAGAGCTGTGAGGTATGTAAGGCTCTGCACATGTATAGAAGAGAGCTGTGAGGCATGTAAAGCTCTGCACATATATAGAAGAGAGCTGTGAGGTATGTAAGGCTCTGCACGTGTGTAGAAGAGAGCTGTGAGGCATGTAAAGCTTTGCACATGTATAGAAGAGAGCTGTGAGGTATGTAACACATTGCACATGCATAGAAGAGAGCTGTGAGGTATGTAAAGCTCTGCACATGTATAGAAGAGAGCTGTGAGATATGTAAAGCTCTGCACGTGTGTAGAAGAGAGCTGTGAGGTATGTAAGGCTCTGCACATGTGTAGAAGAGAGCTGTGAGGTATGTAAAGCTCTGCACATGTGTAGAAGAGAGCTGTGAGGTATGTAAAGCTCTGCACGTGTGTAGAAGAGAGCTGTGAGGTATGTAAGGCTCTGCACATGTGTAGAAGAGAGCTGTGAGGAATGTAAAGCTCTGCACATGTGTAGAAGAGAGCTGTGAGGTATGTAAGGCTCTGTACATGTGTAGAAGAGGGCTGTGAGGTATGTAAAGCTCTGCACATGTGTAGAAGAGAGCTGTGAGGCATGTAAAGCTCTGCACATGCGTAGAAGAGAGCTGTGAGGTATGTAAGGCTCTGCACGTGTGTAGAAGAGCTGTGAGGCATGTAAAGCTCTGCACATGCGTAGAAGAGAGCTGTGAGGCATGTAAAGCTCTGCACATGCGTAGAAGAGAGCTGTGAGGTATGTAAGGCTCTGCACATGTATAGAAGAGAGCTGTGAGGTATGTAAGGCTCTGCACATGTGTAGAAGAGAGCTGTGAGGTATGTAAGGCTCTACGCATGTGTAGAAGAGAGCTGTGAGGTATGTAAGGCTCTGCGCATGTGTAGAAGAGAGCTGTGAGATATGTAAGGCTCTGCACGTGTGTAGAAGAGAGCTGTGAGGTATGTAAAGCTCTGCACATGTGTAGAAGACGGCTGTGAGGTATGTAAAGCTCTGCACGTGTGTAGAAGAGAGCTGTGAGATATGTAAAGCTCTGCACATGTGTAGAAGAGAGCTGCGAGATATGTAAAGCTCTGCACGTGTGTAGAAGAGAGCTGTGAGGTATGTAAAGCTCTGCACGTGTGTAGAAGAGCTGTGAGGTATGTAAGGCTCTGCGCATGTGTAGAAGAGAGCTGTGAGGTATGTAAGGCTCTGCGCATGTGTAGAAGAGAGCTGTGAGGTATGTAAAGCTCTGCACATGTGTAGAAGAGGGCTGTGAGGTATGTAAAGCTCTGCACATGTGTAGAAGAGGGCTGTGAGGTATGTAAAGCTCTGCACATGTGTAGAAGACGGCTGTGAGATATGTAAAGCTCTGCACATGTGTAGAAGAGAGCTGTGAGGTATGTAAAGCTCTGCACATGTGTAGAAGAGAGCTGTGAGGCATGTAAAGCTCTGCACATGTGTAGAAGAGAGCTGTGAGGTATGTAAGGCTCTGCACATGTGTAGAAGAGAGCTGTGAGGTATGTAAGGCTCTGCACATGTGTAGAAGAGGGCTGTGAGGTATGTAAAGCTCTGCACATGTGTAGAAGAGGGCTGTGAGGTATGTAAAGCTCTGCACATGTGTAGAAGAGAGCTGTGAGGTATGTAAAGCTCTGCACGTGTGTAGAAGAGAGCTGTGAGATATGTAAAGCTCTGCACGTGTGTAGAAGAGAGCTGTGAGGTATGTAAGGCTCTGTACATGTGTAGAAGAGAGCTGTGAGGTATGTAAGGCTCTGCACATGTGTAGAAGAGAGTTGTGAGGTATGTAAGGCTCTGCACATGTGTAGAAGAGAGCTGTGAGGTATGTAAGGCTCTGTACATGTGTAGAAGAGAGCTGTGAGGTATGTAAGGCTCTGCACATGTGTAGAAGAGAGCTGTGAGGCATGTAAAGCTCTGCACATGTGTAGAAGAGAGCTGTGCGGTATGTAAGGCTCTGCACATGTGTAGAAGAGAGCTGTGAGGTATGTAAGGCTCTGCACGTGTGTAGAAGAGAGCTGTGAGGTATGTAAGGCTCTGCACATGCGTAGAAGAGAGCTGTGAGGCATGTAACACATTGCACATGTGCAGAAGAGAGCTGTGAGGTATGTAAGGCTCTGCACATGTATAGAAGAGAGCTGTGAGGTATGTAAGGCTCTGCACATGTATAGAAGAGAGCTGTGAGGTATGTAAGGCTCTGTACATGTGTAGAAGAGAGCTGTGAGGCATGTAAGGCTCTGTACATGTGCAGAAGAGAGCTGTGAGGCATGTAAAGCTCTGCACGTGTGTAGAAGAGAGCTGTGAGGCATGTAAAGCTCTGCACGTGTGTAGAAGAGAGCTGTGAGGTATGTAAGGCTCTGCACATGTGAAGAAGAGAGCTGTGCGGTATGTAAGGCTCTGCACATGTGTAGAAGAGAGCTGTGAGATATGTAAGGCTCTGCACGTGTGTAGAAGAGAGCTGTGAGGTATGCAAGGCTCTGTACATGTGTAGAAGAGAGCTGTGAGGTATGTAAGGCTCTGTACATGTGTAGAAGAGCTGTGCGGTATGTAAGGCTCTGCACATGTGTAGAAGAGAGCTGTGAGATATGTAAAGCTCTGCACGTGTGTAGAAGAGAGCTGTGAGGTATGTAAGGCTCTGCACATGTGAAGAAGAGAGCTGTGCGGTATGTAAGGCTCTGCACATGTGTAGAAGAGAGCTGTGAGATATGTAAGGCTCTGCACATGTATAGAAGAGGGCTGTGAGGTATGTAAGGCTCTGCACATGTGTAGAAGAGAGCTGTGAGGTATGTAAGGCTCTGCACATGTGTAGAAGAGAGCTGTGAGGTATGTAAGGCTCTGCACATGTGTAGAAGAGAGCTGTGAGGTATGTAAGGCTCTGCACATGTGTAGAAGAGAGCTGTGAGGTATGTAAGGCTCTGCACGTGTGTAGAAGAGAGCTGTGAGGTATGTAAGGCTCTGTACATGTGTAGAAGAGAGCTGTGAGGTATGTAAGGCTCTGCACATGTATAGAAGAGAGCTGTGAGGTATGTAAGGCTCTGTACATGTGTAGAAGAGAGCTGTGAGGTATGTAAGGCTCTGTACATGTGTAGAAGAGCTGTGCGGTATGTAAGGCTCTGCACATGTGTAGAAGAGAGCTGTGAGATATGTAAAGCTCTGCACGTGTGTAGAAGAGAGCTGTGAGGTATGTAAGGCTCTGCACATGTGTAGAAGAGAGCTGTGAGGTATGTAAAGCTCTGCACATGTGTAGAAGAGAGCTGTGAGGTATGTAAGGCTCTGCACATGTGTAGAAGAGAGCTGTGAGGTATGTAAGGCTCTGCACATGTGTAGAAGAGAGCTGTGAGGTATGTAAGGCTCTGCACATGTGTAGAAGAGAGCTGTGAGGTATGTAAAGCTCTGCACATGTGTAGAAGAGAGCTGTGAGGTATGTAAGGCTCTGCACATGTGTAGAAGAGAGCTGTGAGGTATGTAAGGCTCTGCACGTGTGTAGAAGAGCTGTGAGGTATGTAAAGCTCTGCACATGTGTAGAAGAGAGCTGTGAGATATGTAAAGCTCTGCACATGTGTAGAAGAGAGCTGTGAGATATGTAAAGCTCTGCACATGTGTAGAAGAGAGCTGTGAGGTATGTAAGGCTCTGCACATGTATAGAAGAGAGCTGTGAGGAATGTAAAGCTCTGCACGTGTGTAGAAGAGCTGTGCGGTATGTAAAGCTCTGCACATGTATAGAAGAGAGCTGTGAGGTATGTAAAGCTCTGCACATGTATAGAAGAGAGCTGTGAGGTATGTAAAGCTCTGCACATGTGTAGAAGAGTGCTGTGAGGCATGTAAAGCTCTGCACATGCGTAGAAGAGAGCTGTGAGGCATGTAAAGCTCTGCACATGCGTAGAAGAGAGCTGTGAGGTATGTAAGGCTCTGCACATGTGTAGAAGAGAGCTGTGAGGTATGTAAAGCTCTGCACATGTGTAGAAGACGGCTGTGAGGTATGTAAAGCTCTGCACGTGTGTAGAAGAGAGCTGTGAGATATGTAAAGCTCTGCACATGTGTAGAAGAGAGCTGCGAGATATGAAGAGAGCTGTGAGGTATGTAAGGCTCTGCGCGTGTGTAGAAGAGAGCTGTGAGGTATGTAAGGCTCTGCACATGTATAGAAGAGAGCTGTGAGGTATGTAAAGCTCTGCACATGTATAGAAGAGAGCTGTGAGGTATGTAAAGCTCTGCACATGTGTAGAAGAGTGCTGTGAGGCATGTAAAGCTCTGCACATGCGTAGAAGAGAGCTGTGAGGCATGTAAAGCTCTGCACATGCGTAGAAGAGAGCTGTGAGGTATGTAAGGCTCTGCACATGTGTAGAAGAGAGCTGTGAGGTATGTAAGGCTCTGCACGTGTGTAGAAGAGAGCTGTGAGGTATGTAAGGCTCTGCACATGTGTAGAAGAGGGCTGTGAGGTATGTAAAGCTCTGCACATGTGTAGAAGACGGCTGTGAGGTATGTAAAGCTCTGCACGTGTGTAGAAGAGAGCTGTGAGATATGTAAAGCTCTGCACATGTGTAGAAGAGAGCTGCGAGATATGAAGAGAGCTGTGAGGTATGTAAGGCTCTGCGCGTGTGTAGAAGAGAGCTGTGAGGTATGTAAGGCTCTGCACATGTGTAGAAGAGGGCTGTGAGGTATGTAAAGCTCTGCACATGTGTAGAAGAGAGCTGTGAGGCATGTAAAGCTCTGCACATGCGTAGAAGAGAGCTGTGAGGTATGTAAGGCTCTGCACGTGTGTAGAAGAGCTGTGAGGCATGTAAAGCTCTGCACATGTGTAGAAGAGAGCTGTGAGGCATGTAAAGCTCTGCACATGTGTAGAAGAGAGCTGTGAGGTATGTAAGGCTCTGCACATGTGTAGAAGAGAGCTGTGAGGTATGTAAGGCTCTGCACATGTATAGAAGAGAGCTGTGAGGTATGTAAGGCTCTGCACATGTGTAGAAGAGAGCTGTGAGGTATGTAAGGCTCTGCACATGTGTAGAAGAGAGCTGTGAGGTATGTAAGGCTCTGCACATGTGTAGAAGAGAGCTGTGAGGTATGTAAGGCTCTGCACATGTGTAGAAGAGGGCTGTGAGGTATGTAAGACTCTGCACATGTGTAGAAGAGAGCTGTGAGGTATGTAAGGCTCTGCACATGTGTAGAAGAGAGCTGTGAGGTATGTAAGACTCTGCACATGTGTAGAAGAGAGCTGTGAGGTATGTAAGGCTCTGCACATGTGTAGAAGAGGGCTGTGAGGTATGTAAGGCTCTGCACATGTGTAGAAGAGAGCTGTGAGGTATGTAAAGCTCTGCACATGTATAGAAGAGGGCTGTGAGGAATGTAAAGCTCTGCACGTGTGTAGAAGAGCTGTGCGGTATGTAAAGCTCTGCACATGTGTAGAAGAGAGCTGTGAGGTATGTAAAGCTCTGTACATGTGTAGAAGAGAGCTGTGAGGTACGTAAGGCTCTGCACGTGTGTAGAAGAGAGCTGTGAGGTATGTAAGGCTCTGTACATGTGTAGAAGAGAGCTGTGAGGTATGTAAAGCTCTGCACATGTGTAGAAGAGAGCTGTGAGGTATGTAAAGCTCTGTACATGTGTAGAAGAGAGCTGTGAGGTATGTAAAGCTCTGCACGTGTGTAGAAGAGAGCTGTGAGGTATGTAAGGCTCTGTACATGTGTAGAAGAGAGCTGTGAGGTATGTAAAGCTCTGTACATGTGTAGAAGAGAGCTGTGAGGTATGTAAAGCTCTGCACGTGTGTAGAAGAGAGCTGTGAGGTATGTAAGGCTCTGTACATGTGTAGAAGAGAGCTGTGAGGTATGTAAAGCTCTGCACATGCGTAGAAGAGAGCTGTGAGATATGTAAGGCTCTGTACATGTGTAGAAGAGAGCTGTGAGGTATGTAAAGCTCTGCACGTGTGTAGAAGAGAGCTGTTAGGTATGTAAAGCTCTGCACATGTGTAGAAGAGAGCTGTGAGGTATGTAAAGCTCTGCACGTGTGTAGAAGAGAGCTGTGAGGTATGTAAGGCTCTGTACATGTGTAGAAGAGAGCTGTGAGGTATGTAAAGCTCTGCACGTGTGTAGAAGAGAGCTGTGAGGCATGTAAAGCTCTGCACATGTGTAGAAGAGAGCTGTGAGGCATGTAAGGCTCTGTGCATGTATAGAAGAGAGCTGTGAGGTATGTAAGGCTCTGCACATGCGTAGAAGAGAGCTGTGAGGCATGTAAAGCTCTGCACATGCGTAGAAGAGAGCTGTGAGGTATGTAAGGCTCTGTACATGTGTAGAAGAGAGCTGTGAGGGATGTAAAGCTCTGCACGTGTGTAGAAGAGAGCTGTGAGGTATATAAGGCTCTGTACGTGTGTAGAAGAGAGCTGTGAGGCATGTAAAGCTCTGCACATGCGTAGAAGAGAGCTGTGAGATATGTAAGGCTCTGCACATGTGTAGAAGAGAGCTGTGAGGTATGTACGGCTCTGCACATGTGTAGAAGAGAGCTGTGAGGTATGTAAGGCTCTGCACGTGTGTAGAAGAGAGCTGTGAGGTATGTAAGGCTCTGCACATGTGTAGAAGAGAGCTGTGAGGTATGTAAAGCTCTGTACATGTGTAGAAGAGAGCTGTGAGGCATGTAACACATTGCACATGTATAGAAGACGGCTGTGAGGTATGTAAGGCTCTGCACATGTGTAGAAGAGAGCTGTGAGGTATGTAAAGCTCTGCACATGTGTAGAAGAGAGCTGTGAGGTATGTAAGGCTCTGCACGTGTGTAGAAGAGAGCTGTGAGGTATGTAAGGCTCTGCACATGTGTAGAAGAGAGCTGTGAGGAATGTAAAGCTCTGCACATGTGTAGAAGAGAGCTGTGAGATATGTAAGGCTCTGCACATGTGTAGAAGAGAGCTGTGAGGTATGTAAAGCTCTGCACATGTGTAGAAGAGAGCTGTGAGATATGTAAGGCTCTGCACATGTGTAGAAGAGAGCTGTGAGGAATGTAAAGCTCTGCACATGTGTAGAAGAGAGCTGTGAGATATGTAAGGCTCTGTACATGTGTAGAAGAGAGCTGTGAGGCATGTAACACATTGCACATGTATAGAAGACGGCTGTGAGGTATGTAAGGCTCTGCACATGTGTAGAAGAGAGCTGTGAGGTATGTAAAGCTCTGTACATGTGTAGAAGAGAGCTGTGAGGTATGTAAAGCTCTGCACGTGTGTAGAAGAGAGCTGTGAGGTATGTAAAGCTCTGCACGTGTGTAGAAGAGAGCTGTGAGGTATGTAAGGCTCTGCACATGTGTAGAAGAGAGCTGTGAGGTATGTAAAGCTCTGCACGTGTGTAGAAGAGAGCTGTGAGGTATGTAAGGCTCTGCACATGTATACAAGAGAGCTGAGAGGCATGTAAAGCTCTGCACATGTGTAGAAGAGAGCTGTGAGGTATGTAAAGCTCTGTACATGTGTAGAAGAGAGCTGTGAGGTATGTAAAGCTCTGCACGTGTGTAGAAGAGAGCTGTGAGGTATGTAAAGCTCTGCACGTGTGTAGAAGAGAGCTGTGAGGTATGTAAGGCTCTGCACATGTGTAGAAGAGAGCTGTGAGGTATGTAACACATTGCACATGTGCAGAAGAGAGCTGTGAGATATGTAAGGCTCTGCACGTGTAGAAGAGAGCTGTGAGATATGTAAGGCTCTGCACGTGTGTAGAAGAGAGCTGTGAGGTATGTAAGGCTCTGCACATGTGTAGAAGAGAGCTGTGAGGTATGTAAAGCTCTGCGCATGTGTAGAAGAGAGCTGTGAGGTATGTAAGGCTCTGCACATGTGTAGAAGAGAGCTGTGAGATATGTAAAGCTCTGCACATGTGTAGAAGAGAGCTGTGAGATATGTAAGGCTCTGCACGTGTGTAGAAGAGAGCTGTGAGGTATGTAAGGCTCTGCACATGTGTAGAAGAGAGCTGTGAGGTATGTAACACATTGCACATGTGCAGAAGAGAGCTGTGAGATATGTAAGGCTCTGCACATGTATAGAAGAGGGCTGTGAGGTATGTAAATCTCTGCACGTGTGTAGAACAGAGCTGTGCGGTATGTAAGGCTCTGCACATGTGTAGAAGACAGTTATGAGGTATGTAACAATCTGCACATGTGCAGAAGAGAGCTGTGAGGCATGTAAAGCTCTGTACATGAGTAGAAGAGAGCTGTGAGGCATGTAAGGCTCTGTACATGAGTAGAAGAGAGCTGTGAGGCATGTAAAGCTCTGTACATGAGTAGAAGAGAGCTGTGAGGTATGTAAAGCTCTGCACATGTGTAGAAGAGAGCTGTGAGGTATGTAAAGCTCTGTGCATGTGTAGAAGAGAGCTGTGAGGCATGTAAAGCTCTGTGCATGTGTAGAGGAGATGTGCTGTCCCCTCAAAATAACTCAACACACCGCCATTAATATCTAAACTGATGGCAACAAAAGTGAGTACACCTCTAAGAGGAAATGTCCAAATTGGGCCCAAAGTGTCAATATTTTGTGTGGCTGCCATTATTTCCAGCACGGCCATAACCCTCATGGGCATGGAGTTCACCAGAAATCACAGGTTACCACTGGAGTCCTCTTCCAGTCCTCCATGATGAGGATCCCCCACAGATGCTCAATAGGGTTTAGGTCTGGAGACATGCTTGGCCAGTCCATCACCTTTACCTTCAGCTTCATTAGCAAGGCAGTGGTCATCTTGGAGGTGTGTTTGGGGTCGTTATCATGTTGGAATACTGCCCTGCGGCCCAGACTCCGAAGGGAGGGGATCATGCTCTGCTTCAGTATGTCACAATGTTGGCATTCATGGTTCCCTCAATGAACTCTAACTCCCCAGTGCCGGCTGCACTCATGCAGGCCCAGACCAAACATATATACACATGTCTATATGTATATATGTTTTCTATAATATGCCATGTTGATTCCCCCTATATGCATTCACCTGATGATGTCAGATGCTGCCTCCACTCTCTCTGCATCGCTGTTTACGTCCATCTCATATCAGTGTTTTTGTGCCTTATCCGTTTATCTGTCATTTAGGGATTATTTTAACTACCTTTCCTCAGTATAGATGTATACTTTTGGTGGTGGGAGTGTCATGGTCTGGGCCTGCATGAGTGCTGCCGGCACTGGGGAGCTACAGTTCAATAAGGTAACCATGAATACCAATATGTATTGTGACATACTGAAGCAGAGCATGATCCCCTCCCTGCGGAGGCTGGGCCGCAGGGCAGTATTCCAACATGATAACGACCCCAAACACACCTACAAGATGACCACTGTCTTGCTAAAGAAGCTGAAGGTAAAGGTGATGGACTGGCCAAGCAAGTCTCCAGACCTAAACCCTACTGAGCATCTGTGGGGCATCCTCATCATGGAGGACTGGAAGAGGACTCCAGTGGTAACCTGTGATTTCTGGTGAACCCCATGCCCAGGAGGGTTAAGGCAGTGCTGGAAATAATGGCGGCCACACAAAATATTGACACTTTGGGCACAATTTGGACATTTCCTCTTAGAGGTGTACTCACTTTTGTTGCCCGCGGTTTAGATATTAATGGCGGTGTGTTGCGTTATTTTGTGGGGACAGCACGGGTGTAACTGCACATATTGCCACACGTGCATAACTTCCCATATAGCTACATATACATAGCTCCACACACGCATAACTACACATACATAGATACACACACACGCATAACTGCACATATAGCCACACGCGCATGCCTACATAAATACACATATAGATCTGCACATAGTTACATACACACATGCATAACTGCACATATAGCCACACGTGCATGCCTACACACATAAATGCACATATAGCTACACATACATATCTGCACATTTAGTTACACACACATAGCTACATGTATACATATTTGCACACATATATGCACAGTTACACATACATAGCTACACTTATACATATCTGCACACATATGCAAACACATAGCTACACATATCTGCACACACAGTTACACACATACATAGCTACACACATATATCACATATTATAATTGTCCAACTACGATTCGTCGTCACGCTGTGTTGCGTAGTGCGTATGACTTAGCGATGAGCGCCACAGGCGCTCATAGCGAGGCGAGCCGTTAAACCGTACCACTTTGCCGATCGTACGACTTTGCGATGAGCGCCGCAGGTGCTCATCGCCCGGCGAGCCTCGCACAGCGAGGCGAGCCGTTAAACCGTAGCACTTTGGCAATGAGCGCCGCAGGCGCTCATTGCAGGCGAGGCGAGCTGTTAAACCGTAGCACTTTGGCAATGAGCGCTGCAGGCGAACCGTAGGACTTTTTTACACAAGACGCAGGACTTAGAAAAAAAATACGAGATGAAAAAAATTACGAGATAAGCGGCGGAACCAAAACAATAAATAAAACACTAAATACACACTAAAAAATAAAACAAAGGTCACTTACAGCATGGGGAACCAGGCAGGACGTCTGGAAGTGAGTTGGAACTGCAATTTAAATCGATTTAGACAAGTTACAAAGATCTAAAATCGGCTAAGCGCAAAAAAAATGGCTGGCGAAAAAAATGAAAACGAGGCTATACTACTACGAACTGCGTAAAACACAGCCACAGACGTATGTGCTCGAAAAACAACGAGATAAAGGATACGGATTAACCACGCAATGAGTAAAAAAAAGACAGTAGCGAGTACATTTTATGAAACGCTATTACAGATTTACGCATTAACACAGATTTAACGTCTTTGTCTCGCACCACATCGGATTTCACGCCTAAAACAACGCATTTGATAAAATATAAGTTGAAAGTGAAAAAAAAAAAATTTGTATTTATTTTAAGAACAAAAAAAAAAAGGGACAAATGTAGCGCCATGTTGTGTGGCAAACAAATTTCACAACATGTAATTTTTATTGACCGTCATTTAACCTTTTTACCATATTTACTGTTAAACCGTAGTACTTTGGCGGCCGTAGGCGATCATCGCGCAGCGAGGCGAGCCGTTAAACCATACTGCTTTGGCAATGAGCGCCGCAGGCGCTCATTTCAGGCGAGCCTCGCATAGCGAGGCGTTAAACCATAGCAAAAAAATAGATTGCCAGCTCTTCAACACAATGCATAAAAATAGGTAAAGTATATTCATTTATTAATTTGAATTCTATATTTCAGTAGTAGACACAAAACAACATTAGCTACCTTACAATTCCAGATGTATATTAATAACTAAACAACTTTCCAAACATACACATCTCATTGTCGTCATTTTTTGACGGGCAATACCCTAGGTATATATATATATATATGTGTGTGTGTGTAGCTATGTATGTGTGCAGATATGTGTGTGTGTGTGTATATATATATATATATATATATATATATATATATATATATATATATATATAGTAACACATATAGGAAAAAATGCATATAATGTACATGACTACAACTCATACATGCATCAAACCCATACATAACCAGAAAGATACCGGAACACATCTACACATGCCCATTACACACACACACATGCCCATTACACACACACGCCCATTACACACACACGCCCATTACACACACACACACGCCCATTACACAAACATGCCCATTACACACACACACGCCCATTACACACACACGCCCATTACACACACACGCCCATTACACACACATGCCCATTACACACACACATGCCCATTACACACACACGCCCATTACACACACATGCCCATTACACACACACACGCCCATTACACACACATGCCCATTACACACACACGCCCATTACACACACACATGCCCATTACACACACACGCCCATTACACACACATATGCCCATTACACACACATATGCCCATTACACACACATGCCCATCACACATACATGCCCATTACACACACATGCCCATTACACACACATACATGCCCATTACACACACACGCCCATTACACACACACACGCCCATTACACACACATGCCCATTACACACACACGCCCATTACACACACATGCCCATTACACACACACGCCCATTACACACACATGCCCATTACACACACACATGCCCATTACACACACACATGCCCATTACACACACATGCCCATCACACATACATGCCCATTACACACACATGCCCATTACACACACATACATGCCCATTACACACACATGCCCATTACACACACACATGCCCATTACACACACATGTCCATTACACACACACACGCCCATTACACACACACACACACACGCCCATTACACACACACATGCCCATTACACACACATGCCCATTACACACACACATGCCCATTACACACACACACACATGCCCATTACACACACACACGCCCATTACACACACATGCCCATTACACACACACATGCCCATCACACATACATGCCCATTACACACACAAACATGTCCATTACACACACACACACCCATTACACACACACACGCCCATTACACACACATGCCCATCACACATACATGCCCATTACACACACACATGCCCATTACACACACACACATGCCCATTACACACACATGTACACATGGAGCCTGTAGCCAGGGCTGTTAACCCTTATTCCCAGACTGACAGATCACATGATCACACAGATTGCGGCGCAGTCACACAAGCCTGCTAGTCACAGCCTTGTCACACCCTAACCTGCAGCACAGACCTGCCGCAGTAACATGGAGCCGACCAATGAGAATGTAATGAAAGCAACCAATCAAAGAACAGGGACGGGGCCAATTAGTGAGCGCTACTGGAGAAAAAAGAGCGGGAATTGTATTAACACCCTAACTGCTGGAGTCTAAGCAGGGTGTGTATATATCAGTGCAGTGTGTGACCTGGGATCTGAGAAGAACTTGTTATTTGTCCGGGTGTTATTTAGCACAGCTTAATCTTAAAGGGGAAGTAGAATCTTAACCCTGTTTACTCTTAAAGGGGACGTTTAATCTCAACCCAGCTGGTTCTTATGATACAGAACAGTTAGGATCTTTCCTGTTGTTTGGCCACAACTACTGGAGGGTATATAACAGGAAACCCCCTGCCTTCCTAACGACATAGTTTGTTCAAACAATCACAGGTGAGACAGAGAGCAGTTGCTATGAGAGAGTAAAGCGGGAAAATCACGAGACAGTGTAAGAAAAATGAAAAGTAAGTTATCAAGCCTTTGAGGACATACTCCAGTATCTGAGGCAATCTGTTTTTGAATACTAGTTTTAGAATATTAAAGAAAAAAAACATTTCCAGTGCCCCCATAATATCAGTACATCTGACTCAATATGTATGAATATATATGGATCTTGTCTATTTCGACGCCACATCCCATCAGAACATACACATACCACCTGGTGGTGCAAAATATTTACAGCAGGCAACAAAAACTATTCTATCCTGCGACATGGCGCAACTCGAATGGCGCTGAGTCGACAGCGAGGCCATCACTATGTTCATCGCGGGCACTCGGCCCACCAAGGCCTCGGGTGCAGCTCTCATAGCTCAAGGCCTCTTCTGTTATGAGCCAGATCAGAGGATGGAATAGATCTTTGCCTGCAGTACATTCTTTACACAGCCGCACACCCCAGTGTTCTGAAGGCATGCAGCTTCGAAATAGAAAAGGACCATATATATTAAATGTATATGTATGTATGTATATATATATATATATATATATATATATATATATATATGTGTATAATTTTTTTTTTATCTATCATAAAAGGGAAATTCTTATGCAATAAGATGCAGCCTTGCTCTTTTAGTGGCTTGGCCATTCAACAGTGGGATATACTTTATGTATGAGACCTTATGCTTGGCAAGATTATTTTCCTGGAGAAATAACACTGAAGGGTGATGGGTCTTGTAAAAGATAATATCCTTATTCCTCTTAAAGGAGGATTAAATCCCTTTACATTACGTGTAAGATGTTGTTGCCATCATGTGATTAACGCAGGAGTAACAAGTTGAGAATCATACCCAAGAGTGGATAATGTATACCAACCACGAGCTGAGGCCCCAGCGCAGGACAATCAAGGACTAGACAAGGTAGTAGACCGGTATGAAGAGAATACCTATAACAAATAACCATCTTTCTTAACTTTCAAAATATACAATTAAAACTAGGTTAGAGGATAGAAAAAAATCGCACCTCTCTTAATCCATAAAAACACAGAAAGATAGAAATAACACAAGAAAAGGGTAAAAGAAAGCTTCGCTGCTCAGTGTTCAAGAATGACCTGGCCAGAGTACCTGAGCTGTTGACAGGCAGTGAATTGCCATAAAGTCTCAAAAAGAAGAGAAAACGAAGAATGAACATTATAGTTAGTATCTTCTTCATCTATATTGCTAATCATAATGGGTTAGAATAAGTCATAGAAATAATGTAAATATATAGCCTATCCCTGATATGAGATGATGTAGAGTAGTCAAAAGTCCAAGACATTGTAAAACCTTCTTTCTAACTAGGGATATCAGTAATAGTACAAAACGGGGAAGATCACCTTTCGACACTGGTGCTAGAGGCGCATTAGGCCTAGGAGGAGTAGTTTTACCTTGAAGACTCTTCTCCGAACGCTGTATAGAATGTCTTGGAAGTGGGTCAACAGTTTGATGTTCCATAGATCTGAGGGAGTATTAAGGTACAGTTGAAGTAATAGTTATCAGCCTTCTTCTGCAAACAGATTGGAGTTGAGCCTGGTATTGAACCAAGGCAGAAGGGGAAGCCTCATCTATATCTGTTTGTATGTTTAATAAGTATAAGTAGCAGCGGTTTCACTGCTCTGCGTTTGCTAGGATAATTGGTGCAATATCAGCATATATCTAAAGTTGAGAACCATCTGGACCAGTAACTACCTCCATATTCTAGGAGGTATTTAAAATTAGATCTCTGGCAAAGAAGTAAAACCATGGTATCTTTGGATTGGACTGCTAGTGTTTGTGTACCTAAAGCTCTGTGAGGCCTCTCTATTTAAAGTGCCTGCTCTGAGGTCTGAGGCAAGATGGAGGGTGAAAGTTGTTTAGGTAAGTTAACAAATCCACAAGAGCTTTAGGGATACCTCTCACACTAATATTATAATGGCAAGATATTCTTGACTATGCCAGCTCTGTCCCTCTTTTGCGTTTCTATAATTTCATCTGTAAGGTTTTTTAAGGGAATGTGTCCATTTGCCCATGTCTTGAATCCCCTTTTTAATCTCTTGCACGACTGAAGATGTCCTTGTAAACTAATAAGCTTTCCAATAGTCCTGTTTAGTGCACTAAAAGGTATAGCTGCTACATTTCCATTGTGAATATAGAAGCTTCCTGTGTGTTGAAAGTCTCCTCCCAACTTAGGAACTTGACAGCAGAAATGAAAATGGAATATAAAAGGTAATACAATCTTTGCTATATTATATTTTTAAATTGAAAAAATATCTTGCTTATTTAAAGTGTAGTTCTTCAAATTAGTATGTTTTAAATATGTGACAATTGGCTACTTTTATCTATGTCTTTGATATAAAAAGGTCAGTTTAATACACATCATTGTTTGTATCTATATAAAATAAAACACCAAATAACTTGTATGATACATGTATAAAGAAGTATTACAGTTATTACTCTGTGTACCAATATTAGCAATCCGGGCCTAAAAGGGCCGTCAGCAGTCCAGGATTTCGATCTCTCTTAGATTATGTATGTATGTGTGAGGAATTGACTCTGCTGGGTTTTGAACCCTGGTCCCCAGGCTGCTATACCTCTTCCCTACCACTGCGCCAGCCTACCTTTGTGAATTCCATTGAGACTTTATAAACTTGACTCTGCTAGCAATAGTATCAGTACCTAAGTCTCTTCAGCTGTGTCTGGTCCTTGGCCAATATAAGGCACTTCCTGTCTATTGATCCTTGCCAGATTATTGTGTGGTTCCTGATCACTTCAATAAACCTTGTTCCTGTTTTCACCTACAAGTTTGCGGAACTGGATTATTGCTGACCTTGGCTACTGGTCTCCACAACTTTGTGAGTTCTATATCATTACAGAATGTTCTCTTGGGTTGATTCACCTGTGCTCAGGTAGCAAGAGACTGAAAACCTAGAGCCTGATTCAATTGAATCATAAGTTACTGGAGCCCGTAAGTGAGGCTGTAAGTAAATTTGCTAGTTAATTGGCATCTTTTTGCGGGCTCCAAACTACAGGTTATGGCCTTGAAAACCTTGCAGTTGTTAAACCCGGAACGTACAGTCTCCAGATGCCTTTGAGCTTTCCCGTCCACAAGAGTTATGATTGCAAAAATCACAAATCGCTATTCAGTTGCTACAATTCTCTAAGCTCGCAAATTTTTTGACACTCGTAAACGGCAAATGTAGGAGAAAATCCTACGAGTACTAGAGAGGACTCGCAAGGGGGTTTAACCCCTGTCCGCAGCACTGTAAATGCAACAAAAAAAATTACCATGCGCTGTAAATGACGGGGAAAGCAATGAAAGACATAATTAATTGCACAACAGTCTGCAGCTCGCAAATCGGCAACAAAAAAATCATATTTTTTTTATGTGTCATTTCGGGGTTATCGATCCTGGGAAACAATGAGATAATACATATCAGGCCACCCATGTGGACTAAAACGGTATTGGCATTCATTTTTATTATTTTGTATTTTGAGGGTTTGCTAGTCCCATCGCATATTGGACCCCTGAACCTAATTGATTTATATGTAACCTCCATGTTTTGCTCCCGTAATGATGGCGATCTCATTTTCTATCGGCGGTTTCGAAATGGGGGGGTTACAGCCTTGCTTAATTGATCATGTTCCCGCCCTGAACTGCTACGCACGAGTGCATGGTTTATGGCTTCAGCCTGTAACTTGCGGGCTTGTTCAATTGAATAGCACTGGAATCTGAGACAAACGGGAACCCGCAGCACGCCTGCAGATATACAGCCTGTATACAGCGACATGTGGGCTTGCAATTGAATCAGGCAGCCCTCTTAGGAGAAAGTTACACACCACCATTATACAGTATATTGTTATGGATATTACAGCTCGGGCGTCAATCTATGAACTTCTGTCCACTGTCAGTCTCTTTCTTTCTCTATCGGATTCTATTTACGTCTTTTGCTATCATTTCTGTGTCATGACATTCCAAGTAACTTCGAAATGAGAATGATAGGTGGAAGTGTGAGAGTTAACAGAGAAACAGCTATGAGTGCTACCCCCACTACGGACCACTCCCTATCATGTTAATAGTAATGAGCAGTTCTTCTAGTTTTGTTTCCTGTAACTGCTGTGAATCATGGCTTCTGCTGATCTGAGAGAGGATCTAAACTGCTCCATCTGCCTGGACATTTATACAGATCCTGAAGCTCTTAGCTGTGGACATAACTTCTGCCAAGACTGCATTGGGAGTGTGCTGGACACTCAGGAGGGATCTGGAGTTTATATCTGTCCTATGTGCAGAGCAGAGTTTCAAGATCGTCCTGCACTGCAGAGGAACTTGAAGCTGTGTGCCATAGTGGAGAGTTTCCTTCACACACAGACAGAGCAGGAAGAGGCTGAAATCTACTGTGCTTATTGTGTTATGTCTCCTGCACAGGCTGTTAAAACATGTCTGCAGTGTGAAGTGTCTTTGTGTGATGTCCACCTGGGAGCACACAACATGTTAGTGGATCATGTTTTAATGGAACCCACCAGATCTTTGCTGGCCAGAAAATGCACCATACACAAGAAACTAATATCATATTACTGCTCTGAGGATCATTCCTGTGTCTGTGTGTCATGTTGCCTGGTTGGAGAACACAAAGGACATCAGGTGGATCTGCTGAGTGAAGCCTCTGAGAAGGCGAAGGAGAAACTGAGAAATGTCCTGGAGAAACTAACCTCAAAGAGAGAGAAGAAGAATAAAATAATCCATATTCTGGAGGAACACATGAGAGAATTGCAAAATAAATCAGTTTGTGAATCGGATCATATCACCGCTCTGTTTATGGACATCAGGGAACAACTGAAAGTCCTAGAGAAGCAGGTCCTGAGTGAGATCACCAGCCAGGAGCAGCAGATATCCCTCAGAGTCTCTGATCTGATCCAGAAGCTGGAAAACATGAAGGATGAGCTGTCCAGGAAGATTCATCACATTGAGGAGCTGTGCACCGAGACAGATCCATTAATGGTACTTAAGGGATATTCTAATAAGGATCTAGAAAGTAATATATGTCCGGATTTGAATGATAATGATATAAATGTTGTTGGTTCCTGGAAATCAGAACTAGTCTTGCAGACATTAAACAAAGGACTTCGGAGCTTTGCTGATAATTTGCTTGATCAGAAGGTAAAGAGAGGGTTCCATGACCTGGTAGTTTCAGACATACTCCTGGATGTGAAAACACCAAATAATTACATAGATATATCAAGAGACCTGAAATCTGCTTGGTATTCCTCTAGATGCCTCCAACGACCAGATGTCCCAGAGAGGTTTATGTCATGTCAGGTATTAAGTGTCTGCAGCTTTTCCTCAGGAGAACATTACTGGGAAGTGGATGTTAGTGAGGCAAAGAAATGGATTATAGGGGTGGTATATAAGAGTATAAAGAGAAAAATAAATGGTAATGAATCTTATATAGGATATAATGACAAATCATGGGGCTTATCTTCCCAGACGTCTCTAGGTGTTCGTCACAACAACAAATATCAAAAGGTCTCAGATTCTCCTGTGCAATTAGTTGGAATATACCTGAATTATGAGGCTGGGCTGCTGTCCTTTTATGATTGGTCTGGTGCCAAGCGACACCTACACACCTTCACTGCCACCTTCACCGAGCCTCTTCATGCTGCTTTCTATGTGTATGAAGGCAGCCGCATCCGACTCACAGGCTGAAAGTATAACATAGGAATCATCTAATATAAGCCAAAAACTATAGAAAAATAGTTGCAGCTTGGTGTAAAGAAAATGTAAATAAAGTCAAAATTATTATTTGTTAAAAATACAATTAGCAGATGCCACAAGATTAATGGTGGTTATAACAGGGATCTGATGTGTTATAATATTTATTACACCGGCATCCTGTAAATGCTGATCAACTGTAAAGTACCATTTAGTGTATCCTTCATAGAGTTCATGAGCTTAAATTTTTTTTACAATATATTTACTGTCATTATTTGATAAAAGTTTTGAACACTCCAATATGTTTTCTTTTTATGAAAAGAGTGCTGCAAAGGTTATCCCTGCACAGACTGTATGAGGTACAGGAAGTAACTGATAATTACTTACCGTTCCATAACTCTGTGTAGACATTTCATAGTAATTGGTCAGAAGGATTTCCTGAATACTTCAAAGTAAAGAACATTAAAAACTGACTATACATTGTACTAACCTTTTTTCTATACAGTTCATAATTCCACAGATATACCGCATAATGTGTGGGTAAACATGTGAATTTGTATCTCAGAGTACATGATACAGGCGGGTGTGGGATCTAACTAAATATAGTATTGGGGGCTTTGTTTTGGCCATAACAGAGAAAGTTTATACTAAGTGTTGCTTTTACAAATCATTGAACATCCTCAAATGCTGCCCTGTTGCTAGTCCTACAGACAGGAGTTCTTATCTAATAAACAAATAATATTATTATTATTTATTTTTTAAAATGTCTATTACTGACTCTCAGATATTGCAATGAAAGTGAAAAAAGATTAATATCAAACAATGTGCAAAACATTTATATTATCTAACTGTATGTGTGTAAACATATAACTGCTAAGAGTATACAGGAGTCTGAGATAAGTCACTAAATATATATCCAGAGCAGATTCTGTGACGTTAAGGGAATTCTCACTTGTTCTTTCTGCGCTTTTATTGTCAATAGTTTGATTATTTGTTTACACAAACAACATTGATAAATAAATAAACTGCTAATTCTGATACGTTCTGGGTCCTGCGCTTTTTTGCTTTTTCACACATTTGTTTCACAGACATACATTTCTTGGTTTCCATACACACTGGGCTAGATTCACTAATATGTGAGGCTTTGCCAGTAACTCATACCCACTTCACAGTTTTTTCTATGATTTACTTAAAGTAATGATTTTTGAGAAAAGTTAGCATTTATCACCAGCACATGTCTAAAATTCCATGATAAAAATCACATGTCTAATCAGAGGCGTATTTATATCTTATTGGTTTTCTTATTGTACTTAACAATTATAACTATTTGGTATTAGTTTGGCAGTACGTACACTTTAAGAAATTACATTGTGAAATGTAAGGACAGTTTTATGTTAATGTGTGTCTGCCTTTTGGCCCCCAAACCTCCTTAAAAGTGTCTATGAGAAAACGGAGTAGTAGATATTGTAGGACTAAGAAAAAATGTGGTCTCGTTGTGTTTTTTTTTTTTTTTACAGCCAGTATACCACCAACAACCTGTCTTGTAAATATATTTTTCATTCATCACTTTTTATGTAAAATTATAAAAGTAAAAAAAACACTTTTACTTTTTTAACTAATTACAGTAAAAGTTAAGTTTTTTAGTTTTATTCCTGGATGTTCAATGTTCAGTCTCCTAAACTGATAAATACAAAACATTCACTCTATGGAGATGCCCCACTAGTTTATAACAAGGGGTCCTTTCTCCTAATACTTTATGATAGTTATTACACTACTAGTGGATCTTGGTTCTTAAGAATCAGTTCAGTTTGGGGTTTCCTATTTTGTATATGATCCATTCATTGTAATTACTATATAATCTTATCACCCTATATTCCCCTGGAGGGATTTATGTGAAATTGGTGTTAAATTACCTATTTCTCACGTTCTGATATGTTATTAATACCATCTCCTGTTAGAGTTGGTGCCTCTTGTTATATAATTCAGATCATCCCCCAATGCAACAAAGTTTTGGACTGCATTTGGATCTCAACTTTTTACATTCAAAGTTCCACCAGAAAAAAGAACATAGACCAGACGTGTCGTGCTGGCTAACTATAGACAATAGTATATTTGATCCTAATAACTAATATTACTGCTATGAAAGTTATCAGCAGATGGCCCAGATTGGGATGACTCCTTTCCAGAAAACAAGAAATGAATATGAAAGCGATGAAAATATTCCCTGAAAGGTCTTAAGCAACTACAAGTTCCAAGTACTTATACATTAATGTCTCTTACTTATTTGTGAAAAAGCCCAAAAAAATCAGGAGGGGGGGGGGGGGGGGGCGGGAACAAACGTTAAATTCAATTGCGATTTGGCCAATTGAATAGTGCTCTAAATAAGCACATAACATATTTTTTTCAAATAAGTTTTTAGTTAGTGTAAACCTTGCTTTTGGATAGATGTTTACTAAGTAAAAACTTCTTTAAAAAAATATGTTATGTGCTTATTTAGAGCACTATAGAAATTGGCCAAATTGCAATTGAATGAGGGCCAATGTGTTTGAATATCAAAGGAATGGTCCTTATCCACCACCAATGGAAGCAGTGATCTGAGGCAATACAGATTCTCCCTCAATGGTAATGGTATCAGTCCAAATACACCACTGTGTCTAATACATCTCTTAAACCCATACACAAGGAGATCTGTGAATTGTATTATGATATAAATCACAATGTATGTTTTATTTAATCTAATAATTAAAATATAAAAAAATAACTCCTGGCTTTTACTTAATTTATATTATTATACATCTGGTAATATGAATGTAGAATTTGTGATATAATACAACTTAGTATAACCCTTTTGTTGCTGGACACTTTTTCATTCCAGTGCTGAGAACATTTCTGACACATTCCGCTTTCACATTTACAGATCAGTGTCAGTGATTTCTCTCTTATGTAACCACACAAGAGATATGTTGCGTGTTCATCATATATTTAACTCCATTTGTTTATGAAAAGCCACTGATTAAATAAAAAAAGTGATTTTATTAAAATTTCAATAGCATGAATTGCAATTATGAGTAACACAAGGCGCTATTCTATTGCCCAGATTGGAATGTTACATATTCTTAAAGTTAAAAGAGTCGGAAGTACTCATCTGAGAACTAACAACACCCAAGTAGGTTTGTTCTATAGGTCTGGTTAACCTATAAATCCAACAAGGTCAGTAACAATCAGCAGGAAAGATCAGTCCAAAAGGGAACAAATGGAGCTAGACTTGTACCCAAACAGAGCTGGAAGACTCAGGAGCAACCAGAAGTACTCCCAGTCACAGGAACCTACAACATGCACCGAGAGTAGGCCGGAGCAGCAATAAATAGTTCCACATGAGGTGTGATTGACTGGTAAAAAGACCAGGTCATTCTGCCATGAAATTGAACCTGGATGTGGATGTGGTGATCTAGAGGATCTACTAATATATTTGCATGTTAAAATAAATGGAGGTGATGTTCAACTGAATATGCACAACTTTATCAGAACTAGATGAGAGTTATTAGACATGATAGTTCATGAATTTTATCACATATATAGTCGTCAGTTCAAGAATGTTGGTCATGTTTGCGGGTTTGTCACGCTTTATGATCCTGGGCCGCAACTGCGAGGCGAGCCGTCGACTACTCAGGACTTAGGCTGCAATGAGGGCCAAAGGCGCTCATTGCATTGCGAGCCTCGCAAGACTTACGACCCGTACATGCCCTGTGCGCCTCACAAAATTACAATATTAACGGCCGAACCACTGAACTGAAAAGACATGAAAAAAGCAACAAATATGCCTCAAATTAACTTACACACACACCACACAGTGGGAGAGGCAGGGAGCCTGTGAGTCCGCTTGCAAGTTAATTTGAGGCATATTTGCAGTTTTCTCTAAGCGAGAAATAATAGGGCTGCCGGAAAAACGCAAAACGGCAAAAACAAGGCCCAAGGATGTAAAACTAGCCAGAAGGGCGTAAAAAAATAGCCCTAAGCAGTAACACTAAATCCAAGCCACTAACATTTAACACAAGGCAGTAACACTTAACCCAAGCCACTAATACTTAACCCAAGGCAGTAACACATCCCAAGACAGTAGCACTCAAGTGCAAGGCCTAGAAACTACACAGGGGGAGAGTCTTGCAATTAGTGCTGAAGGCGCTCATTGCGAGCCACACAATGAGCGTCGAAGGTGCTCAAAGGGCCCATAGCCTCGCATTGTGTGGCAAACAGCATTGCTAGCCTTACAATTGTACAGTAGACGGTGGGAGAGGCTTGCAATGAGCGCCGAAGGTTCAGCATTCCCAGCCTTACAATTTTATTCCTGTCATTTTTGACGGGCAAGTTGCTAGTTATATATATACTAGAGACTTGCCCGTCAAAAAATGACGGTCAATAAAATTTAAATGTTGTAAAAATTTGTTTGCATCACAAAATGAGTCACCTACATTTGTCCCTTTTTTTTTTCTAAAAATAAAAACACATAATTATTTTTAACTTTTTATTTTTTTTACTTTCAACTTATATTTCCCAAACATTAAACTTTGTAACATGCTACTTTTATATGAAAAATTTGTTCAACATTTTATTAACAATACTAACACTTTTCAATACATGTTTATCAGTGAGTAACTGCGGATTATATTAACTTCGAGTAAGTAAATTGTTTTAACAATAACATGCTTTTTATCATTTCTAACATATTTGTTAAACTCTTGTTAAACTAAATTAGCATGGAATCCAGAGGAAGGCAAACAATAAAAACCCCCTATTGAAACTTGTCCAATTGTATCAAAGAGGGAAAAAAATGAATTCCTTCCTGTAACGGAACCCATCACTGTTTTACCCTGTTTTATGATTATTATGGTTAAAATATGATCCTACTATTATACTGCATGTATGTTGGTTTATGCTCTGCAGAATATTGTCCCAGACTATTGCAGCTACTTGGCATGGGAGATAATCCTGTTACAGAGACTCCGCATAAGATAAAGGAAGTCTATGTATAAAGTGTTTTCATTCTCAAATAAGAACAAAGAAGTATAATCTTATCAATGTCTAATTGTATCAAAGTTGCCAGGTAGCCTCGGGGAGGTGTGACCACACCTATTGTTCTCTTTATGTGTGTTGTGTGGCCAAATATGGGCATGTGTATTGCCTGTGGGAAGAGATGTGTATAAATATTTCTGCACAACAAAATAAAGTTCAGTTCACTACTTGACCCTTCAAAACGTAGCCTCGTCTCGTTATTGGAGGGGATCGCTATATCCTACTGGGGATTGCTATGCTTTTGCATACTCCCTTGAGCTGTAACGAGTCTGTGGTGGTTGTGGTGTCCGGTGCGGTGCTTGTAGGCCTCGACGCAAGCTAGGACGCGTCCATCAACGGAGGTACCTGGTCGGGGTGCCAGTAGATCCGTTACATTGGCTGGCAGTGGTGGGATGGCGTCCTAGTAAGAGGAAAAACAGCACGGAGACACCGGTAACGTTTGGAGTTACAAATTGAGGGCAACGCTAGTATCCGTACAGCGCCCCTGGCTACAGCAGGATGGAACCGGCTAGTTTTCGGACAGCGTTCCATGATGAGGAGGAGGAGGCGGCCGCGGACTACAGGGATGCAGACAGAAAGGATCTCTGGTATGATGCCCTGGAAGATGCCCAATGGTGGCGAGGTGAGAGTCTCCCCAGTGATGAGCAGCGGCTACAGAAGCGTGTGGCGATGCGGATGTATCTATTGGGAGAGCAGCCCCTGGATGAGTGGGTGACAAGACTAGAGACCCTGGTATGGCGAAAGCTCTGGCTAGACAACGCATACTAGGCCCTCTGGTGGCATACCGTTCGACTTACCCCCTGGACGGCTGAACACGACCCACCGGAGGGGGATGATTATGATGGCCCGGGATTATTATGGGATGCCTTGGAGGACGACATTGATCTTGGCAGCACGGAGGGGTCTAGGTTTTGGGACATCTACGACTACCGGATGGGCATGTATGTCTGGGATGACGAAGGCGAGGTGAGCAAAGACATGACCCACCTGGTAACGAGAGAGTGGGAGCTGGAGCAGGACTACCAACACCTGCTCAGCTTCGTGCAGCCTACTCGACAAGCAGAGCCAGACTTCATTGACTGGTCCTGGGATGACCTCCAGATGGCAGGTAGAGATGGGACCGAGGTCTCTCTACCGTCCCTACAGGGGGCAGAAGGTGTCGTCCTCCCCCCCCCCAGCGGCAGTGTGAACCCCAGGGGGCAGAAGGTGTCGTCCTTCCCCCCCCCAGCGGCAGTGTGAACCCCAGGGGGCAGAAGGTGTCATCCTTCCCCCCCAGCGGCAGTGTGAACCCCAGGGGGCAGAAGGTGTCGTCCTTCCCCCCCAGCGGCAGTGTGAACCTCAGGGGGCAGAAGGTGTCGTCCTTCCCCCCCCAGCGGCAGTGTGAACCCCTGGGTGCAGAAGGTGTCATCCTTCCCCCCCAGTGGCAGTGTGAACCCCAGGGGGCAGAAGGTGTCGTCCTTCCCCCCCCAGCGGCAGTGTGAACCCCAGGGGGCAGAAGGTGTCATCCTTCCCCCCCAGCGACAGTGTGAACCCCAGGGGGCAGAAGGTGTCATCCTTCCCCCCCAGCGACAGTGTGAACCCCAGGGGGCAGAAGGTGTCGTCCTTCCCCCCAGCGGCAGTGTGAACCCCAGGGGGCAGAAGGTGTCGTCCTTCCCCCCCCAGCGGCAGTGTGAACCACAGGGGGCAGAAGGTGTCGTCCTTCCCCCCCAGAAGCAGTGTGAACCCCAGGGGGCAGAAGGTGTCATCCTTCCCCCCCAGCGACAGTGTGAACCCCAGGGGGCAGAAGGTGTCGTCCTTCCCCCCCAGCGGCAGTGTGAACCCCAGGGGGCAGAAGGTGTCGTCCTTCCCCCCCAGCGGCAGTGTGAACCACAGGGGGCAGAAGGTGTCGTCCTTCCTCCCCAGCGACAGTTTACCCTGACAAGGGGAGACCCCAATCTCCCAGATGGCGCAGATGGGACCGTGGTCTCTGCGCCCATAGCCTATCCAAATCCCCAACTACCCTCACTGGGACAACCGGAGGAGGGGGTAAGTACAAATTCCCCTCCCAAGCTAACTTCTAATGTGGCCCCAGGGTTAACAGAGGAAATGTTAACCCCCACTGACCCCCACGTTTCCCTGACTACTGAGCCGGAATATGTCCCAAGTACCCCAGCAGAAGAGCTGACAGCGGGGCAGAGTGCAGTCGGCCTCTGCCCCTCAAGTCCCCTCAGCGTGTTGCCTCATCACCACAGCGAAATATCCAGTTGCAGTAACGGTTTGTTGTGGGTGGGCTGCTCTTGCACTTTGTTGTTGTGGGGGGGCTGCTCTAGCACTGGTTTATTGTGGGTTGGTGGATCGTCTAACGGAGGTACTGACCGGCAGAAGGTCAGGTACCCGGTTAGACTTCCCCCCAAAGGGAAGATGTGTGACGAAGTGCCCTTCGCCACTTTGTCTTGGAGAGGACTGTTTGCCAGCCTCCTGCCCTGTGACCATGGCCTGGGACATATTGCCCTTTAAACACAGTATTCGGCCATACCAGAGTATATGTCACTAATTCTGGCCCTTTACATACAGGGGGGTCATTCGGTACTTGCCCTGTGGGAGCGGTGATACCCCAGATAACTATGCCATGGAACCCATTCATATAATGAAAGACTATGGGAAAGACTTTAGCTACATGGCAATTGAACTGTGTGAAGAGGATCTGAGCGCTATTCAGTAGTTTTGTGCGCTCAGATCCCAGCTATCTGGGGATATGTGAAATGTGAGTAAATGTGAATTGCAGTAATGCTGATGGGTTGTCAAACTAGAGAATTGACCAACAAATACTTTTGTCCGGACATCCCCAGGTCGATCCGTTGGGATCAGACCGTATATGCCGGCTTATGGTCACGGGGGAGTTGTGTAACGGAACCCATCACTGTTTTACCCTGTTTTATGATTATTATGGTTAAAATATGATCCTACTATTATACTTCATGTATGTTGGTTTATGCTCTGCAGAATATTGTCCCAGACTATTGCAGCTACTTGGCATGGGAGATAATCCTGTTACAGAGACTCTGCATAAGATAAAGGAAGTCTATTGTATAAAGTGTTTTCATTCTCAGATAAGAACAAAGAAGTATAATCTTATCAATGTCTAATTGTATCAAAGTTGCCAGGTAGCCTCGGTGAGGTGTGACCACACCTATTGTTCTCTTTATGTGTATTGTGTGGCCAAATATGGGCATGTGTATTGCCTGTGGGAAGAGATGTGTATAAATATTTCTGCACAACAAAATAAAGTTCAGTTCACTACTTGACCCTTGAAAACGTAGCCTTGTCTCGTTATTGGAGGGGATCGCTATATCCTACTGGGGATTGCTATGCTTTTGCATACTCCCTTGAGCTGTAACGAGTCTGTGGTGGTTGTGGTGTCCGGTGCGGTGCTTGTAGGCCTCGACACAAGCTAGGACGCGTCCATCACCGGAGGTACCTGGTCGGGGTGCCAGTAGATCCGTTACACTTCCTGACCCCATTAACTGGCGATCGGATTTCTCCCTGAATCAATACTTTGTCTTTAAATAATACATTTCCAATTATTATTAAATACTTCAACTTTATACTAACAATACATATTTGACTATACCACATATATATTTACCCAACTTTTTTACACATTCCAAAAACACATATTTAACATCTGAAATTGTAACTTCAAACAATAACATTTAACTCAATCAGTGAATTGTTTTGTGGGGCCAATCATGTAAATATAAAACTTTGAACCCATTCCAATCTGTTTCACGATATTTTACTTTTTTTTTTTTGTTTTGTTTTCATTTAGTCCCTTCTAAAAATATCAGATATATTTTCATAAGTGAAATAGTGGTCCCCTATTTAAAGAGTCCCAGAGTACTTTAATTTAGTACTGGAAGTCAAACCACTGTTCTCTCTGTTTTTTTGTCCATTCTTTAGATGTTTTTGTTGAAATATTGTTTTTGTGCAATCATATTGAGTCCCATAAAATGTTGGTATTAAAATGAAACCATAGTCCTCTATCTTTCCAACACCTCATAGTAGACAATGTTTTTGGTGTAAACACATCCATCGTCCAATAAATGACCTTGAGTTTCGTTTTCTTCAACATGCATTTTAATTTCTTTTGGATTAGTGCACCTTGAAAAAGCCACATAGAGTTGTCCATGTGCAAAAACTGGTTCCTTTAAAAAAATCCCAACTGACTTAAAAGTTTGTCCTTGGGATTTATTGATGGTCATAGCAAATGCCATGATAACTGGAAATTGTCTCCGTTGAAGGACAAGGGGCAATCCACTCTCATTTGGAGCTAAATCAATTCTTGGTATAAAAACTCGTTCACCTTTATGGGTACCAGTTATATTTTCTGCATGTATAAAATGATCTTTTAACTCATGCACAATTAATCGGGTCCCATTACAAAGTCCTTTTTTTGGATTCATATTTCGCAATAACATAACAATTGCGCCTTTTTTCAATTGTAAAATATGTGGGGGCATTCCAGATGGTGTTAACGAATTAATAAATTCGATACTTAAATTCGATTCACTGTCTTTATCATCTGACAGAATAGAATCTGCACTGCAATAATTCTTTTGTGCTGCATTGATGTATTTTAAAATTTCCTTATTTACATTCAAGGCATCGATATTTTTTGATGTTAATATTACTTTGTTTGCAATGTCTGTGTAATCCACATTATTAAGAGTGTTTAGAAAAATGGCTGATATGAGTGATTCATTGCAAACCATTTCTGATGTAATTTCAATGGTATCATTTGGTAAATGCTGTATTTCTGGATGTTTTCCATCTCCGATTTTAATGAGCCAGTCATTGAATTCATTTTGGCCTTCAGATCTCATATTTAATTCTAATTTGAGATGTGTAAATATTTGCCACAGTTTACTGGTCTTGATACATGTTTCAATGATCTCTGTTCTATTTCCGTGTGGCACAACAGGTAATGTTTGCCTAAAATCGCCTCCTAACAGCATCACCTTTCCACCAAATGGCAACTTATTATCCATCACTTCTTTTAAGAATCTGTCAATACATTGCAAGGCATGACATGACATCATTGTTGCCTCATCTATGACACTGATGTTTCCAAAATGGGAACTGGCAGCTTAAATCCACTATGCACAGTTCTACCACTATCTAACAAAAGTGCAGCAATTCCAGTTGTTTCAAATGGCATAGCTATCTGACCCTGTGATCGAATATAACTCATCAAACAATTGTACAGATAAGTTTTTCCTGATCCACCTGGTCCGTCTAGATAGAAATACCGGTCTTTGACCATTTCATCATCTGTAGCATTTGTGATGGCATGAAATGCTTCTAACTGTAAAGTATTTAAAGTTGCCAGTTTTTCTTGGGTTTTTTGTTTTTGAAGCTCAGTGTCATAATCATCAAAATTGATGTCATCTATAAGTCCTGGATCAGGTAAATTAAAACTTGCACAATTTAATCCATGAGCCAACAATATTTCTTGGATTTCCATCAATGTTTTTAACAGAGCTATTGGTTCTCTGTAACGTTTCAAGAAATCTTCTGACATGTTTAATTTAAATGTTTCCCACAAAGTGAAAGCATCAGGTACATTGCAAAATATTCAAATGAATGCAAATTGTTGTCTCATTTGCTTAGGCATTTGACATAGTGCTGCTTCTTCCAGACACCTCTCCCATTCTGTATCATCAGCTATGAAATTTAGATTTCTTGCAGCTAATAGGAATGTATCATAAACTATGTCATTCACTGTACGTAAATGCTCAAAACTCTGTGCACCGGGAACATGTAGCAGAAGTAATCTTAAGCTGAAACGTTCAATATCCCTTGGACTGATGGTATAAATGCGTGGTATGATTTTATGAGTATCTCTTCTTCGTTGTCGCCATAGACCATTTACAAATACATAGTGATATGGTATCTCTATGTATAAAAATTGTCTGGCCTCCGTATCCTGACAGTTTAATTTAAACCACGCAGTAAGCGTAGTATCTCTGTCTTCACTTTGATATAATGCAGATCTTTCATTTCCTTAAATAAAGTAAACCATCTGACTTTGAGGCAAATGTACAGCTAAACGATAGATAGCATGTGACCGACCATGCATCTCAAATTTCAAAAGGCGCCACATTGCTTCAGGAGCACTCACATCATGAATTAATGAATTGAGTTTGATTTTAAATACTCTTGCCACTAAATCTGGTCGGTTAGAAGTAGTTTGTCCCAGATTCAAATTTTCCTTGATCTCTGGCCATTGTGGATTACACGTGAATGTAATAAATAAATCTGGTTTTCCAAATTTTGTAACAATATCCATGGCATCATTATACCTTTCTTGCATATTGCGAGGAGATCCTTGGAAAGAGGATGGCAAAATAATTGCTCTTCCAGCTGGAATGTCTCTGCTGGAAGCTAAATCTGCCACATAATCCATTAATCCACAATACTGTTCTACTCGTAATTTATTTTGTTGATATTTAATAAAATTTAGATTATTGGCTTCAACTTGTAAATATGAATCAATAATCCATTGTTGAGTGAGTTTTCCTCCATGTAAAATTGGATTAAAACAATCACGGATAGCAGTTTGTGCCACTTTATATTCCAGCATGGAAATATTAGATCTAATACGAAGTTTAGTATTGGGATAACTTTCCAATTGTAATTTTGGTTCCCATCCTGGTTCCCCATTTGGAAAGAAAATGGGATATGTCATTGGATCTAAATTACAGCTTAATATATTAATGTTGATAAATGGTTGTTCTTCATTGCGTGGATATATTCTAATATCCCGCTGAAAAGGTGGTTCACCATCTTCATTTTTAAACACCATGGCAACCTCGTTTACAGTAGGTAAATTATATCTTCTTTGATCAGTGTTTCGATCTCTTTTTAACACCATATTGACTCTTGGTGTAGGCAATTGATGTCTTTGAGCATGTTCCTGTTGTTCTCTTTCAAGCTGTGCTAATTGTTTGTATGCTTGACTATATGGTTTTTTTTCCATAATTTTTTCAAGCTGTTCAAAGACTATGCGCAAACACTGTCTATTTTCTGGAAGTGTTATTCTTTGTTCCACAGCTTCCATCATATCTAAGACATATAACTGCAAATTTCCTTTGCTGTCCTTCTTGTGGGTGTAAATGTGAAGTTCGGTGGTATATTTGGCCTTGAACTCTGAAACAATAAGGACCATGTCCTGGTACATTTTCTGCTAATGTTGCACCCATTGAAGCAAATGAAATTGCACTGTTATAAGACATTATTATAATTTGGAAATGTTGGATCGCTCATAATGCATTCTAAATAATATGGAAATGGCTGTCTTAGTGGAAGTTTCACCTTTCCTTTCTGACAGCAACTAATGAAATTTCCGTCAGTAGGTCTTTCCTTTATAAAATGATAGGCCCCACAAAACTGACAAACCACATTAAGTAACCCACAATAATGAGTATCTACTTGTACTGCAGTAGTAAACACATTATCATGCATTTCTTCAACATAAATATCAGACCCACTTTCTCTATGTACATTTTTTTCTTGTGTTTCTACATTTAAGTCATTCTGCAAAATAGAGTCATTGGACAATGGTTCACAGAGATGTTTTTGTTTACTTTTACGTTTCTTTGAAGCCCCAACACACTCACTTGCGGCTTTCTTACTCATCTTTTTTTTATTTAAAAGTCTCTGTCGATCTTCTTCTCGCAAGCATTGTGAAGTTTCCGGTGTCTGAGCATCTCTCCACCTTTGCTTCCTTTCCCTTGCCAATCTTCTTTTGCGTTCAATTTTGTCTTCTCCATTGTCCGCCACTTTAATCTGTAATTTTAAATAGAGATGTAATTATTGTTTGTTCTTTGTTTTAAATACATTTTTTTTCCGATTTTTACTTTTAGATTTAAGTAGATGAATAAACTAATAAAACATTTTCAATTGTTGCACTTTAGTCTGAAAGAAATGAAACCATTTTTCAAAGTATTTTATTGACATATATGAAATCGGAAATAGCTGCACATATCCATCTTTATATTACTAATCTTTCAATGACATTCCTTCTTGATTGAATTCACAGCACACCATCCTTTTTTTTTTTTTTGCAAGTGTTGTAAGCTTTTTCTTTTCTTTAAATATTATTATTACTTAGTATTGTCTTTTCCACTTTTTAAAAGTTTTAACTAAATATCATAAATTAATGACTCAATAAGTACTATCCATTTTCAATCAATGTAAATTTTCACCAAATATATAATACATAGCCTTTTTCTATGCGTCACTACAAAATAACATTTTATACATGTGAAGATGATGTCGATGTTGTTCAAAGGCTGCAAACGTCACACTGTCTGTTTATTCCCTTGCAGATCCGAATAAACTGTAAAATCAAATAGATAATATTTTTAAACCTTTGCTTCATCAATATCATTAAATGAACATCAACAGACATATATTTGTCTACATTAAAAACATCATCTTTTTTAATATTTTGCCATAGTAATATAATTAAAATTCTATACCTGTCCAAATTATCCTTATGATGTTCAATTTGTGCAAACGTCACTGTCTCTGGTCATTCACATAGAAATCGCTGCAATTATACAAAATAGTAAAATTAATGTATAATATGTTACTTCATCTGTATTAATCAATGAGTCTTAACATACCTATTTTTGCATAGATTAAAAACATGAAATAAATATATCAATAAATCAACATGAACACACATATGAAAGCATAGATTATAAACATACACTCAATATTACTGTTAGTCTTTAAATAAGAATCAATGAATGTGTATTAATATTAAATTAATGTCTGACTAAATATAACATCAACACATAACCATGTTCCCTTTATTTTTTTTAGAGTGGTATACAAAATATATAAGAACTGAATTATTTAAATAATGTACATACATTAATAATTAATTAATAAACGTGTTCCATTTTTTATGCACATTCTTAAACGTTAACATTTTTTAATATTAATGATTAGTAATAATATATTAGGAATGTTATTTACAATTCTTACCCACAGGTAATCACGACATATCCCAAAATAGTTCTTAAATTAATGTACATTAATAATTATTGAATCAATGTGTTCCTAATTAATTAATGTACATTATGAATGTTATTAACAATAGTTTCACACAGGTAATCACGACATATAACAAAATAATTGTTAAATTAATGTACATTAATAATTATTTAATAAATATGTTTTTTTAAAGACATTTTTAATTTTGATATTAATAATTAATTAATTAATGTACATTATTAATGTTATTCACAATTGTTTCACACAGGTAAGCACAATATTATTTTTATCTTAATTACATTTCTTATTTCTTATTTATTAATTAAGTACAATTTATTAATTAATAATTATACATAATAAGCACAATATTAATTTTCTATTAATTAAATTTCTTATCTATTATTTATTAAGTAAGTACCAATTTATTAATTAATAATTATAAATAATAAGGACAATATTAATTTTCTATTAATTACATTTCTTATCTATTATTAAGTAAGTACCAATTTATTAATTAATAATTATAAATAATAAGCACAATATAAATTTTCTATTAATTAAATTTCTTATCTATTATTTATTAATTAAGTACCAATTTATTATTTAATAATTATAAATAATAAGCACAATATACATTTTCTATTAATTAAATTTCTTATCTATTATTTATTAATTAAGTACCAATTTATTATTTAATAATTATAAATAATATATTTACCTTTTTTAATGTAATAATGCTGAAGCAGTATACTGAAGAGCTAACAATCTCTTGCAATTTCCCGGCATCAAAAAACATCCAGGCAGACTGTCATCACCTGAGGAGAAAGTGTGAGTCATGTGTGAAATGTGCCCTACTGTATATATAGGGTTTGTGCGCGAGACAAATTCATAGTTTTAGGCGGGAAATCCGCAGTTGCGCGAGCCAAATGCGTTGTTTTCGGCGGGAAATCCTATGTGGCGCGAGCCAAAGGCGGGAAATCTGTGTTAATGCTTAAATAGGTAATATCGTTTCGTAAAATGTACTCGCTACTGTCTTTTTACTCATTTCGCAGTTAATCCGCATCCTTTATCTCGTTGTTTTTCAAACACATACGTCTGTGGCTGTGTTTTACGCAGTTCGTAGTAGTATAGCCTCGTTGTCATTTTTTTCCGGAGGCCATTTTTTTCTCGCTTAGCCGATTTTCGATCTTTGTAACTCGGCTAAATCGGTCTAAATTTCAGTTCCAACTCACTTCCAGACGTCCTGCCTGGTTCCCCATGCTGTAAGTGACCTTTGTTTTATTTTTTAGTGTGTATTTAGTGTTTTTTTTACTGTTTTTGTTCCGCCGCTTATCTCGTAATTTTTTTCACCTCGTATTTTTTTTCTAAGTGCTATGGCGCTCATTGCCAAAGTGCTACGATGTAGTCGTTCACCTTTAAAACACACCATTGTTACACCCATTCTTAAGAAACCCTCATCTAAACCAGCTTCTCCATCTAATTACCACCCTATCTCTCTTCTTCCACTGGTTTCTAAATTACTTGAACGTATAATCTACAATAGTCTCCCAATTTATTTCCTCCAACTCGCTTCTTGACCCCTTCAAATCTGGCTTCTGGTCCCAACACTCCACAGAGACAGCTGTCACGAATGACTTGCTAACCGCCAAATCAAAGAGGCACTTCTCTATTCTTATTCTCCTGAATCTCTCCTCTGCCTTTGACACAGTTGACCATCCTCTTCGTATCCAATTTCTCCACTCTCTTGGCATCCGTGATACTGCCCTCTCTTAGTTCACATCATATCTAGAAAATTGATCATTTAGTGTATCCTTCTCTGGCTCCTCTTCATCGCCTTACCCTCTCACTGTTGGTGTACCTTAAGGTTCTGTCCTAGGCCTCCTCCTCCCTTTGTACCGTAATAAACTCACTTGGATTTCAGTACTATCTATATGCTGATGACACCTAAATTTACCTCTCTGCACCCAAAACATTCCCGTCTCTTCTAACTCATGTTGCCAACTGTCTCTCTAGCATATGCTCCTTGAATGTTTGCTTGTCAACTCAAACTCAATATGTCAAAGACGGAACTCCTAATCTTCCCACCCTCTTCCACAGCTTCCACTCCTCACATATCTCTCACCGTTGACAATGCCATCATCACACCAACCTCTCAGGCCCGTTGTATTGGGGTCCTACTGGATCCTTGCCTCTTTCATTCCTCACATACAATCCATCACTAAATCTTGTCATTTTCCCTCATAAAGTCACTAACAAAATCTTGCCTTCTCTATCTAAAAAACATTTCCAAAATACGCCACTACATTACAAAAGACACAACTAAGATTCTAATACGCTCTCTCATCTTTTCTTGTCTTGACTACTGCAACTTGCTTCTTGCTGGCCTACCCATTATACGTCTTTCCCCACTTCAATCCATAATGATTGCCTCCGCTAGACTCCTCTACCCTACACAACGTTCAGTGTTGGCAGCACCTCTCTGTCAATCACTCCACTGGCATCCATGAGCCTCCAGAATACAATTTAAAATCATGACCATAACTTACAAAGCCCTCAACAACAGCGCACCCCCTTACATCTCTGCTCTCATCTCCAAATACTCCCCCACCTGCCTTATTCGTTCTGCTATCGACCTTCTTCTTTCTACCACTCTTGTCTCCTCCTCTCACCCCGGCCTTCAGGACTTTTCTCCTGCTGCCCCTATTCTCTGAAACTTTTTTGCCTCGCTCCACCAGACTATCCTCCTGCCTTAAAACCTTCAAAACCTCACTAAAAACACATCTGTTTAAAGAAGCCTGTCACCTTCCTTCCTAACATGCACAACACTTATCTCACCTTCCTGCACCACACACAAAACCTTTAGATTGTAAGTCTGCAAGTTTTTAATCTTGCATGGTGCTTTGGGGAAAGCACTATGGACACCGGATTCTATGCTTAAAGACAGGGCCCTCCATTCTTTGCAATGTGTTAATATTGAATTTGTATAGCGCTACGGAATATGTTAGCGCGTTACAAATAAACAATAATAATAATAGTTTTTACCTAAAAAACATTTCCAAAATAGGTCACTTTCTCTCACAAGACACAACCAAAATTTGAATTCACTCTCATCATATCCCGCCTCGACTACTGCAACTCTCTCCTTACTGGCCTCCTCATCACCCGTCTGTCTTCAGTCAATAATGAATGCCTCCGAGAGACTCATCTATCACACTCAGAGATCAGTGTCTGCAGCTCCTCTCTGTTAGTCACTCCACTGGCTTCCAATCACCTCCAGAATAAAATGTAAAATCATGATTCCTGTCTTCAGGACTTTTCTTGTTCTACCCCTATTCTATGGATCTCCTTGTCTCACTCCACTAGACTATTCTTTTACCTCAAATCCTTCAAAACCTCACCAAAAACTCATTTATTTAAAGAAGCTGTAATGGAACCCATCAATGTTTTACCCTGATTTATGGTTATTTAATTATTATGTTTAAAATATGATCCTACTGTTATACTGTATGTATGTTGGTTTATGCTCTGCAGAATATTAGCCCAGACTATTGCAGACTTTGGCATAATAGATACTCCTATTAAAGAGACTCCGCATAAGATAAGGAAGTCTATTGTATAAAGTGTTTTCATTCTCAGACATAAGAACAAAGGGAAGGATGATCTAATCAATGTCTGATTGTATCAAAGTAGCCAGGTAGCCTCAGGGAGGTGTGACCCACCTATTGTCCCTCTATGTGTATTGTGTGGCCAACTATGGGGGATGTGTATTGCCTGTGGGAAGAGATGTGTATATATATTTCTGCACATAACAAAATAAAGTCAGTATTTCTTTGACTTCCAAATTGAGTGTCGTCCAATATGGGAGGTCGGGGATGGTGAGACTGTAGTGCTTCTTGGATATTTTACCGTATACCAGCGGAGATATTGGATTCGTGTTCCAACTCTGGTACATTTGGTGGCAAGTGGCGGAATTGTTCCCACGGTTACAAGGACAGCTACAGGAGACACCATTCCGTGGAGTACAAATTGAGGGCAACGCTAGTATCCGTACAGCGCCCCTGGCTACAGCAGGATGGAACCGGCTAGTTTTGGTGTACCCCAGGGAGCAGAAGGTGTCGTCCTTCCTCCCCAGCGACAGTGTGTACCCCAGGGAGCAGAAGGTGCCGTCCTTCCTCCCCAGCGACAGTGTGTACCCCAGGGAGCAGAAGGTGACGTCCTTCCTCCCCAGCGGCAGTGTGTACCCCAGGGGGCCGAAGGTGTCGTCCTTCCCCCCCAGCGGCAGTGTGTACCCCAGGGAGCCGAAGGGGCCGTCCTTCCCCCCCAGTGACAGTGTGTACCCCAGGGAGCAGAAGGTGCCGTCCTTCCTCCCCAGCAACAGTCTGTACCCCAGGGGGCCGAAGGTGTCGTCCTTCCCCCCCAGCGGCAGTGTGTATCCGAGGGAGCAGAAGGTGCCGTCCTCCCTCCCCAGCGGCAGTGTGTACCCCAGGGAGCTGAAGGTGTCGTCCTTCCTCCCCAGCGGCAATGTGTACCCCAGGGGGCCGAAGGTGTCGTCCTTCCCCCCCAGCGGCAGTGTGTATCCCAGGGAGCAGAAGGTGCCGTCCTTCGCCCCCAGCGGCAGTGTGTATCCCAGGGAGCGGAGGGTGCCGTCCTTCCTCCCCAGCGGCAGTGTGTACCCCAGGGAGCTGAAGGTGTCGTCCTTCCTCCCCAGCGGCAGTGTGTACCCCAGGGGACCGAAGGTGTCATCCCCCCCCCCCCCAGCGGCAGTGTGTATCCCAGGGAGCAGAAGGCGTCGTCCTTCCCCCTCAGCAGCAGTGTGTACCCCAGGGAGCAGAAGGTGCCATCCTTCCTCCCCTGCTGCAGTGTGTACCCCAGGGAGCAGAAGGTGCTGTCCTTCCTCCCCAGCGGCACTGTGTACCCCAGGGGGCCGAAGGTGTCATCCTTCCCCCCCCCCAGCGGCAGTGTGTATCCCAGGGAGCAGAAGGTGTCGTCCTTCCCCCTCAGCAGCAGTGTGTACCCCAGGGAGCAGAAGGTGCCGTCCTTCCTCCCCAGCGGCAGTGTGTACCCCAGGGAGCTGAAGGTGTCGCCCTCTCCCCCCAGCGACAGCTTACCCTAACAAGGGGAGACACCAATCTCCCAGACGGCGCAGATGGGACCGTGGTCTCTGTGCCTGACCTACCGGGATGCTGGACAGCCTGTCCAGATCCCCAACTACCCTCACTGGGACAACCGGAGGAGGGGGTAAGTACAAATTCCCCTCCCCAGCTAACTCCTAATGTGGCCCCAGAGTTAACAGAGGAAATGTTAACCCCCACTGACCCCCACCTTTCCCTGGCTACTGAGCCGGAATATGTCCCAAGTACCCCAGCAGAAGAGCTGACAGCGGGACAGAGTGCAGTTGGCCTCTGTCCTCCCTTTGTCCCTTGTACAGAGCAGAATGTCCTGCAAGTTATACCAGCAGAAGAGCTGGTATCAGGGCAGAGTGCCGCTGGCCTCTGCCCCTCAAGTCCCCTCAGCATGTTGCCCCATCACCACAGCGAAATATCCAGGTGCCTGGTTAGACTTCCCCCCAAAGGGGAGATGTGTGACGAAGTGCCCTTCACCACTTTGTCCTGGAGAGGACTTATTGCCAGCCTCCTGCCCTGCGACTATGGCCCTGGGACATATTGCCCTTTAAAAACAGTATTCGGCCATATCAGAGTATGTCACTCATTCTGGCCCTTTAAATACAGGGGGGCATTCGGTACTTGCCCTGTGGGAGCGGTGATACCCCAGATAGCTATGCCATGGAGCCCATTCATATCATGAAAGACTATGGGAAAGACTTTAGCTACATGGCAATTGAACTGTGTGAATAGGATCTGAGCGCTATTTGGTAGTTTTGTGCGCTCAGATCCCATCTGGGGATATGTGAAATGTGAGTAAATGTGAATTGCAGTAATGCTGATGGGTTGTCAAACTAGAGAATTGACCAACAAATACTTTTGTCCGGACATTCCCAGGCCGATCTGTTGGGATCAGACCGTGTATGCCGGTTTATGGTCACGGGGGAGGTGTGTAACGGAACCCATAACTGTTTTACCCTGTCTTATGGTTATTTGATTATTATGTTTAAAATATGATCCTAATGTCTTAGGACATTAGAACCCCCGAAGAGGCAAGCTTTGACCGGGCGGTAAGAATCAGACTGGCTCATTATGGTCCCAACCCGTCTCCAGAGATCATCAGCCGTGTCATGGACGCTGTAGATGCCAACCTGCAACGCCAAAGCTTTGCTGCAGCAGCCCCGGTGGAGAAAAGGAAGGTACCGTTTGCAGCTTTTAAATCCTTCATTGAAACAGAAGGGGAGATTGATGGGTACCTTGCTGATTTTGAGCGGCAATGTGCGCTACACAAGGTACCCGCAGAGGACTGGGTAACTATATTGTCCGGAAAGCTATCCGGCCGGGCCAGTGACGCTTTTCGTGCCATTCCTGATGAGGAGATCGGGGATTATGTGGCTGTAAAGGAAGCTTTGCTCTCCAGGTATGCTGTTACACCGGAGGCATACCGGAGGCGGTTCAGAGACACTGCAAAACTAACTGGGGATTCCTACATCGAATGGGCATGTAAAGTACACCGCACAGCCGCTCACTGGATGGCGGGGTGTCAAGCCGTATCCGGGGAAGAGGTGCTGCAGATGTTCCTGCTGGAACATTGTTTTGAGAAATTATCCCCAGGCGTCAGAGAGTGGGTAAGGGACCGTAAACCCTCCACCCTGCATGAAGCAGCCCGTCTGGCAGATGAGTACACGGATGCCCGTAAACTGGACAGTGCTATTGTTAAGACTCCTGCCAGAATGGAGTACCGACCAGCAGCACCACCTCCAGCTAATAACTACCCTCAGCCGCCCCGGCCTAATTCACGGGACTACTCAACGCCCATCCGGTGTTTTAGGTGCAAGCAGCTGGGGCACAAACGACCAGAGTGCCCGCTGAATACCGCTAACCAGGCCCAGTCTTGGAGGAGACCCACCAGCGGAAACCAGCACAACCCTCCGGCCGCTGCCCACTGCGTAGAGGAGGAGGAATGTTGGGGCGTCCTGCACGTGGCAGACCCCGTCCAAGCTGCCCACCGGGATACCCCAGAGAGGTACGGGAGGGAACCGAACAGAGGAGGGTGTAGCTCGTGGATGGGAGGGGGAGGAGCCAAAGAGGCGGATACAGCGGGAGCGACCATACCAACAAGAACACGAAGGGCCGACCGAGCGCGAGACTGCAGGATGAGCACCAAGCACGTGACCTGCAGGTATTTTATACATGGAGTTTGCAGAGAAGGAAGTAGATGTATGTTCTCACATGACTTGGCGACAAGTAAACCATCAACAATCTGTCGGTTTTATCAGAAAGGACAGTGTGCTTATGGCACCCGTTGCAGGTATGACCATGTGAAACCCTGTGGTGGTGGGGCTGTTTACTACTCTCAAGAACCTCCATCACAATCCGAGAGAAGGTTCGGGATCTTATCCAACTGCAATCGCACATACTGTTCAACGTGCATCCGACAATGGTAGACTGCTGCGGTGGAGTAAATGGACATCCCTACCACCTCCTAGTCCGGTCATCCCCAAGTTGACCCGCCAAAGGGTCAAGCCGGGTCTGCCGGAGTGTCCCACATGGAGGGAGCCGTGTGACAGATCCATCTATATGGACTGATATTGCTGGTTCGTCTGTTTTGCCTCCGTCCATGGAATAATATATATGGATGTATATAATAGTATGGGGTAGTCATGTTGTACCCATTGCAACATACATATTGCAATATGAGAAGGGCACCCAGCTGGCCACAAAGGCTAATCACTTAAGTACACACACTTAAGTGATAGCAGCCAGGAACAATAAGGTCCTAACAGACAGAGAGACGCCTTAACTCTGTCTGATGGGCCAGAGGTAATTAGGGGTTGACCAAAGGTTGTCACTGCCCCTATTGTGTATGTGAAGGGTTTAAAAATGTGTGTTGTTTCAATAAAAGAGAGTTCACTTTTAACCCTCAACACGGAGCGTGGTCTCGTCCTTGGGGGTGTCGTAATAGTCCCTCTATGTGTATTGTGTGGCCAACTATGGGGCATGTGTATTGCCTGTGGGAAGAGATGTGTATATATATTTCTGCACATAACAAAATAAAGTCAGTATTTCTTTGACTTCCAAATTGAGTGTCGTCCAATATGGGAGGTCGGGGATGGTGAGACTGTAGTGCTTCTTGGATATTTTACCGTATACCAGCAGAGATATTGGATTCGTGTTCCAACTCCGTTACAGAAGCGTATCACTTTCAGCCGTAATTTACGCTATATATTGTACCTCACCTTTCTATTCCTCACCTATACCCTTTAGACTGTTTTCAGTCTTGTTGGGTGCTTTAGAGAAAGCACTATGTATGCATGACTTTAAACTCAATAACAGGGCCCTCAATTGTTTTGTAATTTGTTACATTTGTTTCTGATTGTATCTACTCCGTTTACGGCTATGGAATATGTTGGCACATTACAAATAAAGGTTTATAATAAATAATAATAAAAAGGCTGAGAAGACTTTTAAATATACAGCAAGATTATATCTGCACAATGGAAATACTCTAAGGGTTGGCAAACCCCTCAGTCAACCTACCCTCTCTAATCCACTGCAGTTACGGAAAACTAAACGTTGACTCAGTACCCAAGCCACAAGCCGTGTTAGGAAGCCCAACACTCGCCCTAGCCTAATCATATCCAGGTGGCCAACACAGCTGAAGGTGACAGCCCTTAAACCCCCTAAGGAGCTCAGATATAGTGGGATAAGTTGCACCATCTGGTGGGAAGATAAGGTAGCCCCTGCTGGGGCCACACACATTCTAGCGCCTGACCCCTGGCTGGAAACATCGTAGCCCCTTCCCCGCTCCTGTACTTGGCATTTGAACCAATCAGTCCTTCACACTCTGTAAGCTGGTTGATGCAAAGTTGGACAGACAGACCAATCTGGTCCATGCCGACCGGGAACAGACCCTGTTTGGTTCATCCAAGTTAGGAGGGAATTTCGAAAGTTCCAAAAGATCTGCATGTATTTGCCTATGTACATTTTTTATTGTATAAGAAAAGTGTATGTAAAGAAAGACCTGAAAATAAAGATTATGCTCTTTCCGGGACCCTTAGAAATGGTGTGTTTCATTAGAAGGAAGACGTTTATTATTTTATTCTATTGAGAAATTATACAACTTGACCTAAGAAGAAGGGAAACTGGGGAACTGTGCCGATCTGTGTGTAGGATTGGGTATCATTAGTCCATTTCAAACTCACTGAAGAGGCAGATCTTGACAGATCAATATTTAGGCATAAATTGAGAAGTAGGTTTGCCCTGATTCACTTTCTCTAAATATAGTAATTTACATTGCAATTCCCTGCCTAAGCAGTTGTTGATTCTTATGATTAGAAGCTATTTTATGACAAGAGCCCCATATATACTTTTTGTGTGCTACCCACATCCACCTTACATTTAAGTCAGGTATGTATAAAATTCTATGTCTTGAGCTAGCATATCTCAAATTTGTGGGTCAGTGTGCATAAATTCATTAAGTCTCTAGTACCTAGGTGAGAGCAACTGGGGTGTTTGTCACAATCTACTGTTTGATTGGGCTTGAAAAGATCCTAGATCAATCCTATCCAGTAGAATCGTGAGGTCAGTTGTATCTCTACTGGTAGGATATAGACCAGTATCAGGACAGTGACCACCAGAGGGCACCAACGATACCACAGGAAAGCAAGAACTGTAGAAGTTACTGACTGTAACTGTAAAACTTGCTAAAACTCAGGCAGTTCAGACCTGTAAACACAACAGGTCTAAATCGAATGATGAAATTGTTATAAAGTTTATTTGTCAGCATATTTTGCGACAATTCCGTTATTATATTTTATTCACAGCAACAGAATTATTTAACGGCTCAGGTATAAGATAACTGGCAGTTTGATTGTTTTTCTTATTAGGTTTTGCTATATGCATGACCTTATCTTTCTGAACAAGTAAGAAGGAACCATTGACACTGGGAATATCTCAATAATTGTGTATTAAATCATAACGGCTATCTCTGCACATTTTAATACAGAAAATGTATTTTGTGTATTTGGTAAAGCAGGAAAGAAACTTGAAAACTGAAATTTAGCAGCTAATATCCTCATTAGATCAAATGCTTTCAAAATTGTGAATATTCTATAGAACTAGCGAATTGCCTGTCAAAAAATGACGGCAATGAAATTGTAAGTGAGCTAATGCTGTTTGGTGTATAATAAAATAAATAATACATTAATAAAGTAATATACTTTACCTATTTTGAAGTAATATTTGCAGGAGGCATTCTGTTGAAGAGCTGGCAATCTGTTTTGATGTTGCTGCAGCATTAGTGGTGTGGAGCTGCTGTGTAAGCATGATAAATGTGTGGAGTGTAATAGTGTGTGTGCGCGAGACAAATCCGTTAGCGTAGCTGTGTACTTCCGCATTATATAAGTTATTTGTCAGGAATCAGCCAGTGGCCATATTGGATTTGGTGTGAACTATGCTGGGGCCATTTTGTGACTGGCAGCAGTGGCCATCTTGGGGCTGGGTTATCTTCCACATGCTGTTGCCATGTGGAAGAACAAAAGGTTTGGGCTCACAGAGTCACTGCTTGTGAATGGTATGAATAGGGGGTTGCACTGTCACCATTAAATAAAGTCAGCATTACTGCATAAAATGGATTGACGTGGAAAACTTGCCCCACCCTGATACCATGTGGGAATGGGGAAATATGGTTTGGGTTGTAATAGTTAATTACAGTATAAGCTTGTATATAGTATTATGGAGTGATTGTATTTAGTTAACCATCCCCCATTAGGTAAACACTGAGGCAGGAGCTGAGCAAGATCCTGAACAAGATAAACCTCACAGGGTGTCGCCAGGACTTGAACAAAGAGCTAGTAGGGGTTTCCCCAGGGGCAAAGTCCAGAGGGCAGGGAGATGTTTCTCCCTTGAGAGCCAGAGACCAAATAAATTAGGTAGCCACACCTAGTGGGCGGACCTGGGAGGAGTCTCATGGTTCCCATCTAAGGACCCTGCCTGATTGGCCAGAGGCAGTTAGGGGCTGACTAAAGGTAGCCCCTCCTGGTAATGTTGTATGCCTGTTTAAAAGATGTTGTTTTCCAAATAAAGTTGTTCATAATTTTCATCAAGACGTGGTGTGTAGATGTATTATTTACCCGGGGACATATGCTTGCAGTAAGATTCGTCAGACTTACTGTCAATATTGGTCAGTCTAAACCAAGGGCTGAGACATGATGTTCCTGTAATCAAAGCTAACTCCAAGGTCCAGAGTAACCCAAATCCGGTCAACAGACCCAAACCAGAGAGTGGGTCGTGACATTATTGTTCTAAAATGGTGGCTAATGTGTGGTATGCGGCAGTGGCTGATTTAGCGTCCTTCGTTTTGGATGTCGTCCGAATTTTTCGGAATATCCGTAGCTGTTTGGTGGTGTTTTGCGTGTTTATGGTGGTGTTTTGCGTGTTTAGGGTCCCTTAGCCTCGTTTTCGTTTTGTTCGGCGGCCATTTTTTCTCTTGCTTAGGTGATTTTCGGGTGTTTAAACTTCGAAATGTGTACTTAAATCGAGGGGAAACTTTACTTGCAGAGGTCCTGGGTGCACCACCTTGCTGTGGGTAAGCTTTTTATATGTTTGTTGTGTGTATTTATTGTGTTTTGGGGTCGCGCGGGTTGCGTCCTTGTTTTCGTTTTGTTCGGCGGCCATTTTTTCTCTTGCTTAGGTGATTTTCGGGTGTTTAAACTTCGAAATGTGTACTTAAATCGAGGGGAAACTTTACTTGCAGAGGTCCTGGGTGCACCACCTTGCTGTGGGTAAGCTTTTTATATGTTTGTTGTGTGTATTTATTGTGTTTTGGGGTCGCGCGGGTTGCGTCCTTGTTTTCGTTTTTTTCGGCGGCCATTTTTTCTCTCGCTTAGAGAATTTTTCAGTGTCTAAACTCTTTTATTTTTAGTTAAATTGAGGTGTAACTTCAGTTTTTGAGGTCCACCTCTTCCTGTAGGTAAGCTTTTTATGTATTTGTTGTGTGTATTTATTGTATTTTTCATGTTTTGATGTGCGCGGGTTGCGGCCGATTTTTGCGAGGTCGTAATGGGTTGTAACATGTCTTGTATTTTCCTTTCGTAACTACGCAAATTTTGCGAGGGCCTAAGTTGCTGGCAAGGAGCGCCAGCCAGCAACTGCGGCCCTGGCTTTGCGAGGGCCGCAGGCTCGCTTTGCGAGCCCGCAAGCGTTAGCAACAGCTCGCATGCTCACAACTATATATGTAATAACTATATTCATAGACACTTCTACAATCTACAAAATATCTGTTTTTATCAAGTCCTAACTTCAGTAACATTCAACAGAGCTTATTCAAAGTGGCTAAATATTATGCTGATATTCAATAAAGTTGAAATAATGAAATAAAACATTGTTATAGCTATCTCAATGAAACATTGCTTTTATGATAAATGTACTTGAAAAAACACCTTTTCCTTATTGTATCTAAAGGAGGATACTTATGGTATTTAATGCTGCTTGTGGTCGGACCTTCTCTTGGACAGTAGCTGGCGGGTGGCAATTGTTACAAGACCCATTTTTTGCCTGCTTAGAGAGCATAGGGATAGGCCTAAATGAGGGGTGAGGTGTAAAGAGATTACTCAGGTGAGGAATTAGGCTGGAGGGAAGGATTTTATAGGGGAGGAGAGAAGTTCCCCTCCCACAACTTCGGCATATACACCTGGTTATTTATAACTTTTCACAGCAAATATTTTTACAATCAAAAAGGCCTGGTGTCAAAAAGACTATGGTGGTGCAACTGTACATTATAATTATTATAGTTTATTTATAACGCACCAACATATTCTGTAGCGCTGTACATAAATTCAGTTCAGACAAATACAGATCAACATTTAGCAAAGCAAGCAGGGCCCTGTCTTTGAGCCAGGAATCCAATGTCCATGGTGAATTCCAAAAGTACTTAGGCTAGAAACTTGCAGACTTACAATCTAAGGTATAGTGAGTGGTAAAAGAGGGAGAGAGAGGTGATGAGCGTGTTTGGGTGGAAGGTGATACGCTTCTTTAAAGAGATGGATTTTAAGTGAGGTTTTAAATGTTTTGAGGCAAGAGGATAATCTGGTGGAGCGAGGCAAGGAGTTCCAGAGACTAGGGGCAGCACAAGAAAAGTCCTGAAGGCAGGAGTGAGAGGAGGTGACAAGAGTTGTAGAAAGAAGAAGGTCACTAGCAGAACGAAGAGGGCGGGTGTGGGAGTATTTGGAGATGAGAGCAGAGATGGAAGGGGGAACATTATTATTGAGGGCTTTAATACACAGGTACCAGCTGCTCCAGTCTTTATTTTAAAAGAAAAAACTTACATGACATTTACCGTTTTAAAATCTGGAACCCAACTGTCAGTTTAACCTCTTGTGGGCTGGTTATGTCAGAAGATTTAGTATATACAGAATCTGAGGGGATCCATATACCACAAACAAATGTCCATTTTAGCTCCTTTATGTGTCTACAGCTCATCTTTCCTGCCAGTCACAGTATAGCAATATAAAATAACAAATAACACATATAACACATTTAACCTTTTTACATATAACACATTTAACCATATCCCTGCCATGATGGCTGCAACAGTGCCAATGTCCATGTGGCTATGACACAATACTTTATAATGGAAAAATTACACTGTACTATACAACATTACACAGTATTTACCATTGTCAGCCTGAGGCCCATGCCATTTTAACAGTTCTGAAATCCCCCGGAGGATGACAATTTCTCCCTCCCCCTTTCTAGTGTAGCCTAGAGAGTGATCCCGTCGGATGACTCTAACCACACTGTCCTTACTTTTCTTTTTGTGTTGACATACCATCTGCATTTTGATGGACTTTTCCCTGACAATGCTGGATAGTAAATTGAAAGTCTGCAGGGCCAGGTTCCATCTCAGCAATATTCCACCATTCACAGCCACTGTGGACAGCCAACACAGGGGATTAAGGTCAGTTACCACAGTGAATTCCCATCCATGCTGTTATTTTTTTCAGGGCACACACCACAGCCATGCACTCATTTTCCACTGCTGCTTAAGTCACCTTCCTAGGCAACAACTTCCTACTATGGGGTGCTCACATCCTTGCTCATCTTTTTGGCTCAATACTGCTCCCAATCCATATGTGGAGGCATCCGTTTGGACAATGAAGGGTCTTTGGTAATTGAGAATAGCCAAAACGGGAGCAGGTGAGAGCATATTTCAGGGCCTGAAGATCAACTTCACAGGCAGGAGTCCAGTCCACAATCCAGTACCCAATGCCCCAGGTACTGTACTTTGTCCCTTGCGTACTGGCATTTATCTGGGCAAATGGTCAACTTAGCCCCCTTGATAACCTCTAGTATAATCCTGATGTGTTGAAGGTGTTCTTCCGAAGTATTACTGAAAATAGCAATATCGTCTAGCCTTAACAAACCCCTGGTGTCCATGTAATGATTTGTCTACTCACCTCTTGAAGGTAGAAGGAGCATTCTTCATCCCAAATGGCATCACTTTGAATTTATAGAACCAAAATGGGGTGATAAATGCTGACTTCTCTCAGGCTGTCTCTGCAAGGGGAATTTGCCAATACCCCTTAGAGAGATCCAGGGTAATTAGGTACTTTAGATTGTCAATCCTGCAAGGTGCTTTAGGGAAAGCGCTATGGACACCGGATTCCAAGCTCAAAGACAGGGCCCTCCATTCATTGCAATGTGTGAATCTTGAACTTGTTATTGGGTAAGCATCAGTGTTTATCCTCTCATTGAGCTTATGGTAATCCACACAGAAACAGGTTGTTCCATCTCTTTTAGGCACCAATACTAATGACTGCTCAATTACTCATAATTTTAATATCGCTCTCAACTCATCATGCATACTAGCCCTCACTGCCTCTGGGACTCAGTAGAATGGTTGCTTCAGGGTAGGGCATTTTTCAATTATGTAAAGCTAAGGGGATACACCCTGGGCTAGTGAAAACAGTACCCTTTAAGGGGCGGGGGGTGTCGAGTAACTGGGTCTTCTGGTCTGAGTTCAAGTTGACTGATGTACTACCTCCTCCTGACTGGTCTGAATAGCTGGGCCAACAGGTCAGGTAGGACTCCCTCCCCTGTATCACTGCCTGTAGGTAGACATATGGCCAATAGGTTTTTGTGTCACCTCTGGTATGCTTTCAATCTATTTACGTGGGCCACTCTGGTAACATTCCTGTCAGGATCTATGACCACTGTATAATTATGGAGGTTCAGCTTTTTGATTATGGTGTAAGGACAGTCCCAGGCTGCTTGTACCTTTATCCTGAGGGTGGGGAAGATGCATAAGTACTTCCTGCCCCACCTCCAGCTCCCTATCTTTAGTTCTCCTGTCATAATAGAGTTTGGCTTTGGCTTTAGCCTCTTGCATGCATTCTTTTACTAACCCAGTTAACATAACCACCTTTTTTTCAGAAAAGCAGAACATATTAGTCTACTGGCACCTGGTGCTGCCCATCATTTCCTTCCCATGCCTTTATGACCACAATCAAGAGGACCCTCAGCTGCCTGAGATACAGGAGTTCAAAGGGAAAGAGAACCGTGGACTCCTAAGGCACTTCTCTATAGGCAAAGAGAAGGTAGGAAAGTAAACATTCCCAATCCTTCCCTTGCTCTGTGAAAGTACAGAGCAACCGCTTGAGGGAACCATTGAACCACTCACAGAATCCATTGGTCAGCGGGTGATATAGGAAAGAACTCATGTGCTTAATATCACATAACTTCCATAGCTGCGTTACGTTGGCCATGAACTGGGTGCATCTATCTGATATGATCTCCTTGAGGAACCACATCCTGGAGAATACTACCATCAAAAGCATCTGCTACCTTAGTGGCCATGATTTTAGACAGGGGATAGCCTCAGGATACTGAGTAGATGTCACAATCGCCTTGACCACCAGCCTCTTTGGATCCACCCAGAATTGATTAAAACAGGCCATTACTCTAGCCACATAATGTCTATAAGGAGCTAGCAATATTTTGACTCTTATTTATGTGGTTGTGGGATGGGGAAATTGTACCTTGTTTGACCCACCAGCAAACATGATTCCCCATATATGTTTACCTCATGATGTTATATGCTGTTTCCACTCTCCCTGCCCAATAGATTATATTCAGACTGAAAGTTTCACTTCTTGTAAGTTTTGCTCCAAACTCGATAAAGCGAGTTATCCAATATCACTCTCTCTGACTCAATAAATAGGCTTATGGAACAAGTTATCTAGAAGATATTTTTGTCAAAATCCTCAGAGAAGATAAGAGCTGCCCTGGCTCTATACAGCTAGTGAAGTAGATGTTATGATGCCTTGGTGAAAGACCAAAAAGAACCTGAAAGATCTGCTGCATAAGTTTGGCCACAACAGTCTTATCTAGCCCAACTGAAGAAAGCAAATTGTCACAACTGGTGTGAGAAGTGCGATGCCTTCAACAACTATCCAAGACAGCGACCCAATGGCTTGTATGCTGACCTTCCCATTGCTGAAATATGCATCCTTCTCAAGGAGAGGGGTATCATAGTCTTCCGACCCTGCATCAGGGAGAGGAGCTTTACCAAAATGACAACGAGCAGGTAACTCGAGCATACCAGCCCAATGCACCACCAAAGAGGGTGGAAGGTAACCAGCGTACCCGGTCACCCACAGAGATGCCCCAGGAGGTGGATGAAGTTGCAGGAGACTCCGGCCTCAATGTGCCAACCTCTCCACTGAACCAACCTTTGCTGAGAGCACTGAGGTGATGAGACTGATCGACCAAGAGGTACAAGCAGAGAGAGAATGGAGGATGGTGACTCTCTTTCCTCCAGCTGCCCCTTGACTGCTACGCTCAAAGTGGTGTAGTCCAGCTTCAAACACTTTGAGGATGGCAAAGATGACCTGGATGGGATCCTTCAGGACTTCGAAAGGCAGTGTTAACTTTTGTGGGTCTGGTTGCTGGTATGCCGGCTCAGTGGAAGGGCAAGTTAAGCCTACTGGCCCATTCCCTGTGACCTGGTGGCAGAGTATGAGGAGATCTGCCAGGTCTTGCTACGGAGATATGCCCTCACTGAAGGAAAATACTGAGCCCTTTTCCTCAGTGTGGCCCGGCAAAGTGGGGACACTAACTCTGAGGTGGTTTGGCAGATCTGAAGGACTGTAAACCTGCCACAGTAGAAGAAGCCGAAGCCTGGTGGACCAATATGAAGAAACCAGAAGAGAATGGAGGATGACACACCCGAGCAGCTCAGAGCAACTGATTAGACCACAGGTGCCCGGGTCAATCACGTAGTGTCAGCTGCCACCTAGGAGATCCACCACTGCTGCTGGAAAGTCTGAACCCTCCTGTCCTGGCATTCAGGTACCCCCTAAGCCCACAATGGGGTTGGCAGCCGGACAGCAGGGCAAAAGGTGAGATTGGGGCCGTAGTGTTATGGATACCATCAGCAGGGCCATTTGAAGAGGGGCTGACAGAGTTAGCTCCGTAGGAGCATGCCTGCTTCGTTTTTCCCCTTAATGTATTTGGGCATATTTGGGCCTGACATAGAGGGGGAGGAAAGTGAGGATTACCAAGACTGTACCGAGGACCTGAGCTCCTACTCCTCCATGAATGTGATCAGGCTTGGCCAGGAGAACACCCACCCACCCCACATCCAGCCAGTGATAGCGGATGGGCACCAAGTCCATAGATTTTGGGACATGGGCACTTTCATCACTGTTATCCACCCAAAGGTTAATCAGGCCGTCCTGCTTAACAAGGAGATGGATATAATTGAATCATTGAATCTTTGTGGGTTGAGCTAAATAGTGGAGGAGCTAATTCTAAACGCATATTGGTGGGAGTATGCTATAAACCCCCAAATATAGCTGGGAAATACAATTATTGTTACAGATTGGAAATGCAGCTAAGCAGGGGCAAGTTCTAATAATGGGAGACTTTAATTACCCTGAAATAAACTGGAAAAATCAGACCAGCAGCTCAGCTAAGGGGAGCAGGTTCTTGAGTACACTCAGGGATCATTATCTGGCCCAGGTAATACAAGAACCTACTAGAAATGGGGCCATCTTGGATTTAGTCATCACAAGTAATATTGATATAATATCAAATGTAAAAATAGGGGAACCCTTGGGGAACAGTGATCACAACACAGTCTCATTTGAGATTGAATACAAAAAACAGAGTTGTAAGGGGCCAACAAAAACTCTAAATTTTAAAAGGGCTAACTTTAATGGGCTATGGGCAGCAATACAACATATAGACTGGGACAAAGAACTTACAGGGAAAAATATTGAAAATAAATGGACAACATTTAAATCCTTACTAAATAAACATACTCATCACCATGTACCATGTGGAAATAAAATGAATAGGAGTAAATCGCATCCCATGTGGCTTAATAATGACTTAAAGATCATGATGAGGAAAAAGAAATATGCATTTAAATTATGCAAGAAGGAGGGAACAAAGGCAGCTTTATGTGACTATAAGGAAATCAACAAGTCTTGCAAAAGGGCTATTAGACTGGCTAAAATAGAAATTGAGAAGTCAGTTGCAATGGAAAGTAAGACTAACCCTAAAATATTTTTTAAATATATTAATAGGAAGAAGGCCAGGAAGGAATCGATAGGACCATAACAATGTGACACAGGCCATCTGATAATTAGTGACCAGGAAAAGGCAGATGAGCTAAATAGGTTCTTTTCTTCGGTATACACAAGGGAGGTACCAGTGGTTGGGACACCACAACACAATGGGGCTACACTACCTTCACTAAATAATTGGTTAACGCAGGAAGTAATACAAAAGAGGTTGGAAAAAATAAATGTTAATAAAGCCCCAGGTCCTGATGGAATACATCCAAGGGTACTGAGGGAGCTGGGTTCTGTAATAGCCAAACCATTATATCTAATCTTTCAAGACTCACTCACTACAGAATCTCTACCAGATGACTGGAGAAAAGCAGAGGTGATACCTATATTTAAGAAGGGATCTAGAGCACATCCGGGGAATTATAGACCAGTGAGCCTCACTTCTGTAGTTGCAAAGCTTTTAGAAGGGTTAATAAGGGACAGAATACAAGAATATGTCTATTTGAACAGGATCATAGGTAGCAGTCAAAACGGATTTATGAAGGATAGGTCGTGTCAGACCAATCTAATTAGTTTTTATGAGGAGGTTAGTAGGAACTTGGATCATGGCAACTCAGTAGATGTAGTCTTTTTAGATTTTTCAAAGGCATTTGATACAGTGCCACATGGAAGACTAGTGAGCAAACTAAGGGATACAGGAATTGCAGTAAATATCTGCTCATGGATCGAGAGCTGGCTAAAAGACAGGAAGCAAAGGGTTGTGAATGGAACATACTCTGATTGGTCTAATGTGGTAAGTGGGGTTCCTCAAGGTTCAGTATTAGGTCCTCTCCTTTTTAACATATTTATTAATGACATTGAAGTAGGACTCGAATGTAGTGTCTCCATTTTTGCTGATGACACTAAGTTGTGCAAGGTAATAAAATCAGATAATGATGTACTTTCCCTACAAAAGGATTTGCATAAATTAGAGAAATGGGCGGCTAAATGGCAGATGAGATTTAATACAAATAAATGTAAGGTTATGCATTTGGGAAGGAACAATAGCCAAGCAATCTATAATCTTAATGGAGCAAATCTAGGGGTATCAGATATTGAAAGGGATTTGGGAGTACTAGTGGACAACCACCTAGGTAACAGCGCTCAAAGCCAAGCAGCGGCTGCAAAGGCAAATAAAATATTAGCATGTATTAGGAAGGGTATAGAAGCCAGGGAAGAAGATATAATTCTGCCACTATACAAATCTCTAGTACGCCCTCATTTGGAATATGGAGTACAATTTTGGGCACCACCTCATAAAAAAGACATTTTAGAGCTGGAAAAAGTACAGAGAAGAGCAACAAAACTAATAAGGGGAATGGAGGGGCTAAGTTATGAAGAAAGACTAACAAAATTAAACTTATTTTCGCTAGAATAAAGGCGCCTAAGAGGACATATGATTACGTTATATAAATACATCCAGGGTCAATATAAGGCTTTGTCGAGTGAACTTTTTGTAGCAAGAGATTTTCAACTGACAAGAGGAAATCCTTTGAGGTTAGAGGAGAAAAGATTTCACCTTAAACAAAGAAAAGGGTTCTTCACAGTTAGGGTGGTTAAACTGTGGAATTCTCTACCAAAGGAGGTGGTGACAGCGAATTCGATAGACAACTTCAAAAAGGGGTTAGATATATTTTTGAATAAAGAGGGCATTCAAGGCTATCCTAGATAACTAGCAAAGGAATATTGATCCAGGGAGAAATTTGATCGCCAGTTTCTGGGGTCTGGAAGGAATTTTGCTTTTCTCCCCCCTTATGAGACAATTGGCAAAGTTTCAATGTTTTTTTTTTTCCTGTTTGCCTTCCTCTGGATCAAATAACAATTAACAATTAATAATAAATAGTCCACATTAAAAAGATCAATAGAGATCTAAAAAGGTTGAACTTGATGGACTAACTCTTTATTCATCCTCCAATACTATACTATTAATAATTATTTAATCAATAATTTAATTAATAACTAATCCGCATATTGCAGATCCGAGGAGATCTTAACAGGTTGAACTTGATGGACTGAAAGTCTTTTTTCAACCTTAATTACTATGTAACTATGTAACTATAATAGTAGAAGGGGGGTAGCTCAGCTTGTTCAGCAACACAATGGCCCAGATGGTCATTGACTGGGGTACCAGGCAGTCTACCTAGGATGTGGGTGTAATGGCAGTACTTACTGCAGACTTCCTATTAGGGGACAGCCTAGGGAAGATGGAGTGTTGATATGTGACCATTGTTACCCGGTCACAAACTACTGCTTCTATCCAGGAGGACACTGCAAGGAAGAGGATCCTGGGGCTCTGGCCTGGCCCGAGGGTAGGCTGGCCGTACTTGAGGAATTGTGTTGTGGAGAGCTAACTTAGCGGAATTGAAGGCATCATTAGCTACAGATAGTACCTTAGGGGGTATTAGGTGGATGTCTCCCCAGGGAGAGAAGGGACCACAGGGGGAGGATATTATATGGCAAGGGGGACTACTGTATAGAGTTAGCAATGGAGATGAGAATGTAGGGAACAGGGCAGTCCAGAAATAGTTGATAGATTTGACCCATGATATACCCCTAGCAGTGCATATGGCCTGTAAGAGGACTCAACATTGCCAGACCTGGGAGTTCTACTAGCCAGGGATGAACAGGGAAGTGGCTACCTACTGAGATTCTTGTGCCTCCTGTCAGCGGTATGGACATACTGGTAAGATGCCCAGTTACCACCCTATCTCCTTCCTGTTATAGATACCCCCCCTCCACGAGTGGCAATAGACATCATAGGACCCCTATATTGACCAAATAGGACGAGAAAGAAGTATATCCTTACTGTGGTCAATGATTCCACATGATACCGAGAAGCGGTAGGCTAGAGAAGATCACTGCCACTACTGTGACCAAGACCTTGATGGTAATTTTCTCTTGGATCGGGCTTCTCAGGGAGATCCTGTGGGATAGGGGTACTCAATTCATGTCAGAACTGACCTAGCAATTGTGGCATCTACTGTATGTGTAACCAGGTATCTGACTTCCTCGCCCTATCACCCCCGGACCAATGTCTTGTATGAACGGTTCAATGAAACCCTGAAGTGGATACCCAGGACATTCGAGGAGCAGGAGAGGGATTGGGAGAAGCTTCTGCGAGGTACTGACTAGTTTGTGCAGGATGCCTTATGGAATGAAGAATGCCCCTTCCACCTTCAAGAGGCTAGTGGATCAGTTACTGTGGGGACACCAGGAGTATGCACAGACATACCTGGATAATATAGCTGTGTTCAGCCAGACCTGGGAGGAACACCTTGTGCAGCTCCAAAAAGTATTAGGGGCTATAAGGGAAGCAGGACTTACTATCCGGTCTGACCAGTGGGCCAGAGGGCAGATTAGGCCACAGTTTAGCAACCTGGTCCATTCCACACACAAAGAAGCAAGTGATGGCTTTCTTGGGAACTGCTGGTTATTATAGGAAATGTGTTTCTAATTACAATGCCATTGCCAAACCCCTCAGCGACCTGATGTGCAAGAAGAAGCCGAAGGAGGTGGGCTGGACTATAGCTTGTGAGACAGTGTTTAGGATACTCCAGCAAGCTCTAATATCATCCCCGGTTTTGGCCACACCAAACTATCAGTGTCCTTTTATTGTCCATATAGATGCTTCCACCTATAGACTAGGAGCTGTACTAAGCCAGCTGGATGACTTCGGAGCAGAACACACCATTGCCTACCTGAGTAAGAAGCTACTACTCAGGGAGGTGGCATATGTTGCCATTTAAAATGAGTGCCTGGTAGTGGTAGTGGGCTCTAAAGAAGCTCCGAAATTATCTATATGGGAAGGAGTCCAAGGTGGTGACTGATCACAACCCACTATGCTGGCTTACAAGGGTGGCTGGGGAAAATGCACGTTTGCTAAGATGAAGCTTAGCACTTGAGGCTTACAATTTCACCATCCAGCATCGCCAGGGAAAGATTTGCCAAAATGCAGATGACAAATAATGGCCAAGCTTGGGAATCATCGGGCAGGATCATCCCCTGCTCTTGGCTGTCAGGAAGGGGGAGTGGCTGTCACAATGCCCCTGACTACCAGCCCATTTGGACTTCTATGATCTGCTCAAGATGAATTAAGATTTTTAAAACAGACCATTACTCTGGCCACATAATGACTTGAGGGAGCTAAGAATATGTGGACTCTTATAAATGTAGTTCTGGGATGGGGAAATCGTACCTTGTCTGACACATCCACGTAGAGACTGGGCTCAATACTTGTGGTTATTTAATATGTTTTTTATGTTATGTTGATTATCTTATGTTATGTTGATTCCCCATGTATGTTTACCTGGATCAGACTTGATAAAGTGAGGTAACAGATATCACTGTCTCTGACTGGATGAATATGTATATGGAAAAAGATATCTAGAATATATTTGTGTCAAAATCATCAGGGAAGATAAGAGTTGCCCTGGTTCTCAACAACTAGTGAAGTGGATGTTAGGATGTTATGAGGACCTTGGTGAAGGGGGCAAATACAATCTGAAAGATCTGCTGGGTAGGTTTGGCCATAACAGCCTTATTAAGCCCAATTGAAGAAAGCAGATGGCCACAAAGTGCATCTATTCTCCAGCGTGTAGGCATCGCATGTGACATCCCCACGTGGGTAATACAACCTGACCTGCCTGTTTCGAGGCAGCTTCTATGGAGGCCAGGGAACTACCAATTTACAAACTCCTCAGGTTGGATAATGAGGTATTGAAAATGGCTCACTGTTAAGTGATTAATGGCAGATCATTTAATCATGTTTGTTGGCTGAACCAAACTTGTATTGTACTGTTTGCATATAAATGTTTTGTTGAAAATAAAGTTTACAGTACCCTCTAGGGACAGAATACAAGCGTCTGAACTGTATTTCTTAGAATCCAAGGGAAGAAAATTGGACTTCTGGGGAGACTGAGAGCTGTAGCTCTTCCCTGGGAAAGCAATGATGTTCCTCCCTGCTCAACTAGTTGACTCCACTGTTCCAGTGTCCCTGTGATACAGTATCCTCTGTTCCGGCTCCTATCCAGTATCACATATATAGTTGTGAGCGTACGAGTTGTTGCTAACGCTTGCGGGCTCGCGCAACGAGCCGCGGCCCTCGCAAAGCGAGGATCGCAGTTGCTGGCATGGAGCGCTGAAGACGCTCCTTCCCAGCAACTGCGACCCTTGCAAAATTTACGTTACAACGCAAATAACATGACCCAACAACCGCGACCCTCGCAAACTTTACCTCGCAACTCAAAAAACATACGAGACACGTTACCACACATTACGACCTCGCAAAAATCGCCTGCAACTCGCGAACATCACAAAATTAATAACACAATAAATACACAAAGCACATACATAAAAAGCTTACCTACAGCAAGAGGAAGTATCCAGGACCTCAAAAAAACAACTTACACCTTCACTTAACTAAAAATAAAAGAGTTTAGACACTAAAAAATTCTCTAAGCGAGAGAAAAAATGGCCGCCGAACAAAACGAAAACGAGGCTACAGCATTCTAACCACGCAAAACACCACAAGAAACTCTCAAAACACCACAAACGACCTACGGATATTCTGCTAAGACGCATACCACCCATTACCCGCCATTTTACGCTAATGCGGAAGTACCCAACTACGCTAACAGTTTTGGCTCGCGCACGCACACTATTACACTGCACACGTTCATCACGCTTACACAGCAGCTCCACACCACTAATGCTGCAGCACCATCAAAACAGATTGCCAGCTCTTCAACACAATGCTTCAAAATAGGTAAAGTATATTCATTTATTAATTGTATTATATATTTTAGTAGTAGACACAAAACACCATTAGCTACCTTGCAATTCCATTGCCGTCATTTTTTGACGGGCAATTCGCTAGTTATCTATAAGGTTGAGTGCTGCGTAGCCACTCACAGATCTGGAACCACAGCTTGTGAGAGATCCAGAATGTTGCTAGTCAAGCTGACTAGGTTCCATGAAAGGGGATCAATCCACCTGATTCAGCGGCCATCTACATTTGTTTCTGAAATTGACCTTCTACTGCTAAAAGGCCCAGGTCAATGTGAGACGATCCTCATTGGTGGCAGTTGGAGGCCACCTGGAAGTGAGGAAGGTTGTGCCGTGACAGGGCTCTTTTGTGTTATCAGCTGCCAGAGGATCCCTTAACATATCCACCAGTTGCTGGATCCGGGCAAAATGTGAATGCACTTGCTAGAACTGGCTCTCACCACAAAGAGAAAACAAATCAGGTAGTGAAACAATTTTTGCAATCTTGTTGCATCCTTGAGAACCCATTCCAAAAACTGAAATATTAAAAATAGAAACAAGCAATGCATCAGCCCATGGGGATAAAAAAGTCCACAAAAAAGTCAACAAATCAAAGTCACCTCCAGTTTAAAGCCTAATGGATAAAAACACCCAGGAGGGACCAGCAGAAACTGGAAACCCAACTCTGTTAGTCTTTGGCAGCTTTACCCCCTCCCACTCAACTGTAACATTATTATTATTATCTTTTATTTGTATAGCGCCAACATATTCCGTAGCGCTGTACAGGGGATAAGAACAAGGGAAATACAAGTTTAACAAATTCAAAAGTTGAACATCTTCATAGCATCCCAAATTTTGCACACTGGACACTATGGCCCATATTCAATGAGCTTTCGACCGTTACTGTAGCCCGTAAGTGAGCTTGCAAGCTAAATGCTATTCAGTTGGCTTTTTGTGGGCTCGGAATGGCTTACGAGTTATGGGCTTGAAAAATGTGCGATGGTTAAACCCATAATTTACAGCCTCCAGAAGCCTTTGAACTTTTACTTTCACATGGCTAAAATTGCAAATCACTATTCAATTGCTCAATTTCCCCAAGCCCGCAAATGTCTTCACATCCGTAAATAGAAAAAGGAGAAAATCCTACTTGCGCTAGAGAGGACCCGCAAGAGGGTTAAACACCTACTAGTAGCATTTTAAATGAAAATTTAAAAAAATCAATAGTGCATTGTGAAAGCAATGAAAGACATTAGAGTTAATTGCACAACAGTCTGAAGCTCGCAAATCAGCTTTAAAAAAAAGTTATATTCATGTGTCATATTGGGGTTAGATGGATCTCGGGTATCAATGAGTTAATACATATCAGACCACCCATATGAACTAGAACAGTATTGGCATTGATTTCATAATTCTGCAATTTGTGAGTTTGCGAGTCTGATCGCATGTTGGATACTCGAACCTTATTTATTGACATGTAACCTCCATGTTTTACTGCCGTAATGACAGTCTAATTTTCTATTGGCTGAATTGAAATGGGAGGTTACAGGATTGCTTAATGGTCATGTTCCCGTCCTGAAATGCTACATGCGATTGCATGGTTTATGGTTTCGGCTTTGGGACAGTAACATGCGGCCTTGAACAATTGAATAGAATTGCAATCGGAGACAAACGGGCTTCGAATTGAATGTGGCTCTATATAATCTCTTTACTTGCTATACTGTATTGACTGTGTTGGGGGAAAATGTTTCTTTTTCATTGTTTCTTCCATAACCAACACTCAATCAAGGAATGAAACTAATAAGCCAATTAAGTTTCTTTATTCAAGCTTGGAGTGCACCCCATATATCAATGAAAGTTTTATGCAGTGGTCTAATCTCATTATTAATCACACAGCATATTGTAGCTTCTTTAGCAGGTGGGGTTAAAATGATATACACATATACAGTGCCTTGCAAAAGTATTCACCCCCTTTGACTTTTTACCCATTTTGTTACATTACATCCTTAAGTTTAATGTTTTGTTTATCTGAATTTAATGTGATGAATCAGAGCACAATAGTCTAAATTGCTGAAGTGAAATGAGAAAAATATATACATAAAACATTTTTTTAGAAATAGAAAACAGAAAATTGGCATGTGCGTATGTATTCACACCCTTTGTTATGAAGCCCATAAAAAGCTCTGGTGCAACCAATTACTTTCAGAAGTCACATAATTAGTGTAATGATGTCCACCTGTGTGCAATCTAAGTGTCACATGATCTGTCATTACACTTCCTAAAGTACAAACATACACTGATTTTATCAACAACTCAGAATTTATGGAACACATTGTCCTCTAGTTACTCTTCCTTATCAGATATTAGCAGATTCTATAGTATATACTAGCAGGTTGACAGAACAAGGTGCATGACGTTTTAGAAGCTAGAGAACAGAACCAAAAGACGGGGCTAGAAAAGAATAGAAAAATAATGAAAAATGACAAACAATATTTACACAAATGCATACCCTTTCCACACAAACAGTCTCACACATCACACAAAACCAGGCCCCTTGAGGTTATAAGGTCCAATAACTCAAAACTGAATCAGATGCTCGTAGAATCGAGTTCCTCTGGTCAAGGTAATCGTTCAGCAGGTGCAGATTTCCAGACACAGTGTCTTACTCCCACAGATATTGCATCTTTTTTCTTGCCAGCAGATACATGCATGTTCACATTTCCAGGTCAATGAACAAGAGTTTGGCCTGTCCCCCTTTTCTTGAGTGCATAATCACAGCAAGGCATCTCTCTGGGCTTTGTTTCTTATACAGCAAACACTGCATCCAATCGTTTCTTCAGTCTTTATCCTTTGTCATCAGGAGAAACACTCAGTCGAGACTTAATTTCCCCACACAATCGGCAGGCCCACAGCTAAGCCTTTTACTCTCTATATTTCTTTTACTGTCTTTTTGAAGAACGCCATGGCAGTGTAGTCTCCAATTTGTGGTATTTTTCTTCTGGGCACAGACAAAGTGTGACAAAAAATAAACATTAAAAATAAAAATCCTGTCATACAAGGTCTTACATCAATCTTACAGACCTACGCCCTCTCATCATACACACCTAACCTAAGATAAATACTCTGTCATGACTGATTTTGGGCCCATAATGGGGCTCCCATGCACCCCAACAAGTACCACTGTTATCTGGGACTCTTACACATCTCATTGATAACATAAAGGCTATCAAAATGGACATATGATGTGGTCTAAGATGACGGGTGTTTTTCCTTTAATATATAATGTTAAAAAATGTATGTTGTATGTTGATACACTGACTTCCATCCTAGGGGTTAACCTCCTTCAATAGCAGAAATAAGCAAGTAACTATTGTAAACCCAGATACAGCAACTTGCCAGGCATCTGACCGGGAGGTTGAAATGCCCTCTGCCCCCTTACAGGCTTGGAATATTGGTGATCTAGCCAAATGACCCCAGCTCTTGTGCATCTGGCGATGGGAGGGAGAGTTGTGGCTGGTGACGTGGTGAGGAGGTCACACTAAGAATTCAGACCCCTCTAACGGAGGAGAATTAGGAAGGGGTATGGTGAGATCTTCCTGCGTTAGAAATATCTGTAAAAATAATAAAAGTGGCCAGTCTTCTATGCACTAAAAAATGGTGGCTCCATGAGTGATGTCCGTTTCTAAATTGATGGGGTGCTGAGATGAGCAGAAAGTCATAACCTGCAGATTGCTCCTATAAGCTACAGTAGGAGAATTAGGGTGTACTGAGCCCCTCAAATCTGAGGTAATACATTAGTAACACTCCATGGTGCATTACTTATACTACATTTCAAGCATAGCTAACTCTGTTTAAATTAACTAGATAACTAACTTCACATATGCACAACTAACAAAGTCATAATAAATTAAATATACATATCAGCATAATCAAATATTTTTTAATGCAAGATATTAACGTATTTGATCTCAAGGCTAGTAAAATATATGGGTATATAAAATGCATATGCAGCAATTAGTCTTTTATTCCTGCAGGGGCAGCAGGATTGTCATTAAAAAAAGATTCAACAATTCTATATTGTGTCTCTAATGTAATGGAAGCACTATTATATTTAATATTATATATTACTAGCGAATTGCCCGTCAAAAAATGACGGCAATGAAATTGTAAGGTAGCTAATGCTGTTTGGTGTATAATAATGAAATATGTAATACATTACTAAATGAATATACTGTACCTATTTTGAAGCATTGTGATGAAGAGCTGGCAATCTGTGTTGATGTTGCTGCAGCATTAGTGGTGTGGAGCTGCTGTGTAAGCATGCTGAATGTGTGCACTGTGTGGTATGAATATCCGTAGGTCGTTTGTTGCGTTTTGCGAGTTTGTTGTGGTGTTTTGCGAGTTTCTTGTGGTGTTTTGCGAGTTTAGAGTGCTGTAGCCTCGTTTTCGTTTTGTTCGGCGGCCATTTTTTCTCTCGCTTAGATTTAACTAAACTGTTTTATTTCGAGTAAAATCGAGGTGTAAGTTGTATTTTTGAGGTCCTGGATGCCCCCTCTTGGTGTAGGTAAGGTTTTTATGTATGTGCTGTGTGCATGTATTGTGTTTTACATTTTGTAATGTTCGCGAGTTGCGTCCGAGTGTTGCGAGGCCGTAATGTGTGTGAACGTGTGTCGTATGTTGTTTGCGAGTGTCGTAATGTGTGTGTCGTGCTGTTTGGTTTGCGACGTGAAGTTTGCGAGGGTCGCAGTTGCTGGCATGGAGCGCCTTCGGCGCTCCATTCCAGCAACTGCGGCCCTCGCTTTGCGAGGTCCTCAGGTGCTGGCATGGAGCGCCTATGGCGCTCCATGCCAGCAACTGAGGCCCTCGGCCACTGCCCTCGCTTTGCGAGGGCCTTGGCTCGCTGCGCGAGCCGCGGCCCTCGCTACGCGAGCCCGCAGCGTTAGCAACAACTCGTACGCTCACAACTATATATGTGATATATTAATAATATATATTTATTTATGATGATATATTGAGCCAAATATTTAATTTGCTACATTTCTTTATGCCTTCAAAAAATAATGAGAGCATGTCCATCCTGAAAGAGAGAAGTGTTGTTTAGTAACATGAGGATAATTCCCTTGGGGTGAATGAACATATCTTCCACTGATAAAGAATAAAATAACCTGGCTGAAAAAATAAGCCAGCATAAAAATAACAACTACAAAGCAATACAATAAGCATTTTAGGTTGCTTGACAATGACTGTCCTGACGTGCATAATATAACCTATAAAATATTGCACCTGGTTGGTAGCTATAATTAAAAATCCTTAAAAATAATCATGTCTTACAGAAGTACTTGTGTTTCTACATGTTAGTGTGCTTAAAATGTAATTCACCTCTTCTATAATTCTGCAAAACTTCATTAAAACAATTTAAACCAGTCACTATTATATTTCTGCTTTCCTGTCTAGGAGAGATAAGAATTTTCAGTATGAACTATTTATTATAAAGGTTTAACTTGCTGAAATTTACAGAAATTTACAAAATTACTGAACAAGCTGAATATAAAGAAGACAAATATTACAAATATGCTCAGAAAGGGATACCCCTTAAAACATGGCTCATACTGTTTGGCTTTGCTGCACTCATGTTATGGGGTATAGGACTTAACACTGAGTTAAATGACTGGAACTATGGGTTCAATTACATGGTTCCTGTAAGAAATCATATGAGTAAAAACCTAACTTAGAAACCAACGTAGCTATTACATGTTGTTTTAGTTAATAAGCTCTTATAAAAAATCTATCCTAATGCTACATGTTCTTGGAGAGCTCTACAGAAGCTTGCAGAGAACCAAAACCTTACATGTCAATTCAAACGCCTGCAGGATCAGCTAAACTCCTTACGAGAACACCTATGAGACTACAATGAATGATTTTTAATATGAAGATGTAAGGCAAAACATCTTACCTATGTGTAGTGGAAAAAGTAATGAGGGGATAAGGTAGTCCTGGGTCGTAGTTGCATAGTTACATAGAGCCTCATTCTATTAGCGGCCGCAGCCGTTGCGGGGCCGCAAGGACCGGCCGCAAGCTTTTCTGCTATTCTATTCCCTTACGGCCGGAGGCTCCGGCAGGCTTGCGGCCGGTGCCTTGCTATCTCTTGCGGCCGCTCGCGCCAGAGGAAAGCCTTTGATCTAAAACGGCCGCAAGAGTTTTGCAATTCAATTGCTCCGGGAAACCTCTCTGCAAGGCTAAAAACGAGCCGCTGCTTACTTGCAGGAAAGAGGTCTCGCTAGCACCAATTAAGCACATAAAATAGCTCAAATAAAGCCATCCTGCACTTTGAGAAGACTATAAAGGGATTTTAGGTGTTAGAAAAAATAGCACATAATTATCCTATATTCAAATCCGTAAAATATTTTATTTTTAATATCCGTAAAATATCCATGTAAAAAGTCCAGAGTGCTTGGAGCACCTCAGACCCGCCCACGCCGCAGCCGGAAAATAAACAGTTAATTTGAACTCGGGTTTGGGCTGATGTGCAAGCTTGAGAGTGGGTTCCTTTTAATCCTCATGTCCCCCAATATGATCCCTAGCATTTACAGAGCTATACAGTGCAGGCTTGAATTTATTTTTCAGTTTTTATATTTCACAGCTTACGGCCGGTTCCAAGATATGCGGCCGGCCGTAAAAGGAGATCCTTGCGGGGCCGTATAATAGAATCGCGAGTTAACAGAACCCCCGCAAGGAATCGCAGCCTTACGGCCGAAGCCGATAATAGAATGAGGCCCATAGTAATTAAGATTGAAAAAAGACTTTCAGTCCATCAAGTTCAACCTTTTAAGATCTCCTCTGATCTGCAATATGCGGATTAAATACTAATTAATTAGTTGTTAATTCATTATTAATCAATTATTATTATTTTTTTATTATTTATTAATCCAGAGGAAGGCAAACAGAAAAAAAACCCAAGTGAGACTTAGTTAATCGTCTCAAAGGAAAAAAAAATGTAATTCCTTCCTGACCCCTGATACAGGCGATCGGATTTCTCCCTGGATCAATACTGTCTCTCTAATTATCCATGATAACCCTGAATTCCCTTTTTAATTAGAAATAAATCCAGTCTCCTTTTAAAGTTATCTATCAAATCCGCAGTCACCACCTCCTCTGGTAGAGAATTCCACAGATTAACCACCCTTACTGTGAAGAACCCTTTTCTTTCTTGAAGGTGGAATCTTTTTACTTCTAACCTCAAGGGATGTCATTGATTGATGATCATTGCTATTATGTCATATTGTGCTGCCCTTCTCTATGGTGCAGTAATGGTCCTTGTAGACCAATCTGTGCTTGACATGTTTCTCCTTATTGTCAGTACTTCTCTGCCATAAGAGGTCATCCTCATATGCATCTGAGGTCACTTGGATCTGTCTGTAGCTGCACTGAAACTGTTTCAGTCATACATACCAAAGGCCAGTAGGGGGCAGTATACAAACAGTCCCAGATGGATATGATAGGAAAATAAAAGCACTGATTATACAAGTTGTCACTATCACTAAACTTTTACTTGGATGGAAATGGAAACAACCGACATGCCCCACTTGGCAAGATATAATCCACAACATGAATAGAAATGTCCTTCTTGAGAAAGATTATATTAAGCTGGGTTTTGGTAAAGGATCTGTAGAAAAATGGGAGCTTTGGCAAAAATGCAATTCGGCTAATTAATGATTATCAGCCTTATTAAATTGCGATTCTGTACATTTAAAAGGGCTCTATTTAAGCACACAGCATAGTTTATTTACAGAAGTTTTTAGTTAGTGAAGACCTTGCTTTTGGATAGAAGTTCACTAACTAAAAACTTCTGTAAAAAGAACATGCTATGTGCTTAAATAGAGCCCTTTAGAATTTGCTGAATCGCAATTTAATAAGGCTGTAATAAATTACTGTTTTTGTCCTTTTTAGCTATGACTCTGATACATTTTGCCTAATTCTATCTTTTTGAGACTTTCTTGACCCCCTAGATGCCCACTCCGTCTCTCCTTTGTTGTATTTGTAAAGAGTAACCCTATTTGGGTAATATGATCAACTGTTAGTGTCTTTTTAGTATGTAATTATTGTCTTTTTTTAATATAAAGTGATATATACAGTAAAAAGACAGCAATGTAAAGAAGAAATTTGTAAATTGCTACATTTTTATTTACATGTTTTTTTATACTGTCTATATTTGAAAATAAAAAATAAAATAAAATAAAAAATCTGTCCCAACTAAATAAAATATATTCTCTCTGTGGACAACACAATACAAAACAAAGCATATATGGAATATTTCTAAATACTGTTGGTTTAAATCCAATAGTCAAGTTTTTCTTTAGAGTGAGAATTTCATGTCTTAGTAATGTCTCCAA
>CM050176.1:57584676-57700837 GCA_027410445.1 Discoglossus pictus
CCTTTCATTTTCAATACCAGAAACATGGAATGGCATGACAGGTTAATGATTGTGTACAGAGGTGCATCACAATAGATAAAGCCAAGAGGAAAGCACACTCTGATAGAGAAAGAAATACAGTGTCAGGACAAAAGCTCACATTGCACGGAGTTTCCAGTGACAAGTTAACTCATAAATAACAGCAGGGAAGGTGGGACAATATGTGTGAAGTGCAGGGGGGACCCCAAGTATTTTGTGTGACTATTGGGTCCCTGGACTAACATGGACTATTGATATTCTTTCTTGATTTTCTCAACTGACACTGTACTCCCCCTCACCCCTGGTCACTTGGTCTTTGACAGCTACATTATTATTGTGTGCCATGTTGTGTGGGTAAACCATAAAGTTTATGGAGGGGGCCACCACATGGAGTTAATCATATTTATTTTATTATTGAGTGAATTTATTGATGCAAAGTGGTAATCAGTCATGTTTCGTATTTAAATGTTGCATTTTTTTACAGAGAGTTTAATAAAGTGTATTATTGGGGACCCTGAAAGAAGGGGGGCTCCAATTATGAGTTACCTGGTTTTGCGTAGAATAATTTCAGCAGAGTAAAGGACTGTCTCGGTACACGAAAGAGGCTAATCAAACACTATGAGCCACATTCAATGATCTAATTAGTCAGCATTTAAAAAAAAAAATGCTATAAAAGTAAGACATTTTTTTAACATGCACTTATATATCTGTCTTACAGCTGATTTATGTACATTTGTTTTGGAAATATTAATTAATAAAAAGATAAAAAAACAAGATGTAACAAGATGAAAACAAGATGAAAAAAATGTACATTTTACTAAGCACTTAAATATATGGAGTTCATTCAATCAAGATGGAATGGAATTGAATGATTAAAACTTATTTTCATGTTATTTGACAGATTACTCATCTGTGGACCTGACTGAAGACAGAGAATGAATTTGCAAGGATTTGGACACAAAGAACAGCAAGTTTACAGGTATATGATTTTACCATGCCCTTACGGTTTGGGATTGATGACACTTCATGATTATCAATATAAGTAACTTTTTAGGTTTAACATTGATCTCATTTTTGGATTAATTCACTAATGTATATTAATTTAGTAATGAATTGATAATTCAATAGTCCTAAAATAAAATAAAATGCAAAATATATATATACTAGCGAATTGCCCGTCAAAAAATGACGGCAATGAAATTGTAAGGTAGCTAATGCTGTTTAGTGTGTAATAATGAAATATATAATACATTAATAAATGAATATACTTTACCTATTTTAAAGCATTGTGTGGAAGAGCTGTGAATGTGTTTTGATGTTGCTGCAGCATTAGTGGTGTGGATCTGCTGTGTAAGCGTGCTGAATGTGTGCAGTGTAACAGTGTGCGTGCGCGAGCCCAAACCGTTGTCGTGTACTTCCGCATTGGCGTAAAATGGCGAGTAATGTGTGGTATACGTTTGTATCGGAATATCCGTAGGTGTTTTGTGGTTTTTTGCGAGTTTGTTGTGGTGTTTTGCGAGTTTAGAGTGCTGTAGCCTCGTTTTCGTTTTGTTCGGCGGCCATTTTTTCTCTCGCTTCGATTTTTTTTTAGTCTCTAAACTGTTTTATTTCGAGTAAAATCGAGGTGTAAGTTGTATTTTTGAGGTGCTGGGTGCTGCCTCTTGGTGTAGGTAAGTTTTTTATGTATGTGGTGTGTGTATGTATTGTGTTTTACATTTTGTAATGTTCGCGAGTTGCGTCCGAGTGTTGCGAGTCCGTAATGTGTGTGAACGTGTGTCGTATGTTGTTTGCGAGTGTCGTAATGTGTGTGTCGTACTGTTTGGGTTGCGACGTGAAGTTTGCGAGGGTCGCAGTTGCTGGCATGGAGCGCCTTCGGCGCTTCATGCCAGCAACTGAGACCCTCGGGCAGTGCCCTCGCTTCGCGAGGGCCTCGGCTCGCTTCACGAGCCCGCAGCGTTAGCAACAACTCGTACGCTCACAACTATATATGTGATGTGCAGTCCTTTGCTATTTAATGTATGTCAATAAAAAACTCAAAAAATTGTTTCATTTATTGCATAGAAAAAAAGAAAAAGATTTTAAACTGTTTGCATTCTTTTATTAATCCTATTTACTTTTAGATTGAAACCAGCTACAAACAATATGTACAGAAAACAAAAACAAAAAAAACTTACATATCTATCTACAATTACAGATTACAATGGCGGATTATGGAGAAGAAAACATTGAATGCAAAAGAAGATTGGCAAGGGAAATGAAGCAAAGGTGGAGAGATGCACAGTCACCTGAAACTTCCCAACGCTTAAGAGAAGAAGACCGACAGAGACTTTTAAATAAAAGAAAAATGAGTAAGAAAGCACAAAGTGAGTGTGCTGGGGCTTCAAAAAAATGAAAGAGTAAACTAAAACATGTCTGTGAACCATTGCCCAATGATACTATATTAGAAAGTTGTAGTGATATCTATGTTGAGGAAGTGCATGAGAATATGTTTAGTAGAGCACTAAAAGTAGACACTCATTATTGTGGATTACTTAATGTTGTTTGTCAGTTTTTTGGGGCCTATCATTTTCTAAAGGAAAGACGAACTAACGGAGATTTCATTCGTTGCTGTCAGAAATGAAAGGTAAGACTTCCACAAAGACACCCATTTCCACATTACTTACAAAGTATCATGAGCAATCGAACATTTCCAAATTATACCAAAAAATTATTATAAAAAAAAACATAAGGTCTTATTACAGTGCAATTTAATTTGCTTCAATGGGTGCCACATTAGCAGAAAATGTCCCAGGACACTGTTTTAGAGTTCAAGGACCAATTTACCACCGAACTTCACATTTACACCCACGAGAAGGAGAGCAAAGGAAATTTGCACAGTTATATGTCTTAGATACAATGGAAGCTGTTGAACAAAGAATGACGCTTCCAGAAAATAAACAGTGTTTGCGCATAGTCTTTGAACAGTTGGATAAAATTATGGCCAACAACCCATACACTTAAGCATACAAACAATTAGCACAGCTTGAAAAAGAACAACAGGAACATACTCAAAGACTTCAATTGACAACGCCAAGAGTAAATATGGTGTTAAAAAGAGATCGCAACACTGATCAAAGACGGTATAATTTACCAACAGTCAATAAGGTTACCATGGTTTTTAAAAATGAAGATGCTGAACCACCTTTTCAGTGGGATATTAGAATATATCAACATAAATATATTAAGTTGTAATGTAGATCCAATGACATATCCCATTTTCTTTCCAAATGGTGAACCTAGATGGGAACCAAAATTACAATAGCAAAGTTATCCCAATAGTAAAGTTCTTGTTAGATGCAATATTTCTGTGCTGGAATATAAAGGGGCACAAACTGCTATTCAGGATTCTTTTAATCCAATTTTAAGTGGGGGCAAACTCACTCAACAATGGATTATTGATTCCTATCTACAAGTCGAAGCAAATAATCTAAATTTCATAAAATTTCAACAAAATAAGCTTCGAGTAGAACAGTATTGTGGATTGATGGATTATGTCGCTGAATTGGCTTCTAACAGAGACATTCCAGCTGGAAGAGCAATTATTTTGCCATCCACTTTCCAAGGATCTCCTCGCAATATGCAAGAAAGATAAAATGATGCCATGGCTATTGTCACAAAATTTGGAAAACCAGATGTATTCATTACATTTACATGTAATCCTCAATGGCCAGAGCTAAAGGAAAATTTGAATCTGGGACAAACTACTTCTGACCGAACAGATTTAGTGGCAAGAGTAAACTGTTGTTGTGCAAGGTGCTGCAAACGAAAAGGAAAATCCAAGTTTACATGACGAACTTACAAATTATTTAGATGCTCGCTATGTCAGTGCTCCTGAAGCAATGTGGCGGCTTCTGAAATTTGAGATGCATGATTGGTCACATGCTGTCTATCATTTAGCTGTACATTTGCCACAAAGTCAGTTTGTTTGCTTTACTGCAGGCAATGAAAGAACTGCATTAGATCAAAGTGAACACCGAGATACAACACCTACTGCATGGTTTAAATTAAACTGCCAGGATACGCAGGCCAGACAATTTTCTACATTGAGATTCCATATTACTATGTATTTGTAAATGATCTATGGCGACAATGAAGAAGAGATACACATAAAATTATACCACAAATTGATACCGTCAGTCCAAGGGACATTGAACGTTTCAGTTTAAGATTACTTCTTTTACATGTTTCCGGTGCACAAAGTTTTGAACATTTACGCACAGTGAATTACATAGTTTATGATACTTTTCTATTAGCTGCAAGACATCAAAACTTCATAGCTGATGATACAGAATGGGAGAGGTGTCTGGAAGAAGAGGCACTATTTCAAATGCCAAAGCAAATGAGAGAACAATTTCCGTTCATTTGCATCTTTTGCAATGTACCTGATGCATTTACTTTGTGGAAAACATTTAAATTAAATATGTCTGAAGACTTCTTGAAACGTTACAATGAGCCAATAGCACTGTTTAAAACGTTAATGGAAATTCAAGAAATATTGTTGGCTCATGGATTAAATTGTGAAAGTTTTAATTTGCCTGTTCCAGGACTTATAGATGACATCAACTTTGATGATTATGACACTGAGCTACAAAAACTAAAAACTGAGGAAAAACTGGCAACTTTAAATACTTTACAGTTCAAAGCATTTGAAGCCATCACAAATGCTACAGATGATGAAATGGTCACAGATCGGTATTTCTATCTAGATGGCCCTGGTGGATCAGGAAAAACGTATCTGTACAATTGTTTGATAAGTTACATTCAAGCACAGGGTCAGATAGCAATGCCATTTGCAACAACTGGAATTGCAGCACTTTTGTTAGACGGTGGTAGAACTGTGCATAGTGGATTTAAGCTGCCAGTTCCCATTTTGGAAACATCAGTGTCAGATATTTGACTGAATTCTCTACAAGCAAAAAAAAAAAAAGTACATTAATTATCATAGACGAGGCAACAATGATGTCATGTCATGCAATGTATTGATAGATTCTTAAAAGAAGTGATGGATAATAATTTGCCATTTGGTGGAAAGGTGATGCTGTTAGGAGGAGAGTTTAGGCAAACATTACCTGTTGTGCCACATGGAAATAGAACTGAGATCATTGAAACATGTATCAAGACAAGTAAACTGTGGAAAATATTTACACATCTCAAATTAGAATTAAATATGAGATCCGAAGGCCAAAATGAATTCAATTATTAGCTCATTGAAATTGGAGAAGGAAAACATCCACAAATACAGGATTTACCCAATGATATCATTGAAATTCCATCACAAATGGTTTGCATGGAATACCTCATATCAGCAATCTTTCTAAACACTCTGAATAACGACGATTACTCAGGCAGCGAATCAAATTTTAGTATCAAATTTATTAATTCTTTAACACCATCTGGAATGGCACCACATGTTTTGCAATTGAAAAAGGGGCAATTGTCATGCTATTGAGAAATATGAATCCAAAAAAATGACTTTGTAATGGGACCAGATTAATTGTGCACCAGTTAAAAGAACATTTTATACATGCAGAAATTATGACTGGGACCCATAAAGGTGAACAAGTTTTTATACCAAGAATTGATTTAGCTCTAAGTGAGAGTGGTTTGCCTTTCGTCCTTCAAAGGAAACAATTTCCAGTTATTATGGCATTTGCAATGGCCATCAATAAATCCCAAGGACAAACTTTTAAGTCTGTGTGTATTTTTTTACAAGAACCTGTTTTTGCACATGGACAACTCTATGTTGCTTTTTCAAGGTGCACAAATCCAGATGCAATTAAAGTTTCAGTTGAAGACAACCCAAGGCAGGGTGATCTACTACACGATGGCCGTATTTTTACAAAAAAAATTGTGTACTACGAGGTTTTGTAATCACAGATAATAGTGGTTTAATTTGAAGGAAGAGATTAAAGGTCAATTGGCCTCTTCTTAGTGGAATACTATTTCAGTTACAAAAATATGTCAACAATTTCAGAAAAATACAGTAATAACCAACAAAAAAGGAAAAAAGGAAAAAAAAGAAGAGAAAAAAAAGGCTTACATCATATATACAGAAATAAAAGGGTGCTGTGCTCTTTGAAAGGAAAACAGTTTCAAGGGGAAAAAAAATGGAATGTCTCGGAAGTCAGTTTAGACATGATTGGCTCCACAAAACAGTAAGTTTGCATTTTAGAAATTGTTTAAAATTTAATATGTTTCTTTCAGGTTTGTAAGCTTAAACATATGTTTGAAAAGGACTGATAAGTTGATGCATTCTTTGTAATTAAGGTTTAATGTTAGTAGCAACATCATAATTTCTTGAAAAATTTAAATGGTGCATGATATATAGATTATTGATCCAGTTAATGGAGTCAGAAATGAATTATTTTTGGACAACACTTTCAACAAATTTACAAAGTTGAAATTACATTTATTGAAATTTGCCATCCTCTGGATTCAATATTCAAGCTAAATATAGTTTAAAATAAATTGTTTTAGTATCTTATGTTAATGTTTGCATTGTTAGCATTGTATGTTAAAAAGTTTGATAAATTAATTTAGTAAATGTTAAAAAAGATTTATGCCATTTGCAGCAGAAACATTTGTTAACAAAATTCAATGTATAATTAAAGAGAAAGTATTCATCCAGGGAGTAATCCAATCGCCACTTAATGGTGTCAGGAAGGAATTCATTGTTTTCCCCTTTTGAGACAATTGGCTAAGTTGCAATGGGGTTTTTACTGTTTGCCTTCCTCTGGATTCAATACCTATGTGTTTTAACAGGTGTTTCAATTAAAGTTTGTATGTTAAAAAGCATTATGTCATGGTTGAAGAGACTCATTTACAAAAAGTTCAACAATTTCATGTTAGTATTGTTAAAAAAATACCTTACACACTGTTTACAATATGACTTGAATATTAGAAAACTTCATGTTTAAAATATGTTTTCAGAGACATTTGATGGATTGTTATATTATTATTCCATACATGACAATTAAAAAGTTTCATATGGTTTAACAGTACATTGTTAAAAAAATAAAAATAAATAAAGAAACATTTTTGTACTTCTTTGTAGATAAGAAAAATATGTAGGGCCTCATTAAATCTATGAGGTGAATCTCGCACCTCGGAAGAATTCCTACGGGCACAAAAAGTGCCAGCAAGGGATCCTAAAGCCTCTACGTGCTGCCTCAGAGCAGCCCGAGACACCCGTGTGAGGCTCCCCCCTGCTCCCTATACACATCCCCATGCTGCAGGGGTCCCTATATGGACCCCCGCAGCCCCCTCACATTAACCCCTTTCAGCGGGGGTCCCAGATCTGCATTTAAACATTTTAAATTCCTTAAAGGGCCAGCGGCACACTATTAACAATCCCGGCCATGGCAAATAAAATTAACCCCCCTCTATGCTGGGGGTCCCCATCGGGACCCCTGAAATGTCCCCACATTAACCCCTTGCAGCGGGGGTCCCGATCTGCATAGATCAGGCTCCTGCTGGATTTAAAAAAATTAAATTCCCCGCCGTGGCTCCTTAAAGGGCCCACGGCACACTATTAACAATCCCGGCTGCGGCACCTAAAATTAACCCCCGTCTAAGCTGGGGGTCATCGGGACCCCTGCAGCCCCCCCCCCCCATTAACCCCTTGCAGCGGGGGTTCCCGATCGGCACCGCTCGTGACCCGCTGCATTTACATTTTTAAATTTCCTGTTTCGCGGGTCCTTAAAGGACCGTAAAGGTCCTGAAAGGACTCGCACTTAAAAATATTAAGCACGGCCAACTATGGACAGTCTTTGTCGGTACAAAGGCATAAGTCCCAGCTCATTGGTAGCGTGTCTGGGAAATCTGGAAGGGAGTCAGAACGATCTCCTCTACCAGCATATGCCCCTGGGTCAATAATGCATCTGTACTCAAAGCTATGATGAAATTAAGAACAACTTCTTTATTTTTACACAAGTATTTAAACAACTCACAAAACCAGTACAGGGAGTGGCTACCCCCTTTTCCAACCCTCATCTTCCTCTTAACCAATGGGGTAATCTCCAGAGTAACTTGATTACCTCTGGCCAATGGACTAGAGGTAAGCTCTGGGAACTTCCAGACCCCTCCCCTGGGCCGCCCACTAGGTGTGGCTACCTAATTTAGTTGGTCTCTGGCCCTCAAGGGAGAAACATCTATGTGCTACTGTACTATGACCCTGATATTGGGCTGAAGACCCCATGGGGTTAAGGTGCCTCAATGTCTGTACAGACCCCTTTGTTCTGGCCTTGCTATCACTTCAAGTGTTTACTTTAGGTGATAGCTGGAAGGCAGATGGGTGATCCACTCAGGTTACTATCTGTATCCAATATGGATGACTGCACACAACATGGCTCCCACATTACAATACAATATATTTACAGATAATACCACTACAACATTTTATAACCCACATGTTATGAGTTGAGGCAGTACTTCCCATGTCAGTCCACTTAATGCGTTATGACGACTTTATTAGTGGCGACGTGGTAAACTGCCTCTTCTCTGAATGCATAACAATAACAGTGGGACTCTGCCCTGAATATATAACATTATAACAGTGGCTCTGGGAGCCCAAAACCTTCTGTTCAATAACATGTGGCAGATAACAGTTCCAATCCAAGATGGCCCCTGGCTGATTCATGACAACTTACACTACCTACCTACCTACACTACCTAACCCCTAATAACCCCCCACCACTCTAATGACAAAAAATAAAAGTCCCCAAAAATAAAAAACCTACCTTACAGAAAATAAAAAAAACCTAAGTCACCAAAAATAAAAAACCTACCTTACAGAAAATAAAAAAAACCTAAGTCACCAAAAATAAAAAACCTACCTTACATACAATAAAAAAACCGAAGTCACCAAAAATAAAAAAACCTGCATTACAGAAAATAAAAAAATACTTTACAACCCCCCCCCCCCCCCCCCCAACTACAGAAAAAAAAATTGCACACCTGGAAAGGAAAGACATACACAATACAATACATTACATACAATGCATTACATACAATACAATAAGTACAATACATTACATATAATACATTACAATTAAAATACAATACCCCCATCTATCTAACATACAATCTATTTAACTTACAATATATTCTAACTATATAAAATACATCCCCCTATCTATCTAATATACAATACATCCTAACTACATCCAGAAACCCTAATTCTAAGCTAAAATAAAATAATTAAGACCGCTTACCTTTGTAGATGCCCCTTCAGATCACCAACCTAGGCGTAAAACAAACAAAAAAAATTAGTGCAACACGTTAACATAAAATAAATAAACATTATACACATTCTAAATATTCTACTCACCTTTACTGCATGTCCCGTCCTTCTTCTTTTCTTCTTCTCCGGCGCGGCCCCTGTTAAAAAAAACACAATACATTAGAACAACAATCACAAGGCGCAGATGCCGTCAGCCAATCACAATGGGATACACCCCCACGAGTGATTGGCTGAAGACATCTGCGCCTTCTCATTGGCTGTAATACTGTCTGTGTTGTCAATGTCAGTCAGTATTACAGCCAATGAGAAGGCGCAGATGTCTTCAGCCAATCACTCTGTGTATCCCATTGGGATTGGCTGAAGGCATCTGCGCCTTGTGATTGGTTTAAATAAAGATTGACAGGTGCGTTAGCCAATCAGGGTGGGATTTTGGGGTGTATCCCATCCTGATTGGCTCACACATTGACGCCTTCTGATTGGCTGAAATTTGACAGACAGCTTTTTCAGCCAATCAGGAGCCGCCATTGCCAATTTCCTTAAGGGACATCACAGGGAGGTAAGTTGAATGTATATTTATATGTTTATATGTTTATTTTATTTTATTTTGTGTCTTGAGTTATAGGGTTAATTATTGGCTTATGGGGGTCTGTATTGAACCCCATGAGTGACAGGGTTAATTATTGGCTTATGGGGGTCTGTATTGACCCCCATGAGTGACAAGGTTAATTAAGGCCTTATGGGGGTCTGTATTGACCCCCATGAGTTATAGGGTTAGGTGCTTATGGGGGTCTGTATTGACCCCCATGAGTTATAGGCTTAATTATTGGCCTTATGGAAGTCTGTATCAACCCCCATGAGTTATAGGGTTAATTGATGGCCTTATGGAAGTCTGTATCGACCCCCATGAGTTATAGGGTTAAGTGCTAATGGGGGTCTGTATTAACCCCCATGAGTTATATGGTTAATTATTGGCCTTATGTGGGTCTGTATTGACCCCAATGAGTTATAGGGTTAATTATTGGCCTTATTGGGTCTGTATTGACCCCCAGGAGTGACAGGGTCAATTAATGCCTTATGGGGGTCTGTATTGACCCCCATGAGTGACAGGGTTAATTATTGGCTTATGGGGGTCTGTATTGACCCCCATGAGTGACAGGGTTAATTAAGGTCTTATGGGGGTCTGTATTGACCCCCATGAGTGACAGGGTTAATTATTGGCTTATGGGGGTCTGTATTGACCCCCATGAGTGACAAGGTTAATTAAGGCCTTATGGGGGTCTGTATTGACCCCCATGAGTTATAGGGTTAAGTGCTTATGGGGGTCTGTATTGACCCCCATGAGTGACAGGGTTAATTAAGGTCTTATGGGGGTCTGTATTGACCCCCATGAGTTATAGGGTTAAGTGCTTATGGGGGTCTGTATTGACCCCCATGAGTTACAGGGTTAATTATTGGCCTAATGGAAGTCTGTATCAACCCCCATGAGTTATAGGGTTAATTTTTGGCCTTATGGAAGTCTGTATCGACCCCCATGAGTTATAGGGTTAAGTGCTAATGGGGGTCTGTATTAACCCCCATGAGTTATAAGGTTAATTATTGGCCTTATGTGGGTCTGCATTGACCCCAATGAGTTATAGGGTTAATTATTGGCCTTATTGGGTCTGTATTGACCCCCAGGAGTGACAGGGTCAATTAATGCCTTATGAGGGTCTGTATTGACCCCCATGAGTGACAGGGTTAATTAAAGTCTTATGGGGTCTGTATTGACCCCCATGAGTGACAGGGTTAATTATTGACTTATGGGGGTCTATATTGACCCCCATGAGTGACAGGGTTAGCTATTGGCTTATGGGAGTCTGTATTACACCCTATGAGTTATAGGATTAATTATTGGCTTATGGGGGTCTGTATTGCCCCCATGAGTGACAGGGTTAATTATTGGCTTATTGGGGTCTGTATTGACCCCCATGAGTGACAGGGTTAATTATTGGCTTATGAGGGTCTATATTGACCTCCATGAGTGACAAGGTTAATTAAGGCCTTATGGGGGTCTGTATTGACCCCCATGAGTTATAGGGTTAGGTGCTTATGGGGGTCTGTACTGACCCCCATGAGTTATAGGCTTAATTATTGGCCTTATGGAAGTCTGTATCAACCCCCATGAGTTATAGGGTTAATTGATGGCCTTATGGAAGTCTGTATCGACCCCCATGAGTTATAGGGTTAAGTGCTAATGGGGGTCTGTATTAACCCCCATGAGTTATAGGGTTAATTATTGGCCTTATTGGGTCTGTATTGACCCCCAGGAGTGACAGGGTCAATTAATGCCTTATGGGGGTCTGTATTGACCCCCATGAGTGACAGGGTTAATTATTGGCTTATGGGGGTCTGTATTGACCCCCATGAGTGACAAGGTTAATTAAGGCCTTATGGGGGTCTGTATTGACCCCCATGAGTTATAGGGTTAAGTGCTTATGGGGGTCTGTATTGACCCCCATGAGTTACAGGGTTAATTATTGGCCTAATGGAAGTCTGTATCAACCCCCATGAGTTATAGGGTTAATTATTGGCCTTATGGAAGTCTGTATCGACCCCCATGAGTTATAGGGTTAATTATTGGCCTTATGTGGGTCTGTATTGACCCCAATGAGTTATAGGGTTAATTACTGGCCTTATTGGGTCTGTATTGACCCCCAGGAGTGACAGGGTCAATTAATGCCTTATGAGGGTCTGTATTGACCCCCATGAGTGACAGGGTTAATTAAGGTCTTATGGGGGTCTGTATTGACCCCCATGAGTGACAGGGTTAATTATTGCCTTATGGGGGTCTATATTGACCCCCATGAGTGACAGGGTTAATTATTGGCTTATGGGAGTCTGTATTACACCCTATGAGTTATAGGATTAATTATTGGCTTATGGGGGTCTGTATTGCCCCTATGAGTGACAGGGTTAATTATTGGCTTATGGGGGTCTGTATTGACCCCCATGAGTGGCAGGGTTAATAATTGGCTTATGGGGGTCTGTATTGACCCCATGAAAGTTAGGGTTAATTATTGGCTTATGGAAGTCTGTATTGACCCCCATGAATTATAGGGTTCATTATTGGCTTATGGGGGTCTTTATTGACCCCCATGAGTTATAGGGTTAATTATTGGCCTTATGGGGGTCTGTATTGACCCCCATGAGTTATAGGGTTAATTATTGTCTTATGGGGGTCTGTATTGACCCTCATGAGTGACAGGATTAATTAAGTGATTATGGGGGTCTGTATTGACCCCCATGAGTGACAGGGTTAATTATTGGCTTATGGTGGTCTGTATTGACCCCCATGAGTGACAAGGTTAATTATTGGCTTATGGGGGTCTGTATTGACCCCAATGAGTGACAGGGTTAATTAAGTGATTATGGGGGTCTGTATTGACCCCCATGAGTGACAGGGTTAATTATTGGCTTATGGGGGTCTGTACTGACCCCTATGAGTGACAAGGTTAATTATTGGCTTATGGGGGTCTGTATTGAGCCCCATGAGTGACAGGGTTAATTATTGGCTTATGGGGGTCTGTATTGACCCCATGAGTGACAGGGTTAATTATTGGCTTATGGAAGTCTGTATTGACCCCTGTGAATTATAGGGTTCATTATTGGCTTATGGGGGTCTGTATTGACCCCCATGTGTTATAGGGTTAATTATTGGCCTTATGGGGGTCTGTATTGACCCCCATGAGTTATAGGGTTAATTATTGTCTTATGGGCGTCTGTATTGACCCTCATGAGTGACAGGATTAATTAAGTGATTATGGGGGTCTGTATTGACCCCCATGAGTGACAGGGTTAATTATTGGCTTATGGGGGTCTGTATTGACCCCCATGAGTGGCAGGGTTAATTATTGGCTTATGGGGGTCTGTATTGACCCCAATGAGTGACAGGGTTAATTAAGTGATTATGGGGGTCTGTATTGACCCCCATGAGTGACAGGGTTAATTATTGGCTTATGGGGGTCTGTACTGACCCCTATGAGTGACAAGGTTAATTATTGGCTTATGGGGGTCTGTATTGAGCCCCATGAGTGACAGGGTTAATTATTGGCTTATGGGGGTCTGTATTGACCCCTATGAGTGACAGGGTTAATTTATTGTCTTATGGGGGTCTGTATTGCCCCCCATGAGCTATATGATTAATTATTGGCTTATGGGGGTCTGTATTGACTCCCATGAGTGAATGAGTGACAGGGTTAATTATTGGCTTATGGGGGTCTGTATTGACCCCCATGAGTTATAGGGTTAATTATTGTCTTATGGGGGTCTGTATTGACCCCTATGAGTGACAGGGTAAATTATTGGTTTATGGGGGTTTGTATTGACAACCATGAATGACATGGTTAATTATTGGCTTATGGGGGTCTGTATTGACCCCCATGAGTTATAGGGATAATTATTGGCCCTATGGTGGTCTGTATTGACCCCCATGAGTTATAGGGTTAATTATTGGCTTATGGGGGTCTGTATTAACCCTCATGAGTGACAGGATTAATTAAGTGATTATGGGGGTCTGTATTGACCCCCATGAGTGACAGGGTTAATTATTGGCTTATGGGGGTCTGTATTGACCCCATGAGTGACAGGGTTAATTATTGGCTTATGGAAGTCTGTATTGAGCCCCATGAGTGACAGGGTTAATTATTGGCTTATGGGGGTCTGTATTGACCCCCATGAGTGACAGGGTTTATTATTGGCTTATGGGGGTCTATATTTACACCCATGAGTTATAGGGTTAATTATTGTCCTTATGGGGGTTTGTATTGACCCCCATGAGTTATAGGGTTAATTATTGGCTTATGGGGGTCTGTATTGACCCTAATGAGTGACAGGGTTAATTAAGTGATTATGGGGGTCTGTATTGACCCCCATGAGTGACAGGGTTAATTATTGGCTCATGGGGGTCTGTACTGACCCACATGAGTGACAAGGTTAATTTCTTGGCTTATGGGAGTCTGTATTGCCCCCCATGAGCTATAGGATTAATTATTGGCTTATGGGGGTCTGTATTGACTCCCATGAGTGAATGAGTGACAGGGTTAATTATTGGCTTATGGGGGTCTGTATTGACCCCCATGAGTTATAGGGTTAATTATTGGCTTATGGGGGTCTGTATTGACCCCTCTGTGTGAAAGGGTAAATTATTAGTTTATGGGGGTTTGTATTGACAACCATGAATGACAGGGTTAATTATTGGCTTATGGGGGTCTGTATTGACCCCCATGAGTTATAGGGTTAATTATTGGCACTATTGGGGTTTGTATTGACCCCCATGAGTTATAGGGTTAATTATTGGCACTATTGGGGTCTGTATTGACCCCCATGAGTTATAGGGTTAATTATTGGCTTATGGGGGTCTGTATTCACCCCCATGAGTGACAGGGTTAATTATTGGCTTATGGGGGTCTGCATTGACCCCCATGAGTGACAGGGTTTATTATTGGCTTATGGGGGTCTGTATTGACCCCCATGAGTTATAGTGTTAATTTTTGGCCTTATGGGGGTCTGTATTGACCCCCATGAGTTATAGGGTTAATTATTGGCTTATGGGGGTCTGTATTGACCCTAATGAGTGACAGGGTTAATTAAGTGATTATGGGGGTCTGTATTGACCCCCATGAGTGACAGGGTTAATTATTGGCTTATGGGGGTCTGTATTGACCTCCATGAGTGACAAGGTTAATTATTGGCTTATGGGGGTCTGTATTGAGCCCCATGAGTGACAGGGTTAATTATTGGCTTATGGGGGTCTGTATTGATCCCCATGAGTGACAAGGTTAATTATTGGCTTATGGGAGTCTGTATTGCCCCCCATGAGTTATAGGATTATTAATTGGCTTATGGAGGTCTGTATTTACCTCCATGAGTGAATGAGTGACAGGGTTAATTATTGGCTTATGGGGGTTTGTATTGACCCCCATGAGTTATAGGGTTAATTATTGGCTTATGGGGGTCTGTATTGAGCCCTATGAGTGACAGGGTTAATTATTGGCTTATGGGGGTTTGTATTGACCCCCATGAGTGACAGGGTTAATTATTGGCTTATGGGGGTCTGTATTGACCTCCATGAGTGACAAGGTTAATTATTGGCTTATGGGGGTCTGTATTGAGCCCCATGAGTGACAGGGTTAATTATTGGCTTATGGGGGTCTGTATTGATCCCCATGAGTGACAAGGTTAATTATTGGCTTATGGGAGTCTGTATTGCCCCCCATGAGTTATAGGATTATTAATTGGCTTATGGAGGTCTGTATTTACCTCCATGAGTGAATGAGTGACAGGGTTAATTATTGGCTTATGGGGGTTTGTATTGACCCCCATGAGTTATAGGGTTAATTATTGGCTTATGGGGGTCTGTATTGAGCCCCATGAGTGACAGGGTTAATTATTGGCTTATGGGGGTTTGTATTGACCCCCATGAATGACAGGGTTAATTATTGGCTTATGGGGGTCTGTATTGACCCCCATGAGTTATAGGGTTCATTATTGGCTTATGGGGGTCTGTATTGACCCTGATGAGTGACAGGATTAATTAAGTGATTATGGGGGTCTGTATTGACCCCCATGAGTGACAGGGTTAATTATTGGCTTATGGGGGTCTGTATTGACCCCCATGAGTGACAGGGTTAATTATTGGCTTATGGGGGTCTGTATTGAGCCCTATGAGTGACAGGGTTAATTATTGGCTTATGGGGGTCTGTATTGACCCCCATGAGTTATAGGGTTCATTATTGGCCCTATGGGGGTCTGTATTGACCCCCATGAGTTATAGGGTTAATTATTGGCTTATGGGGGTCTGTATTGACCCTGATGAGTGACAGGATTAATTAAGTGATTATGGGGGTCTGTATTGACCCCCATGAGTGACAGGGTTAATTATTGGCTTATGGGGGTCTGTATTGACCCCCATGAGTGACAGGGTTAATTATTGGCTTATGGGGGTCTGTATTGACCCCCATGAGTGACAGGGTTAATTATTGGCTTATGGGGGTCTGTATTGATCCCCATGAGTGACAAGGTTAATTATTGGCTTATGGGAGTCTGTATTGCCCCCCATGAGTTATAGGATTATTAATTGGCTTATGGAGGTCTGTATTTACCTCCATGAGTGAATGAGTGACAGGGTTAATTATTGGCTTATGGGGGTTTGTATTGACCCCCATGAGTTATAGGGTTAATTATTGGCTTATGGGGGTCTGTATTGAGCCCTATGAGTGACAGGGTTAATTATTGGCTTATGGGGGTTTGTATTGACCCCCATGAGTGACAGGGTTAATTATTGGCTTATGGGGGTCTGTATTGACCTCCATGAGTGACAAGGTTAATTATTGGCTTATGGGGGTCTGTATTGAGCCCCATGAGTGACAGGGTTAATTATTGGCTTATGGGGGTCTGTATTGATCCCCATGAGTGACAAGGTTAATTATTGGCTTATGGGAGTCTGTATTGCCCCCCATGAGTTATAGGATTATTAATTGGCTTATGGAGGTCTGTATTTACCTCCATGAGTGAATGAGTGACAGGGTTAATTATTGGCTTATGGGGGTGTGTATTGACCCCCATGAGTTATAGGGTTAATTATTGGCTTATGGGGGTCTGTATTGAGCCCTATGAGTGACAGGGTTAATTATTGGCTTATGGGGGTTTGTATTGACCCCCATGAATGACAGGGTTAATTATTGGCTTATGGGGGTCTGTATTGACCCCCATGAGTTATAGGGTTCATTATTGGCTTATGGGGGTCTGTATTGACCCTGATGAGTGACAGGATTAATTAAGTGATTATGGGGGTCTGTATTGACCCCCATGAGTGACAGGGTTAATTATTGGCTTATGGGGGTCTGTATTGACCCCCATGAGTGACAGGGTTAATTATTGGCTTATGGGGGTCTGTATTGAGCCCTATGAGTGACAGGGTTAATTATTGGCTTATGGGGGTCTGTATTGACCCCCATGAGTTATAGGGTTCATTATTGGCCCTATGGGGTCTGTATTGACCCCCATGAGTTATAGGGTTAATTATTGGCTTATGGGGGTCTGTATTGACCCTGATGAGTGACAGGATTAATTAAGTGATTATGGGGGTCTGTATTGACCCCCATGAGTGACAGGGTTAATTATTGGCTTATGGGGGTCTGTATTGACCCCCATGAGTGACAGGGTTAATTATTGGCTTATGGGGGTCTGTATTGACCCCCATGAGTGACAGGGTTTATTTTTGGCTTATGGGGGTCTGTATTGACCCCCATGAGTAACAGGGTTAATTATTGGCTTATGGGGGTCGGTATTGACCCTCATGAGTGACAGGGTTAATTAAGTGATTATGGGGGTCTGTATTGACCCCCATGAGTGACAGGGTTAATTATTGGCTTATGGGGGTCTGTATTAATGTGTGGACATTTCGGGGGTCCCGATGGTTAATTTTAGGTGCCGAGGCCGGGATTGTTAATAGTGTGCCGCGGGCCCTTTAAGGAGCCATGGCGGGGAATTTAAAAGTTTTAAATGCAGCGGGGTCCTTGATTGGCACCTTTCAGGCCCCCACTGCATTTAAAACTTTTAAGTTTAAGGGGTTCAAGTGGGGGGGCTGCGGGGGTCCCTATGGACCCCTGCAGCAAGCTGTTAATGTGGGGACACTTCGGGGGTCCCGATGGGGACCCCCGCATAGAGGGGGGTTATTTTTAGTTGCCGGGGGGGGGTAGTTGGAGTACCCCCCACGGCTGGGCTTATGTGTGGGACTCCCGCGGAGGTCCCGTTTAGGACCCCCGCAGAAATTGATGAGGTGCAGTGGCCTGCGAGATCATCTCGCAGGCTGTCACTCCCCATATACATTTTCGCAGTGTTCATACGGACAGCCCTGCTGCGTAGCTCACACGTTGCTCGCAGCAGGGCTAATTTAATAGTGTTGTAACGTTGAGAAATTTTGCAGTACGTAGGGTTTAAGTAGAAGCCTCTGGAGGCTGGAATTTAATAAGGCTGTTAGAGTGTAAGAGAATCACATTGTGTCACAAACAGCATTTCCAGCTTTAAAATTCTATTGACCGTCATTTTTTGACGGGCAAGTCGCTAGTTTAAATATATACAGTGTCATGAACCACCATGTACCAGCGCTGTGTGGAGTTCTTTTTCATTCTTCTAGGCTAAGTAATTCACTGTATAGTTGGTACAATGTTTAGCTCTGGGTATATTAATTGTACTATAGAGTTGGTTGTTTTACTGTTCTTATAATTGTAGTTAAGATCTTGCTATAGTGATTATATTCAAGTTAAGCATGTTTGAAATGTATGTATATTTTTGTCAGTAGTTGTGTGGTAATTCAAGGTATGATGTTTGACTTAGTCTAGATAGGTGTAATCAAGTTATTGATTACAACGGCAGATCTAAGAGGTCTTCTTTGTGGAGCTGAGACAATGCTTTCAATACTGTTTGTTCATCAAGTAACCCATGTGATGTCCAGAGCCCCACCATTAACAGCCCTGCTTGCTGTCAAATTTAAGTGGGCCCTTTTGTTAAATTCTAGGAGGAATATAGGAAGAACCTCCTCCTCTTTACTCACTAGGGGCCCATTCTACCCTTCCAGCATGTGCCAGTTGAGTTCAGCGAGTTCAGCTCTGCCTCTAATAAAAGGTCCTCGTGGTTTAAATTGCCTGTCTGCCATCATCAAGGGAACTCCTCACTCTAATGCCTCTTTCCTTGCCAAATGAATCCAGACTGGGATAATTAAAATGCACCCATTCCTGCCTGCACAATCCAGGAGGGACATCCTCCAAATAATGTGCCTGACAGAGATCCCTCCTATGTCTGTAATTGGCCTCCTCCTGTCACACACCGGTCTACCATGTGCCCATCCCTGTCTCTTCCAGCATCTTTTTGCTGAGTTGGCTTGATATCTTTCAAATTTTTTAAAAAGGATAGCACAGTTAATACTCTCTAGACCACTACATGCCTCATACAAACATCAAGTAGCAATAAAGAAAAAACAGCATCTCATCTAGCAAAATGCACTACAACCATCCAAGTCTCTGAAATATACAGGTTGTCCATAAAGTCTCTTTACAATTTAATAGATTTATTACAAAAGCAAATGCAAAGATAAATCTGTGGTAATTATTACACAATGAGCAGTAGATATTGAAGTTTTATTTCTTGCGTGCACTGTTGAACGTGGTAGCTGTAACTGTCTGGCAGCAGTATGGATGGACTTTGTAGGAGAACAATCAAAGGCTTCTTTTACACAATCAATTATTTCCTCAGATAATCTTGGTCGTCCACTTCTCCCGTTATAACCACTGAGTGCATAGAACAAATCTGACAAACACATCCCATCAATTGTCTTTGTAATAACTTTTTAAGTTGTAAAGAGACTTTATGGACGCCCTGTACTTTCACCTTCACAATGCACTCAGGACAGGTATAAACTCCAGATCCCTCCCAAGTGTCCGGCACACACCCAATGCTACAGGATATGTATAAATGTTCAGACAGATGGAGCAGTTTAGCTTCTCTCTCAGACCAGTGGATGCCATGTTTCACAGCAGTTACGGGAAGTAATTGAAAATATTTAGTACGCTATTATTCAGTGGAGTGGTCAGTGGAGGGGCCAGCACTCAGACTATAGCTATATCTGTGTTAACTCTCCACTTCCTCTTCTCATTTCCCAGATACTTGGAGTGCCAAGACACAGTAATGATTGTGTACAGATAGGTCAATAATAGTGAATTAAAATGGATAAAGCAGAAGAGGGATGTATGGTCAGATAGAGAAAGAAAGCGAGTGTCAGTGGATAAAATGTCAGAGATTTCCACATGGGTTGTAATATCCCTCAGAGTATAGAGAGTAATAGGATTTTTTGAAATAGCAGCATTTACCTTTCTAGGTTTAAGCATGAAAAAAAAAGCATGACAGAAAAATGTAATTATTAATGGTAATATGATGGTAATATGATATGATATCATACCAGGACAAAAAATACAGCCAGAAACATGTATCCTAGTCATTAACCAGGCACAGGACTTTATTGTCACAATAGATGTTTTTTATATAGAAAAAAAACAATGATAGTCCACTGTAGTCACACATTTAAAACATACACATTTGAAGAACTACACTTTAAAATAGGCAACATATTTTTATAATGTGAAAATAAATAATACAGTCTAGAACGAAGATTGTAAGTTTGCAAGTTTTTAATTATATAGGATGCTATATGATCACAAGCTCAGAAACAGGGCTCTCTTTTGGTTTTATCTGTATTGATTGATATTGAGCCTCATTCAATTGCTGCAAGTTTCAGATCCGAGCTCGCAAGTGGAGATCGCAGTGAAATTTGCTATTAAATTGGCGTTTTTTAGCGGGCTCAGATCAGGTTACGAGTTACGGCTGTGCGAAAATGGTCTACACCACTCTGAAGCCTTTGATCTGTCACAAATCGCTAATCAATTTTTAGATTCCTCCAAGTTTGCAAACGTATCCCAACTCGTAAATCGCAAATGAATGACAAAGTCCTACATGTGCTAGAGAGGACCCGCAAGGGCTTTTGGAAGCCCTTACCTATGCTCCCCGAAATGCCCCCACTGCACCTAACACCCCCCACACTCCTAAATACATACAGGGTTCCCACATTAACCCCATGATGCAGGGGTCCCGATCGAGACCCCCGCTGCATTTAAACATTTAAAATCCCTTCTGCTGGTCCTTAAAGGGCCTGCGGCACTCTAATGCGCAATACCGGCACCTAACATTAACCCTCCCAATGCTGGGGTTCATCACCCCTGCAGTGTCCCCACATTAACCCTTGCAGCAGGGGTCCCGATTGGGACCCCCGCTGCATTTAAAAATTTACATTTCCCATTGCAATAAATAAAAAACATAACCCCTGCCATGGGGGTATTATGTGCCCCCCCGGCACCTGAAATAACCCCATCACTCATGGGTGTCAATATAGAGCATCATGAGACAATAATTAACCCACTCAGTCCAATAGGGGTCTATATAGACCCCTATAGGACACTATTAACCCCTATATTCACACTATAAGTGCCAAGAGAGTCTTCCAGGACCCTCATGACACAAAGTCTAAGCACCATACTACACTATTAACCCTAACTATACCCCATTAACCCTAACTATACCCCATTAACCCTAACTATGATCCATTAACGTGACTATACCCCATTAACGCTAACTGTACCCACTAAACCCCTACACTATTAACCCCCTCTACCCTATTAACCCCCCTCTACCCTATTAAACCCCCCTCTAAACTATTAAACCACCCTTTAACTAATTAACCCCCCTCTAAGTAATAAATCCCCTCTAACTAATAATCCCCCTCTAAGTAATAACCCCCCTATAACTAATTAACCCTCTAACCCCGCTCTGTCTTTCATCCCTCACATAGATTACATAGATGATCTGTTCATCATTGGGACAGAAGGAGAAAGCAAACTCAGAGACTTTCATAATTCATTCAACACCTTCCCTTCATCTATAAAACTTAAAATGGATTTCTCCACAGAACAGGTAAACTTTCTAGACACTACTATATCCATAACCAATGGCACTCTCCACTTATCTATATATAGGAAACCTACAGACAGATGTAATTAGCTACACAGCTCCAGTTTCCATCCCTCCCACACCAAACAAGCCATAATCCATAATCAAGCTATTAGATACCATCGGATTAGCTCAAACACTGGAGACCGTGATAACAATTTAAAAACACTGTCTGAATCTTTCAAACAAAAGGGTTACAAACGCCGTATTATTACTAAAAAAAATAACCACTGCCATCAAAATACTCCGAGAACACCTACTAAACTACAAAACAAAAGAAAGTACTTCACGTATACCTCTAATGACCACATACCATTTGATTTTAGAGAAAATTCGGAAAATAATCAAAGATTTACAACCATTACTAATTGAAGATACTGAATTAAAATATATATTCCCAAAACCTCCCATGCTTGCATTTAAACAACCACCAAACCTGAAACCAAAACTTGTCAGCAGAAAATTGGCCAATAAACAACTGAATACAAAAAATGGAACTAAACCTTGTAACAAACGTGCCTGTAAATTATGCCAACACATTTGTAATGATGATACAGCCACACATAACAACAAAACCTATAACATCAAAGGATCATATTCATATATAATACAATGTACTTTATGTGACACAGGCTGTTACATTGGAGAAACCAGCCAAAAATTGCATTTAAGGATGAATTTACACAGGCATTCAATAAGAAAACATAATGAAGACAGTTATTGTAGCCCAGTAGGACACCATTTTAGCCAGAATGATCACTCCATCCAAGTCATAATACTCAGATGAAAATTTTAAAAGCATCCAAGAGAGAAAAGCATTTGAAATAAAGATGATCACATTCTTCAACACTAAAAACACAGGACTTAATATAGACTTGGGCTTTCTAACACATTATCAGAATTTCATGTGATTTTTTTTCTTCTTACACTATAACAGACTTAGCACTCTTAGTGAGGTGTTTGTCCAACAGGAACGATATCACTGTGGACTACAGTGCTCTGCTTTTTCATGCATATATTGATGTATATGTGTATATAATATGTGTATATATGTTTCCTTTGCTATTTTGTGTTTATTCCCCATATATGTATTTACCTGATGATGTCCGATGCTGTTCCCACTCTCTCTGCTTCTGCTGTTATTATTCAAACTGAGGGTTCCATCTCATGTAGTATTGCTTGAGACTTGATAAAGGGAGGTTAAGCCTCTCAAAAGCTCGTCATTATAAATAAGACGTTTGTCCAATACAAAAGGTATCAAATTATATTGCAATACTCATTATTACTCTATGTATATATATATATGGATTAATAATTACTAAATCCCTCACATACAATCACTAACTAAATCTTGTCTTCTCCATCTAAAAAACATCTCCAGAATTCGTCACTATCTTACACAAGACACAACTAAAATCCTTATACACTCTCTCATCATTAGACTAGATTACTGCAACTCGCTTCTTGTTGGCCTACCCACGACCCGACTATCTCCACTTCAATCCATTATAAATGCCTCTGCTAGACTCATCTTCTGTACACAACGTTCAGTGTCGGCATCACCTCTCTGTCAATCACTCCACTGGCTTCCCTTAGCCTCAAGAATTTTTTTTAAAATCATGACCCTAACTTACAAAGGCCTCAACAATAATGCTCCCACTTACATCTCTGCTCTGATCTCCAAATACTCCCCCACCCGCTCTCTTCATTCTGCTAACGACCTTCTTCTTTCTACAACTCTTGTCACCTACTATCACTCACACCTCCAGGACTTTTCACGTGCTGCCCAGTAAAACCCTATCCAATTAACCCCCCTCTACCCTATCCTATTAACCCCCCCTCAACCTTATCCTATTAACCACTACACTACCTACCTAACAATATAATAAAATCCCTAGTACCCCACTAGTTAGGGAAAAAAACAGTAATTACACAAAACAAAAAACTACATTACTGAAAAAAAAAAAAAAACATACATTACATAAAATAAAAAAACCTTGAAGACTGAAAGAAAAAAAAGAACACTACATAAAATAAAAAACACATTACTGAAATAAAACCTAAATTACATAAAATAAAAAAAACAAAATTACACAAAATAAGAAAACCTAAATTACATAAAAAAAAACTACATTACAGTAAAATAAAATAACCTAGAGTTACAGAAAATAAAAAAAGACTATATTAAACCAAATCAAAACATATATTACATACAATAAAAATCCCTAAATATATACAATAAAACCCCTAAATACATACAATAAAACCCCTAAATATATACAATAAAACCCCTAAATACATACAATAAAAGCCCTAAATACATCCAATAAAAACACCTAAATACTTCCATAAAACCCTTAAATATATACAATAAAACCCCAAAATACATACAATTAAAAACCCTAAATATATACAATAAGACCCATAAATACATCCAATAAAACCCCTAAATATATACAATAAAACCGCCTAATAAATACAATTAAACCCCCTAAATATATACAATAAGATCCCTAAATACATACAATTAAAAACTCTAAATTTCTCACCTAGAAAAGGGTAAATAAGACCACTTACCTCGCCCAAATGCCCCTCTAGCGATAATGGTCTTCTGTGCTTTGTCCCTAGGCAAGGGCCCAATCCAAAAATGTCCCCCTTGAGGAGCTCCCCGATGCAAATGAGGGTTCTCTTGCATTCTCCTGTAACATTTTAAATGGTGCCTTCTGATTGGCTGAAATGGCTCTCAATCATATTTCAGCTAATCAGGAGGCACCAAGGTGTGAGCTAATCAGAATGGGATACACCCCTATATCCCATTCTGATTGGCCGATGTAACTGGCAATCATTTGCAAACCAATCAGAAGGTGCTATTGCCTTTAGCCAATCAGAATGGGATACACCCCTGTGGGGTGTATACCATTCTGATTGGCTCCAAGCATCTGCATCTTCTGATTGACTGATGTAACTGTCAATCAGATTTCAGCCAATCACAACAGGGTCTATCCCATTCTGATTGGCTGAAGGCAATAGCGCCTTCTGATTGGTTTACAAATAATTACCAGTTACATCGGCCAATCAGAATGGGATATAGGGGTGTATCCCATTCTGATTGGCTCACACATTGGCACCTCCTGATTGGCTGAAATATGATTGACAGTCATTTCAGCCAATGAGAAGGCGCCATTTTCATTTTTTTCCCGGAGAATGCAAGAAAACCCTCATTAATTTTTTTAGCCCGTCAGGTTTTTTGGAGGGGCCCTTCCGCCTAAGACTTTAAGGAGGATGGGGGCATTGCTGGATGGGCATTTGGGACAGGTAAGGGGCCTATTTAGAATGTATTGTTTTACTTGTATTTATTTATGTATTAATTTTTTGTAGGAATGCCGGACCTGTGGACATTTTTGGATTGGGCTCTTGCCTAGGGACGAAGCATGGAAGACTAGAGGGGCATTTCGGCAAGCATCATTGCTAGAGGGGCATTTCGGCAAGGTACAGTGCCTTGCAAAAGTATTCACCCCCTTGGCATTTTTCGTCTTTTGTTGCCTCACAAACTGGAATTAACATGGATTGTTTGAGTATTTGCATCAATTAATTTACAGAACATGCCCACGACTTTGAAGATGTTTTTTTTTATTGTGAACCAAACAACAAATAGGACAAAATTACAGAAAAAGTCAATGTGCATAACTATTCACCCCCCTAAAGTCAATACTTTGTAGAGCCATCTTTTGCTGCAATCACGACTCCAAGTTGCTTTGGATAAGTCTCTATCATCTTGCAACATCTTACCACTGGGATTTTTGCCAATTCCTCTTTGAAAAACTGCTCCAGCTCCTTCAAGTTGGATGGTTTGCGCTTGTGAACAGCAATCTTTAAGTCGGAAAACACATTTTGTATTGGATTGAGGTCTGGGCTGTGACTAGGCCATTCCAACACATTTACATGTTTCCCCTTAAACCACTCAAGTGTTGCTTTAGCAGTGTGTTTGGGGTCATTGTCCTGCTGGAAGGTGAACCTCCTGCCTAGCCTCAAATCATGCACAGAGTGGTACAGGTTTTGCTCAAGAATATCCCTGTATTTAGCACCATCCATCTTTCCCTCAACACTGACCAGTTTCCCAGTCCTGGCTGCTGAAAAACATCCCCACAGCATGATGCTGCCACCACCATGTTTCACTGTGGGGATGGTGTCCCACATGACTTTTCGCAAAATCTAAATGTGCCATTTTGTTTTTTTGCTGAAAGTAATGGCTTTCTTCTGGCCACTCTGCCATAAAGCCCAACTCTATGGAGCGTACGACTTATTGTCGTCCTATGTACAGATACTCCAGCCTCTGCTGTGGAACTCTGCAGCTCCTCCAGGGTTACCTTAGATCTCTGTGCTGCCTCTCTGATTAATGCCCTCCTTGCCCGGTCTGTGAGTTTTGGTGGGCGGCCGTCTCTTGGCAGGTTTGCTGTTGTGCCATCTTGGTAGATTTGATGGTGCTCCTGGGGATCATTAAAGATTTGGATATTTTTTTTATAACCTAACCCTGACTTGTACTTCTCAACAACATTGTCCCTAACTTGTTTGGAAAGTTCTTTGGTCTTTATGGCAGTGTTTGGTTGGTGGTGCCTCTTGCTTAGGTGTTGCAGCCTCTGGGGCTGTTCAAAAAAGGTGTGTATATGTTATGACAGATCATGGGACACTTACATTGCACACAGGTGGACCTCATTTCACTAATGATGTGACTTCTGAAGGTAATTGGCTGCACCAGAGCTTTTTATGGGCTTTATTACAAAGGGGTGAATACATACGCACATGCCAATTTTTTAGTTTTCTATTTCTAAAAAAAATAGTTTTATGTATATATTTTTCTCATTTCACTTCACCAACTAAGACTTCTGTGTTCTGATCCATCACATAACATTCAGATTAACAAAACATTGAACTTAAGGCTGTAATGTAACAAAATAGGTAAAAAGTCAAGGGGGGTGAATACTTTTGCAAGGCACTGTAAGTGGCCTTATTTACCCTATTCTAGGTTTAGTTAAGGGGGTTGTTTTAGGTGAAATCTAGGGTTTTTAATTGTATGTATCTAGGAGTCTTATTGTATATATTTAGGGGGTTTAATTGTATGTATTTAGGGTTTTTATTGTATATATTTAGGGGTTTTATTGGATGTATGTTGCATGTTTGGTTCAGTAAGTGTTAAACATTTGGAATGTTGTTCTGTCTGTCTGTAACTGTCAGAGTTAAGCAGTTTGGCAGTTGAGAGATTCAGTTGTGATTCAGAGTTGGTGTCTCTGAGGAAAAGCCCGTTCTGAATGCAGTCTATGAAGTTTCCAAAGAAATAAAAACAGTTTCTGATATTTTTCTAATGCTGAGCCGGAGTCCATATTTTAGAAACATCTGCTGTCTCTAAACCGGGTGTATCTGCTCGGTAGGTTTGACCGTAATAGCCTTATCAAGCCCAACTGAAGAAAGCAGATTACCTCAACTGGTGTCAGAAGCGGGATCCCTTCATCATAAAACCAGCAGCCAGGATGGAATATGGAAACTTATCCCAGATAGAAATCAAGTTCTTTCAGAGGCTTGGAGGAGATTCAGAGACAGAGAAATGATTTGCCCAGTACTATAAGAGCAAGTCCCTGATTTTCTACAGAGCAGCGGTGATCCGGGAGAAAAGGAGCCAGATCACATGGATGAAGGAGCGGAGAGCACATCAGGTTGACATGCAAAAGGACCTGGCAGCAGCTGTTAAGCATCAGTGGATGGCATTCCTGGAGCTCCAGCAGGAAGGCGAGCTATCAAAATGGCTGGTGGGACTGGTGTGGGAGGAGATCGCTTTGGAGCAGGAGTATGATTATCTGATGGATAATGCTTTACAACAGCCTTCCTACTACTGGCTGGAGTTAATGAAATGACTCCAGGGTGTACTGCAGGGCATTCCTGCATATGGCATTCGACATATGGAACAGGGGGTGATCCTTTATAATCAGCGCTGCCAAGAATTGGGACTAAAGCTAGGGTCCAAGGAGGCTGCATGGATTGAACCATTTATCCAGGAAGAGTTGGAGCTGCAAGCCAATTATATGAGGCTGCTGGTAGAGGCAACCATGGGTAAGACCTGGCTCAAGGGGTGGAAGGAGCCCTGCCAATCTGTGAAGAATGAAGAAGATGCATCCTGTCATGAGGAGGTCCTAAAAGTATCTGTCCCTGTTGAAGAACTGCAGAAGACGGTTGAGGGAAAAGATAAGCAGATAAAACAGAAGGAAGATTTTTTGGCTCTGGCACATTCTAATCTTGCAAATACTGGAGAGGAGCTCAAGGCTCTACAAAGAGAAAATATGTCCCTAAAAGCAGAAATCAATATGTGCCAGGGTTTGAAGAATGAACAGGAACAAATGAAAAGAAATATCATTGAAAGAGATGAGAAAAAAAGATATCTTGATGAGCAACTTCAGAATGAGCATGCAAAAGTGTCTCACAAAGTTGAGGAAAACAATGCTCTGCATAATCACAACAAGGAGTTGCAATTACATATCGAGAAATGACAGGCTAACAAAGATTTATTAGGGCAGATGCACAATAGTGATAAAGAAAAATATGAAAAAATCTAAACAGTGAATGAGCCTTTAGTGGCCAGACTCATAGAGGAGGCAAACAAACAAGAAGAGTTAAGAATATTGAAAGAAGAAAATTCCTCATTACGAATGGATATTCAGAATTTGCAGGCCCAAAAGACAGAACAGATGTCATTTAGCTCAGCTGTTGAGGAACTGAATGTGATTCATGAGAAAGAGCGGAAGATAAAGTCTGTAGAAGATTGCCTACAGGCTGAAATCCTCAGAGCGGACATCAAGGAGAAAATGGTCCAGGCATTGAATAAGAAAATCAAGGCTCTGGAGGAAGAGTTAGTAAATGGCCAACTAGAAAAGGCAGAACAGGTGCCTATTATAACACTGGTACAGGAGCTACAGAATGAACTGAAGGACAAGGAAGAAACATTAGGAATGCCTGAGACCAGATTCAATGGGCGTGAGAACGATATGATAGATAAAGAAACACAAATCCAGGAATTGCAGCAGAAGTATGAAGAAAAGAATGATCAGTTAATGAAGGAAGCTTAATCTTTGATGCATCAAATAGAAAATAAAAACAAGACAATTGAAGAGTTACAACAAGAAAACAACTCTTTGAAAAATAAAATTACAAGAGAAAGCAAGCAGTGTAGTGTTCTTGAATCTGAAGTGAAGGAATTATACATACAGCTTGAAGATACTAAAATCGACCATGAAAGAACACTCAACAATAAGCAAAAGGAGATAGATGATGCAAAGATAAGAGAAGAATGTCTCAACAAAGAGGTTGATAGAGTAAAAGGTGCTGCAGATGAAGCAATCAAAATACAGAAAGAAACAGATATCCATTGCCAGCATAAGATTGCTGAAATGGTTGCATTAATGGAAAAACATAAGCACCAGTACAATACAATGGTTGAAGAAAATGACACAGTATTAGGACACTACAGATCAAGAGAACAGGAATTAACATCCATTATAGCCTCTCTGTAAATGCATCTGTCTTGCAAAACATATGAAGTAAACTCTCTTAAGGAGCAACTAAAGCAGCAAATAGAAAATAATGAAAACATTGCAAAAGAGGCAGAAGAAACCAAGATTTCCTTACAAAAAGAAAGGAAACACAAAATTATACAGACATATTGCATGGAGACTCCCAAGCAGAATACTGAAAAAAGGAATTTCAAGAATCCAACTTCACTTTCAAAGAGTTCCCAGCTGTCACATTTGCCTGCTCACGTGGAAACAAACAAATTGTCAGATAAGAGAGATTCATCTATTTGGTCTACATCAAGAACCGAAAAGAGTTATTCAGTAAATAATCCATCTAAGTATAGAAAGCCTCAACATGAAAAAAATATTCTGGCTTAACAAGAATCTGTTAAAGAAAAGTTGCTTTGGAATTTTACTTTCACTCTGATAGCTCTGAACCAACCAATATTCTGGGTATATGTGAATATAATGGATTGCTTAAGAAGTTATACCCAAACTATCCCCATCCTCAACGGTTTGTGACACTAGGGATGTATTGCCCACTTTTGGTCACATAGGCCCATGGACTGTTTTAGTCATAACAGGAGGGCTTTTGGGACTGGCCTGGTTGGGGAGGGTTGTTATGGCATGGGATCCCCTGGAGTCACTTCCAGAATTGTTTTTACCCCTGGATATTGTACAGAAGAAAAAAAAAAAAAAACTGCCCTGCACACTTAAAATAAGGCCTTGGGCAGGGGGAGGCCTAGGGGTATTGTTTCCAGATTTGCCCCAATGGAGTTAAGAAGCCCAGCAACCCAGACATGGATTTATGCATGGACTTAATTTTCTTGCAGCATGCCGGTGTTTATCTGAAGAGATGATCACCGGGATGCTGCATTTTAAAATGGTAGTGTCACGACCCACTCTCTGGCTGGGGTCTGCTGACCGGATTTGGGTTACTCTGGACCTTGGAGTAGCTTTGAGTACAGGAACATCATGTCTCAGCCCTTGGTTTAGACTGAGCAATATTGACAGTAAGTCTGATGAATCTTACTGCAAGCATATGTCCCCGGATAAATAATACATCTACACACCACGTCTTGATGAAAATTATGAACAACGTTTTATTTTGGAACAACATATTTAAAACATTTCACACACACACAGTGGAGGGAGTGGATCAACCTTTCCCCTTTCTCTGGCCAATAGGGTAACCTCCAGAGTAACCTAATTACCTCTGTCCAATGTAACAGAGGTAGGCTATGGGAACCACCAGACCCCTCCCATGGGCCAACCCCAGGCGTGGCCACCAAGCTCATTCTGACCCAGGCTGTCCCAGGGGAAACTTCCTGTTTGCTCCTAGGCCCCCCCCATTGTTATCTAGGTGCCTGGCTGTCTGGCAAATCTCTTTGTTTAGGTCCTGGCGACACCCTGTGAGGTTTATCTTGTTTAGGATAACCCCATTTGGCTCAGCTCCTGCCTCAGTGTTTACCTACTGGGGGATGGTTAACTAAATACAATCCCTCCATAATACAATATACAACCTTATACTGTAATTAATCATTACAACCCAAACCTTTTGTTCTTCCACATGGCAACAGCATGTGGAAGATAACCCAGCCCAAAATGGCCACTGCTGCCAGTCACAAAATGGCCCCAGCATAGTTCACACCAAATCCAATATGGCCCCTGGGTGATTCATGACAGGTAGTAGTTGCTATGATCCCACTGACCATCTTTTGGGTTCAGTAATTGTTGTTGTAATGTAATATGTTTTTATTTTAAGTTGATTATCCTATATATGATATGTTGTGTTATATTATGTTATGTTAATTCTGTATGTTGCATGTTTGGTTCAGTAAGTGTTAAACATTTGGAATGTTGTGCTGTCTGTCTGTAACTGTTTGGCAGTTGAGAGATTCAGTTGAGATTCAGAGTTGGTGTCTCTGAGGAAAAGCCCATCCTGAATGAAATCTATGAAGTTTCCACATAAATAAAAACAGTTTCTGATATTTTTCTAATGCTGAGCCAGAATCCATATTTTTAAATATTGAATCTGAGAAGGACATTTTAGAGACATCTGCTGTCTTGGTGAAGGGATATAAAGAACTGGGTGTATCTGCTGAGTAGGTTTGGCCATAACAGCCTTATCAAGCCTGACTGAAGAAAGCAGATTGCCACAATGTATTTAGGTGTTTTTATTGTATGTATTTAGGGCTTTTATTGTATATATATATATATATATATATTTTTTTTTTTTTTTATTGTACGTAATTTATGTTGTTTGGTGTAATATAGTCCCTATTATTTTCTCTAATTCTAGTTTTTTTATCTTACTGTAATGTAGGCTTTTTTTTAAATGTAATTTAGGTTTTCTTATTTTATGTAATTTCGTTTTTTTTATTTTATGTAATGTATTTTTTTCCCCCAGTAATGTTTTTTTTAAATTTAATGTAGTGTTCTTCCCCCCCAGTAATATAGTTTTTTTTTATTTTATGTAATGTAGAATTTTTAAATTTTCAGTAATGTCGTTTTTTATTTTGTGTAATTAGTGGTTGTTTATTTTTTGTTACTAGTGGGGTACTAGTCATTTTATTAGGGTTAGGTAGGTAGTGTAGGGGTTAATAGGATAGGGTAGAGGAGGGGGTTACTAGGATAGAGTAGAGAGGGGTTAATAGGATAGGGGTTTACTGGGTACAGATAGGGTTAACTAGGTCCATTTAGGGTTAACTAGGTCCAGTTTAGATTACATAGGTCCAGATAGGGTTAACTATGACTAGATAGGGTTAGCTAGGTCCAAATAGGGTTAAATAGGACTAGATAGGGTTAGGTGGTTAGTGATAGGGATAATTAGGTATGGCGAGGGTTAAATAGGGTTAATTACTTATATGGTGTTAATTAGGTGGGTTAATTAGTTAGAAGGGGGTTAATTAGTTAGAGGGGGGTTTATTACTTAGAGGGCTTTACTTAGTTAGAGGGGGGTTATTACTTAGATGGGAGTTAATAAGTTAGAGGGGGGATATTACTTAGAGGGGTTAATTAGTTAGAGGAGGGTTTATTACTTAGAGGGGATTAATTAGTTAGAGGGGGGTTTAATAGTCTAGAGGGGGGTTATTGGTGTAGAAGGGGGCTTAATAGTCTAGAGGAGGGGTTAATAGTCTAGAGGGAGCTTAATAGGGTAGAGGGGGTTAATAGTTTAGGGGGGGTTAATGGAGTAGAGGGGGTTTATAGAATGGTATAGGCTAGGATAGGGGTTAATAATGTTAGGTATGGGTTAATAGGGTAGGGGTTTATTGGGTACAGTTAGTGTTAATGGGGTATAGTTAGGGTTAATAGTATAGTGTAGTGCTTAGACTTTGTGTCATGAGGGTCCTGGATGACCCTTATGGCACTTATAGTGTTAATATAGGGGTTAATAGTTTCCTAAAGGGGTGTATATAGACCCCTATTGGAGTGAGGGATTAATTGTTGTCTTATGAGGGTCTACATTGACCCCCATGAGTGATGGGGTTATATTAGGTGTCTCTATGGGCTGGTATTAGTGTGCTGTGGGCCCTTTAAGAACCTGCATCGGTGAATTTACCATTTTTACATGCTGCAGGGGTCCTGATCAGGATGCCCGCATCAATGGGTTAATGTGGGGACCCTGTGGGGGTCTCAATTGGGACACCTGCATCATTGGGGTTAATGTGGGGACCCTGCTGGGGTCCCGATCTGGACCCCCGCATTATGGGGTTAATGTGGGGACCCTGCTGGGGTCCCGATCGGGACCTCTGCAGCAGAGTTTCATATCGGGAGACTGCGGGAGCACTCTCAGGTTTCATTGACATCATGATGACGGTCTCATTTCCTATTGGCTGATTGTAAGCTGTAGCTACGGGCTTGCATACGCAAGCCCTGCTCTGCTTACGTTGGAGACCAGGGTTTCCGATTTCGGATCTCGGGCAGCGAGTTTCGGCCCTAGGGGAATTGAATAGCATTGCAAACGTAAGGGAACGAGAGCCCGCAACTCAATCGCAGACATGTGGCCATCTGCGAGCGAGTTGCAGGCTTGCAATTGAATGTGGCCCATTGTTTTTACGTTTTTCTCTCAGTTTTTTTTTATTAGACAGATAACCAAGTAGAACTAAATGTCACACTGTTACATCTTTAATTCTACCACACCACATTTTCCTTTTTCTGCTGTGGGTTAAACGGTGGATGATTGTATAACTGATATTATTTAAGTATACCTTTATATCTTTTCATTATTTATTATTATTTTTTTCAATAAAGTAAACAATGGCATTCTGTCTAAATTGTCTGTTTGTTATGTTTGCGTATCCCGTTAAGCTCCGCAGCATTTAACAAAACACCTTTAAACAAAACGTATTAAAAACCTAGGTCATGTAAATATAAAGAAAAGGATAAAATGGTTTCCAACCTTGCCAATACGATTTCTCCTCCAGAAATAAAGGGTCCCTCTCCAGGTTCCAGGCCCCCAATGAGTCCGCCAGGCCCTTTTTCCCATCATATTGGGAGATATTGATTATGTGAACACAGGGGTTGTCCTTCTCTACTAATAAACCACGGGCGCCATATATCCAAGTAGGAACAGAGTCCTCCAATATGTGAGTAATTTTTTTGTTTATTGCTATTTGATTCATTTTATTTCTGATCGTTATTAGATCAAGATAGACCTGTAAGTCTCACTTCTGCAGTGGGAAAGCTTTTAAAAGGGTTAATAAGGTATATATTGTATACAAGAATATGTCTATTTAAACAAGATCATAATTAGGAATCAACACAGATTTATAAAGGATAGGTCATGTCAAACAAACCTATTTAGTTTCTAATTAGTCTATTAAGAGGTTTGTAGGAACTTGGATCAAGGCAACTCAGAGGATGTAGTCTTTTTGGATTTTGCAAAGGCTTTTGATACAGTGTTACATGGAAGACTATTAAGGAAACTAAGGCATACAGTAATTGCAGTAAATATCTGGTCATGGATTGAGAGCTAAAAACAGGAAGCAAAGGGTTGTTGTAAATGGAACATACTCGGATTGGACTAATGTGGTAAGTGGGGTTCCTCAGGGTTCAGGATTAGGTCCTTTCCTTTTTAACATACTGTATACACTCGAGTATAAGCCGACCCGAGTATAAGCCGAGGCACCTATTTTACCACAAAATACTCTGAAAACGTAGTGACTCGAATATAAGCCGAGGGTGGGAAATGTGCTGCCCCCTGTGTCCCTCTTGTGCCCTCTGTGTACCCCTCTTGTGTGCCAACTGTGCCCCTTTCTTGTGTCCCCCCTCTCCCTTCCCTGTGTCTCTTTCCCCCTCCCTGCCCTGTGTCTCTTCCACCCCTCCCTCCCCTGTGTCTCTTCCCCCCTTCCCTCCCTCCCCTGTGTCTCTTCCCCCCTCTCCCTCCCCTGTGTCTCTTCCCCTCCTCTTCCTCCTCTGTGTCTCTTCCCCCTCCCTCCCCTGTGTCTCTTCCCCCTCTCTTTCCCCTGTGTCTCTTCCTCCCTCTCCCTCCCGTGTCTCTTCCCCTCCTCTCCCTCCACTATGTCTCTTCCCCCCCTCCCCTGTGTCTCTTCCCATCCTCTTCCTCCTCTGTGTCTCTTCCCCCTCCCTCCCCTGTGTCTCTTCCCCCTCTCTTTCCCCTGTGTCTCTTCCTCCCTCTCCCTCCCCTGTGTCTCTTCCCCTCCTCTCCCTCCACTGTGTCTCTTCCCCCCTCCCCTGTGTCTCCCCCGTCCCTCCCCTCCCCTGTGTCTTTTTCTCCCTCTCCCTCCCCTGTGTCTCTTATCCTCCTCTCCCTCCCCTGTTTCTTCTCCCCTCCCCTGTGTCGCTTCTCCCATCTCCTTCCCATGTGTCTCTTCCCCCTCCCTCCCATGTGTCTCTTCCCCCTTCACCCTCCCCTGTGTCTCTTGCCCCCTCTCCCTTGTGTCTCTTTCTCTCCAACTCCCATATCATCCTCCTTATCCTCCTTCCTCATCATCCCTCCTCAACACCCCTCCTCATCCTCCATTCTCATCCTCACCCCCCTCCTCATCCTCTCTCCTCAACCCTCATCTTCCCTCCTCAACCCCCTCCTCAAACTCCTCCTCATCCTCCCTCCTCAACCCCTCTCTTCATACTCCCTCCTCATCACGTTACCCCTCTCTAATTTAGGGTGCAATCATAAAGATAGGTGATATACATTTTTTCAATACACCTACCTCTTCCTTGTAACTTTGACTATGACTTTTTTTATTTATCTTCAATTGGCATTTATTATTAGACATTAAGTTTTTCAACTGTCTATATCCAACTTATGCTCCCCACATTTTTAATATGTTAGAAATCTTTTTTCTTATTTATTTGGTTTTAATCTCGTCACCATAGCAAACGCTATGTTTAAATAGAGGCCATACATGCCCTATCTGTAACCCCTGATGAAATATTGAAACGTGCATCGGATGACGTCACGTTACGCTGGCACTGTTTGATGAAGTCTTTCACAGACGCCTGAACAGCGTGTTTTAACAGCATTGTATGTCTTGTGTTATCCCATTGTAGTACTGGCTGTGGATCACCAATAGCTGTCAGTTACCCCAGGAATCTGAATGTGAATTGTAATTGAATGCTTTATTGGAACTCTCCCAATTAGAATAGGGGTTATAATATGATTCAAGCTTTGTGGGTAAACAGCTCATCCCAGCACCCCTCGTGTATTATAGTACCCAGTATAGCTCGGGTTATCCTATATTGAAAGGAATTTGGGAGCTAGTGAACAACCAACTAGGTAAAAAGTGCTTAATGCCAAGCAGCAGCTCCAAAGTGTAGTAAAATATTAGCATGTATTAAGAAGGGTATAAAAGGCAGGGAAGCAAATATAATTCTGCCACTATACAAATCCCTAGTACACCCTCATTTAGAATATGGAGTACAATTAAGAGCACCACTACATAAAAAGGACATTTTAGAGCTGGAAAAACTACAGAGAAAGGCAACAAAACTAATAAGGGGAATGGAGGTGCTAAGTTAAGAAGAAAGAATAACCAAATTAAATGTATTTTCTCTAGAAAAAATGCTTCTAGGAGGGGATATGATTACCTTATATAAATATATCCAGGGTCAATACAAGGCTTTGACAAGTGAGCTTTTTGTGCCAAGAGGTTTTAAACTGACAAGAGGACATCGTTTGAGTATAGAAGTCACAAAAAATGTCACCTTAAAGAAAGAAAAGGGTTCTTCACAGTAAGGGTGGTTAATTTGTGGAATTCTCTAACAAAGGAGGTGGTGACAGAGAATTCGATAGATAACTTTAAAAAGGGATTGGAAATATTTTTAAATAAAAAGGGCATTCAGGGTTATCCTGGATAATTACAGAGGGACTATTAATCCAGGGAGGAGTCCGATCGCCAGTATCTGGGGTCAGAAGGGAGTTTTATGCTTTTTTCCCCTCTTGAGACAATTGACAAAGTTTCACTGTTTTTTTTTTTTTCAGTTTGCCTTTCTCTGGATCAATTAACAATTAACAATTAATCTGCATATTGCAGATCAGAGGAGATCTAAAAAGGTTGAACTTGATGGACTAAAAGTTTTTTTCAACCTCTCGATTGGGACCCCCGCAGCATTTAAAAATTAAAATTTTCTGCTGCGGGTCCTTAAAGTCCCGCGGCACACAAATACGCAAACCCAGCAACTAACATTAATCCCCCTATGTTGCGGGGTTTAGAGTAGGGAAATAGTGGAGTGTACACTCATGACACTGGACCCTCATGACACTGAGTCTAAGCACTACCCTACCCTACATTATTACCCCCCCAATAAATTAATACATCTAAATTAACCCCCTTCTAAGCAATTAACCCCCCTAAGCACTTAACCCCCTCTAAGTAATTAACCCCCTCTAACTAATTAACCCTATTTAACCCTCACCCGACCTAATTAACACTATCACTAACCACTTAACCCTATCTAGACCCAGTTATCGATATCTAGTCCTATTTAACCCTAACTGGACCTATTTAACCCTAAATGGACCCAGTAACCCCTATCCTATTAACCCCCCCTCTACCCTATCTTATTAACCCCTACACTACCTAGCTAGGCCCCTATTAAACTCCCCAACACCCCACTAATGACAAAAAATAAAAACACCCTACTAATTACATAAAAGTAAAACACCCACTAATTACAAAAAAATAACAAACTACTACCTGGCCTGGCCAAAATGCACCTCCAGCAGTGTCCAGCGATGGCCTGGTCTTCTGTCCCAGGACATTAGAGTAAATACACATATACTGACAGCCTGTAATAAAAAAAGGGTTAATAGTCTACTCACCTGGCCAAAATGCCCCTCCAGCGATGCCCCGGTCTTCAGGGCTCCGGTCCAGGAACAGCCCCTCCCCAAAAATCCTGACGTTCTAAAAAATAGAAATAAAATAGTAACGGAGCTCTTCCCATGATGAGCTCCCCACCACAATTGGGGGTTTCCGAGCATGCTCCGATATCTAAATCCTAAATTGCTGGTTCTGATTGGCTCAAATCACTGTCAATCATATTTCAGCCAATCAGAACGAGCAGATGCTTGGAGCCAATCAGATTCGGACCTCAGCAGTATTGGGTTGATGTGGGGACACTGCAGGGGTCCTGATCGGGACCCCTGAATCATGGCGTTAATGTTGGGACCCTGCAGGGATCCGGATTGGGACCCCTGCATGATGGGGGTTTAATTTAGGAGTGGGGGGCTAGGAGCAGTGGGGACAGTAATTGAGATCATAAGTAAGGGCTTTTAAAGCCCTTGCGAGACCTCCTTGGTACCATTAACTTGTGGTTCCATTTTTGCCATTTGCGGTCTTGGGGATGGTTAGGTAGGGGGAATCGAATGGGGAAAGATCAAAGGCTTGAAGGGAAGTAACTTGTGATTTATCACATCGCTATCAATCGCGGATCGGATCAAGTAACTCAATTGGAGGCCGCAAGAAGTTACCAATTGAATAGCAAAGTAAATTGCAACCTCCACTTGCGACCCCGGATTTAGAAAATCGGTGCAATTGAAAGAGGCTAATGATGTCTAGGTAAAAGAACTGCAGGAGTTTGTTTTGGGGGGGTGAAAGTGTTTTCACTGGAATCCCTAGTAGACATACCTCCAGTTCCCCCCTTACTGGGGTATGGAGCAGCTCTGTAGCTAGTTGTGAGACAGCCCTCCATAACTGTTGGACCTTGGGCCATATCCACCAAATATGGATAAAGGACTCCGTTACCTGGCAACCTCTAAAGCAATCTGGGCTTTCTGTTGTTTTCCACTTGGACAGCTTCCCGGCTGTTATATATTCTCGATGGAGTACTTTAACTGCTGTTTCCAATATATTTTGATTAAGGGACCCCTTATGGATGCCCTTCCATGCAACTTCCCATTTCTCTATATCCCAATATTGGTTCATATAATTTTCCCAATCCCAAACATATCTTTGGTACTGATAAGAGGAGAATTATAGATGTCATAGATACTGCCAATTAAATCTTTAGATAGTGGGAGTTTCTGACAGATTTGGAAAGACAATTTTTCTTTGGTGGAGCCTGAAGTTTTTTATAGAGTTCACAAAATGCTTGAATTTACAAAAATGTTAATGTTCGCTCAATGAGAGATTATATTGTGACAGATTCACTGTCACTCTCAGGATCCGTGCCTTGTTTTTCAATAAAATGGAGGACGCAGGAGCCTTTTAAATGTTTAGCCACACTTTACAACATAAAACTGAAGGCAGAAACAAAACCCTAGCTTCTCATTGAAGCCCTGCATAACTAAACTGTAGTTCCCTCACTGTCTTACATATAAGTGCAAACATACAGTCCAAACATAGGCAGCAGAGGTGTCTTTCTCACCTCTCTCTCTCAGGCTCTGTATCTCCGGCCTCTCTTTCCTAATCAGGTCCCTCCTTCGGTCATCACCTTCAGTGACTTTCTGTTCCTCTTATCTGCAGGCTCTCTCTTCAAAGCTTCTGGCTTTGGTCCATTAGCTTTCAGTGCGTCCGCTGACAGCAGCCCTGCACACTTCCTCAACACTACAGCTCTGTCAAACAAATCTTCACCTGGAGGCAGCAGCAGGCTTTGGATGCAGCCACACCCAAGCTTTTTAAGGTGCTTCTAAACCATCTCACTCCTGGGGAGAAGTATCAAAGTGCTCTCTACTGCCCTCTGGTGACACACCATCACAAATCCCCCACCCCAGCTCAAACACCATGGGGTTGCGCGTCCAACGCCGTGAGGCTGTGTATGCGGCCAACGCATCCTCTGTAACATCCGCCATCTCTCTGCATTCTCCCCGTCACCTTGGCACCAGTGAGACCGAAGCTACTGCTCTTCCAGTCGTCTCATCCTCCAGTGCTCTCTTCTTTGCGAACACATGTCGTTACAATCTCTTCATACTCTACAGTGACAATTCTGTCTTCCTTGTTGTGCCGTTTATCGTCGGCGCCCAAACATTACGGGTAGGACACTGGCCCGCCCGTCTCTCAGAGTGTCCTGCCCCATTGACCCTTGAAAACTATTCTTTGTTCTTCTGTACGAAAATGTGTTTCTACATACAGTCTCTTCCCTGGGAGTAAATCATCACAATCATTGTATCTCTTCTGTAACTCCTGTGATCTGCTAGTTCTGTAAAGCAGTGCAGTGTTTTCTTTCCTGTGGGCTGTAATAAGGGTCCAGGTGGGTGTGGTTTGGCCTGTGTAGAGGTTTATCGGTGTGCATTTTTTCGTGTTCTGTTTGAATCAGTTCTGTGAGGCAGGGCAGTGTTTTTTGTCGTGTGCTCGTTTATCATTGTACAGTTGAGTAGGCAGGGTCTATTTTAACAAGGGAAGGAGCGAACTTGGGGGATTGCAATCATTTATAGTTTAAGTGTAGTTAGTGTGTAGGACATGGAATAAAAGGAGGGGATTCAAAGAAAAGCGGTATTATAAGAAAAAATAGAAAACAAACAAATATATTTATTTCTGTTTTGTTCGGGTTAAGGTGTAGAAAAGCAATCTTTATACAAATACATTGATTTGTTTTCTCACTGTATTTTTGTAACTGATAATCATGAGTCAGTCCAGCGGCAACCTCACAAAGTGTACATCCTGCCACATGTATGCACTACTGGAACTGATGATCCAGGGTCCATACCTCTGTGACAGGTGTGAGCATGTTGCCTCTCTGGAAGCTCACATTGGAGAACTAGAGAGGAGAATTGCAACACTTCATGATATTGTCACACTGGAAAGGGAGTTGGTGCTCACTGAGCACAGTTTAGCTGGGCCTAGCATGGAGGGTGGAGATGGGGCTAGTGAGGATGTCCAGGGAGGTTGCTGGGTTACAGTTAGAAGGGGAATCAGGGGGAACAGGAGGAGGCAGGCCAGTTCTGAGTTGGCAAACACCAATAGATTTGCCAGATTGAGTGAAACTGTTGGGGATGTTCATTCAGGAATGGCAATGCCAGATAGAGCTGTTCCCTCTAACAGCCGGGAGAACAGTTCTACTGGTGGAGTGGGAGGGCAGAATAGGCAGAGCAACAGACTGGTTTTGTGTGGTAGGGGACTCTATTATTAGGAAGGTAGACAGGGTGATTTGTCACCCAGATCCCAGGAATCTAACAGTTTGTTGTATGCCTGGTGCTCGGGTTCGGCATGTTGGGGATCGGGTGGATAAATTATTGAGAGGGGCTGGAAATGAACCTGCGGTCTTGGTACATATTGGTACCAATGACAAAGTAAGTGGAAGATGGAGTGCCCTAAAGAATGATTTTAAAGAACTAGGGAATAAGCTTAAAGCAAGGACCTCCAAGGTAGTATTTTCTGAGATACTACCAGTGCCAAGTGCTAGCCCAGAGAGACAGAAGGAGCTTAGGGAGGTTAATGTGTGGCTAAAAAAGTGGTGCAGTGCAGAGGGTTTGGGGTTTTGAGAGCACTGGGATGAATTCTCCCTTGGGTACAATCTCTATAGCAGGGATGGATTGCCCATGGGGGAGGAGAAGGGGGACGGTTACAATAGACAGTAGGTAGGTATTAATAGGGGCCTCAAATACAGTGGCAAGCACTTCACAGTGGTAGAGCCATAGCAACATAAAGTGCTTTCTAATGCAACATGTTTGCCTGGGAAAATGGGTGAGCTAGAATTATTAGCAGTACAAGAAAAATGGGACATTACTGAAACATGGTGGGATGAATCTCATGACTGGACAGTTAATTTGGATGATTGTCTGTATTTTAAGCCTGAATTTAAGCCTATAGTCAGAGAAGATTTTTATGCTGGAACTAGCGGCAACATTGAATCTTTGTAGGTTGAGCTAAATAGTGGAGGAGCTAATTCTAAACGCATATTGGTGGGAGTATGCTATAAACCCCCAAATATAATAGAAAGTGACGAAATACAATTATTGTTACAGATTGGAAATGCAGGTAAGCACGGGCAAGTTATAATAATGGGAGACTTTAATTAACCTGAAATAAACTGGATACATGAGACCAGCAGCACAGCTAAAGGGAGCAAGTTCTTGAGTACACTCAGGGATCATTATCTGTCCCAGGTAATACAAGAACCTACTAGAAATGGGACCAACTTGGATCTAAGTCATCACAAGTAATATTGATATGATATCAAATGTTAAAATAGGGGAACCCTTGGAGAAAAAAACAGAGTTGTAAGGGGCCAACAAAGACTCTAAATTTTAAAAGAACTAACTTTAATGGGCTAAGGGCAGCAATACTAGATATAGACTGGGACAAAGAACTTACAGGGACAAATACTGAAAATAAATGGACAACATTCAAATCCTTACTAAATATTCATACCATGTGGAAATAAAATGAATAGGAGTAAATCACATTCCATGTGGCTTAACAATGACTTAAGGATCATGATAAGGAAAGAAAAGAACATGCATTTAGATTATACAAGAAGGATAGAACAGAGGTAGTGTGAGGAATTGACTCTGCTGGGTTTTGAACCCTGGTCCCCAGGCTGCTGATCCTTTTCCCTACCACTGCGCCAGCCTGCCTTTGTGAAATTCCTGGAGATCTGATACCCTTGACTCTGCTAGCAATAGCATCAGTGACTAAGTCTCTTCAGCTGTGTCTGGTCAGGTGTCTGGTCCTTGGCCTATATATGGCACTTCCTGTCAATGTACCTTGCCAGATTATTGTGGCTCCTGATCCCTTCAATAAAGCTTGTTCCTGGTTCACCTACAAAGTTGCTGAATTGGATTATTGCTGACCTAGGCTGCTGGTCTCCAAAACCTTGTGATACCTATATCATTACAGAATAATCTGGCCAATTCATGGAGACCGCCGGGTCAGATTCTGCATTGGCCCAGCAGGTTGCTTTATTTGCAAGAACTGTGCAGACCCAGGCACAGACCATCCAAGTGCTGCAGGACCAGGTAGCTGAACTGCAAAATAAAGTTCAGTCAATGCACAGTGAGTATACCAGCTACAGGGCACGTGATGTTGCGGCTGCTACTGTGGGTTGCTGATACTACCGGGAACCAATCAGGCCAGAGGTTCCACTTCAGAAAAGGTCTCTCATAAGCTATAAAAGATGAGCTAGCTCGTGTTGATCTTCCTGCTGACTTTGATGCATTTGTGCGTTTGGCTATCCGTATTGATCGGAGACTTTCTGAAAGAAGATTGGAAAGACAGGGCTCTTTTAGACCAAGTGCTACTCCTACTTTCTATTCAAGAATTTCTACTCCGACCCCACAAACACCTACAGACTCTGAGCCTGAGGCTATGCAGGTAAATCTAATAAGAGGGCCATTATCCAATGAAGAAAAACAGTGGCGACGCACTCACAATTTATGCCTGTATTTTGGTAGTGCAGGGCACTATGCCATCAATTGCCCTAGCAAATCCAAAAGAACAATAGCTATGGCTGCTGAGGGTGCACAGATTCAACACCAATCCCAGATTTCAGATCAACTGGATTCTGTCACACAACTTTTGTTTTCTCTGGCTCATGGTGAAGAGGGTATGTTGACTCAACATCCTTATTTTGTGGTGCCTATCACTTTGCAATGTGGTGATAGTAAAATTTCAACTACAGCTATGATAGATTCTGGAGCAGGTGGAAACTTTATGGACATCAAATTTGCAGCAGGAAATAGAATTCAGTCTATCCCTAATTCTTCACCTGTGTTAATGGAGACAGTAGACGGTTCTCCACTTACGTCAGGACCGGTTACACATGAGACTCTGCCCTTAAAGTTGACTCTGGAAGTGAATCACCATGAGACTATATCTTTCCACCTAATTTCCTCAACACAGTTTCCAATGTCTTTGGGTGTACCTTGGCTTGCTCTGCATAACCCACAGATTGATTGGAAAATCAGAACTTTGTCCTTTCCTTCAGAACACTGCTTAATGAATTGTCAACCCTCTAAGGTAACACCTGTTGCCACAAAAATTAATGAAATGGTTGCTACAAACTTAACTAAGCTTCCTCTACAATATCGGGATTTTGCAGATGTCTGTGATAAGAAGAATGCTGATCAGCTTCCATCCCACAGGCCTTATGATTGCCCAATAGAGCTGTTACCTGGGGCTGCTATCCCATTTGGCCGTATACATTCCATTTCGGAGCCTGAATTGAAAGTTCTTCGTGAATACATACAAGAAAATCTTGCCAAAGGCTTTTTTCGACCGTCTACTTCTCCAGCAGGAGCTCCTATATTCTTTGTAGAAAAGAAAGATGGCAGCCTACGGCCATGCGTTGACTACAGGGACATTAATAACATCACTGTTAAAAACCGCTACCCCTTGCCTCTCATTCCTGAACTTCTGGAGAGACTTTGCTCAGCTAAAATATTTACAAAGCTTGATCTTCGGGGGGCATATAATCTGGTTCGCTTAAGACCAAATGATGAATAGAAAACAGCTTTCAGAACCAGGTACGGGCATTATGAATATCTAGTAATGCCATTTGGGCTTTGTAATGCCCCTGCAACTTTCCAGTATTTTATCAATGATGTACTACGAGATCTCCTGGATCAGTTTGTTGTGGCATATTTGGAGAATATCTTAATATTTTCTGATAATCTTGAAAACCACAGAAAACAGGTCCGTATAGTTCTGGAGTGCCTTCGTACCCACCACCAATACATTAAACTGGAAAAATGTGAATTTGAATAAACAGAAATTCAATTCCTGGGGTATGTAATAACTCCTAAAGGTTTAAGTATGGACGCAAGTAAAATTAAAGCTGTGCTGGACTGGCCCATCCCCAAGAATGAAAAAGATATTCAGAGATTTGTGGGGTTTGCCAATTTTTACAGGCGTTTCATTAAGAATTTCTCTGCCGTTATTACACCGATCACTGAACTTACACGTAAAGGGAGTCCTTTTCAGTGGTCCGATAAGGCTGATACCGCATTTTCCAGATTAAAGACTCTGTTTACAACTGCTCCGTCCTGGTACATCCTCAGCCGGAATTACCATTTATTGTGAAAGTTGATGCTTCTGATTCAGCTGTTGGTGCTATACTGTCTCAAAGGACTGGACCTAAGATGCTGTTACATCCGTGTGCCTTCTATTCCCGCCAGATGGTGCCAGCAGAAAGAAACTATGACATAGGGAATAAAGAACTATTGGCTATAAAAGCTGCCTTCACCGAATGGAGACATCTTTTGGAGGGAACTACCCATCCAATTACTGTCCTCACAGATCACAAAAATCTGGAATGTATTCGATCAGCTAAGAGACTGTCAGCCAGACAAGCACGCTGGTCCCTATTCTTCTCGAGGTTTAATTTTTTGGTTACATACCGTCCTGGCTCCAAGAATGGTAAGGCGGATGCCTTGTCTAGAATAGCTGACCCCCTCCATACTACCGTAACCAAGGCCACCATCTTGCCGGAGGATATATTTATAGGAGTTACATTTCCTTCCTTGCTCCGGAGTCAGTGTGATTGGATATTTTACGTCTCTACCATGACTCAAAACCAGCAGGTCATCCAGGAATCCGAAAGACACAAGAGCTACTTGCCTGATCCTTTTGGTGGCCCAAGTATTATGAGGATGTTAAGAAGTATGTGTCCTCTTGTGATGTATGTGCCAGACATAAGACTCCTTGCTCATCCCCTGTTGGCCTCTTCCGATTCCTCATCGTCCCTGGGGATCTATATCCATGGACTTTATTGTGGAACTACCTCCCTCTAAGGAACACACTACCATTCTTGTTGTTGTGGACAGGTTAACTAAGATGGGTCATTTCATACCAGCTCGTGGTCACCCTTCAGCTAAACAGACGGCTGTCCTGTTTATTCGGGAAATATTTTGCTTGCATGGAGTGCCTGATGAAGTAGTTTCTGATAGGGGAGTGCAGTTTACATCTCGTTTTTGGAAACATTTTTGTTCTAATCTAGGTATTAATGTAAATCTGTCGTCAGCTTTTTATCCACAAAGTAATGGACAGACTGAGCGAACCAACCAGACTTTGGAACAATATTTGGGGTGCTATATTAGTTACCTGCAGGATGACTGGCTGGATTTTCTACCCACGGCGGAGTTTGCCTTTAACAATGCCCAACACTGCTCCACTTCTTTGAGCCCATTTTTTGCCAACTATGGTTACCATCCAACCTTTCTAGTGAGTCTCCCAATTACTACTTCCATTCCTGCAGTCACTGATCGGCTAACCACCTTACGAGATTCCCAAGACCTGTTGAAGGAGACTCTTTCAAAGGCTCAGGAATGTTACAAGAGAGCTGCTGATAGGCATAGAACGGAGGCCCCGGTTTATCATGTTGGTGACAAGGTTTGGCTGTCAACAAGGAATCTTAAGCTTAGGGTTCCTTCTCATAATTTGGGTCAGAGGGTTATGGGACCTTTTGAGATCATCGCTCAGATCAATGCTGTAAATTTTCGTTTGCAAGTTCCAGATTTCATGAAAATACATCCGGTGTTTCACGTTGCACTGCTGAAACCTTTCCATGCAAACACTTTCCCTGGCCGAGCCCCGTCTGCCCCACCTCCAGTCCTCAGGGATGGTGAGGATGAATACGAGGTGGAGAAAATTCTGGACTCCAGGATCTTCCGCAACAAGCTTCAGTATCTGGTGCATTGGAAAGGCTATGGTGAGGAGGATAGTTCGTGGGAACCAGCTCCTGACCTTCTTCTGTCTTTCCATGTGCAGTACCCTGCTAAACCGGGTAATAGGGCATCCAGAGGCTGCACCTATAGAGGCAGGGGTAATGTGAGGAATTGACTCTGCTGGGTTTTGAACCCTGGTCCCCAGGCTGCTGATCCTCTTCCCTACCACTGCGCCAGCCTGCCCTTGTGAAATTCCTGGAGATCTGATAACCTTGACTCTGCTAGCAATAGCATCAGTGACTAAGTCTCTTCAGCTGTGTCTGGTCAGGTGTCTGGTCCTTGGCCTAAATAAGGCACTTCCTGTCAATGTACCTTGCCATATTATTGTGGTTCCTGATCCCTTCAATAAAGCTTGTTCCTGTTTCACCTACAAAGTTGCTGAATTGGATTATTGCTGACCTAGGCTGCTGGTCTCCAAAACCTTGTGATGCCTATATCATTACAGGTAGCTTTAAGTAACTATAAGGAAAAAAAAAAAGGCCTCCAAAGGCTATTAGACTGGCTAAAATAGAAAATGAGAAGTCAGTTACAAAGGAAAGTAAGACTAATCCTAAAATATATTTTAAATATATTAATGGGAAGAAGGCGAGTAAGGAAGCTATAGGAACATTACAATGTGACACAGGCCTTCTGAAAATTAGTGACCAGTAAAAGGCAGATGAGCTAAATAGATAATTTTCTTCGGTATACACAAGGGAGGTACCTGTGGTTGGGACACCGCAACAAAATGGGGCTACACTACCATTACTAAATAATTAGTTAATGCAGGAAGAAATCCAAAAGAGATTGGAGAAAATAAATGTTAATAAAGCCCCAGGTCCTGATGGAATACATCCAAGGGTACTGAGGAAGCTGGGTTCTGTAATAGCCAAACCGTTATATCTAATCTTTCAAGACTCACTCACCACAGGGTCACTGTCAGATGACTGTCGAAAAGCAGAGGTTATACCTATATTTAAGAAGGGAGCAAGAGCAAATTAGGGGTATTATAGACCAGTGAGCCTCACATCTGTAGTTGGGAAGCTTTTAGAAGGGTTAATAAGGGTCAGAATACAAGAATATGTCTATTCAAAGAGGATTATAAGTAGGAACCAACATGGATTTATGAAGGATAGGTCATGTCAGACCAATCTAATTAGTTTCCATGAGGAGGTTAGTAGGAACTTGGATCAGGGCAACTCAGTGGATGTATTATTTTTGGATTTTGCAAAGGCTTTTAATACAGTGCCACATGGGAGACTTTTGAGCAAACTAAAGGATACAGGAATTGCAGTAAATATCTGCTCATGGATCGCGAGCTGGCTAAAAGACAGGAAGCAAAGGGTTGTTGTAAATGGAACATACTCAGATAGGACTGATGTGGTAAGTGGGGTTCCTCTATGGTCAGTATTGGGTCCTCTCCTTTTTAACATATTTATTAATGATGTAGAAGTAGGACTCCAAAGTAGTGTCTCCATTTTCGCTGATGACACAAAGTTGTGCAAGGTAATTAAATCAGATAATGATGTACTTTCCCTACAAAAGGAATTTGCATAAATTAGAGAAATGGGCGGCTAAATGGCAGATGAGATTTAATACAAAGAAATGTAAGGTTATGCATCTGGGAAGGAAGAATAGCCAAGCAATCTATAATCATAATGGAGCAAATCTAGGGGTATCTGATATTGAAAGGGATTTGGGAGTACTTGTGGATAACCACCTAGGTAGCAGTGCTCAATGCCAAGCAGCAGCTGCAAGGCAAGTAAAATATTAGCATGTATTAAGAAGGGTATAGAAGCAAGGGAAGCAAATATAATTCTACCACTATACAAATCCCTAGTACGCCCTCATTTGGAATATGGAGTACAATTTTAGGCACCACTTCATAAAAAGGACATTTTAGAGCTGGAAAAGTACAGAGAAGGGCAACAAAACGAAGAAGGGGAATGGAGGGGCTAAGTTATGAAGAAAGACTAACTGAATTAAATGTATTTTCGCTAGAAAAAAGGCGTCTACGAGGGGATATGATTATCTTATTTAAATACATCCAGGGTCAATAAAGGGTTTGTCAAGTGAACTTTTTGTAGCAAGAGATTTTCAACTGACTAGAGGACATCTCTTGAGGTTAGAGGAAAAAAGATTTCACCTTAAAGAAAGAAAATAGTTCTTCACAGTTAGGGTGGTTAAACTGTGGAATTCTCTAGCAAAGAAGGTGGTGACAGCGAATTCGATAGATAACTTTAAAAAGGGGTTAGTCAGGAAGGAATTTCGCTTTTTTTTCTCCTCATGAGACAATTGGCAAAGTTTCAATGTTTTTTTTTTCTGTTTGCCTTCCTCTGGATCAATCAACAATTAATAACAAATAGTCCACATATTAAAAAGATCAAAAGAGATCTAAAAAGGTTGAACTTGATGGACTAACAGTCTTTATTCAACCTCAAATACTATACTATACTATTGTGATCTTTTGGTTCACTAGTGCTCTGTGAATACTTTCACTCTGCGACATCCGTGACACCTCTGGTCTTACACTGCCGAGGGTATTCTCCATTGAAGGAAGTTTGGCTGCTTTCCCCCTTACACACTTTTTCACTTCATTCAATTGCTCCTTCAACTCACCCAGTTGCGTACTTGAGTCTGGCTCAGATATCAGCTGGTTCTTTGCTGTCGATCTGTACCACTCTTGGTCAACCTATGTGACCCTTTGAGCTTGTTGGGCTCCCTTCAGACCTTTCTGTAGGGTCTCCAATACTCCCTCATTAGGTTCATCATCAACATCATTTCCACCTTCCCAATGGAACAGCAACTTCTCGTGTTGCTTTTCTTCCTTTCTGTCCTGGTTCTCTCTGTTCCAGGTGCTCCAATTGGCTGGCTGATAACTCTCACCAAAACATATCAGCTTCATACAGCCATGTTGCTTCAGTTCTGGTACAGTATCCTTCGTAGACTTCAAAGGCATGTCCTCTCTCAGGGCTGCTTCATGAGCCTGAGTCCACACCTCATCTTTATTTCTGTTCACAGCAGGCCTACTCGTTAACAGTGTGCTTCCAATCCTGCAAGGTCTGCGACTCTCTATCTCTGCCAGGAAGGATCTCTCAGATGTTTGGTTTTGCTGGAATGTCTCCAGCTGTTCAGCAACTCCAGACTGACACTCAGCAGATAGGCTAGTACACATCACAGTAGCCCCTTGAATTTTGGATTCCCGAAAAACACCTTTGATTTCACCATCCTCAGCTTTCGCCTGTGTTTTGACCTCTTTTAGCGGTGTCCCGGCCTCCTTTTTCTGCTTTTCTACTTGCTTCGCCACCAAGCCTTCCAGCTTTTCATTTTTCTCAGCTTCTTTCAGTTGCAGATTGTCTTCCTTAGCTCGTTGCCAACCCATTTCACTCTGCTTGCACTGGGTCTCCTTCTGTGTATTTGTCTGAGGATTTACCTCTGATTTTTCCATCAGGTCCTCCCTGAATATTTTTGGCTGCTCAGCCGTGTTTTCTTCAACATTCTGTCTTTCCTGTACAAGCTCCTTCGCTATGCCTCACATATGAGCTTTCTGCAAATATCGCTCTACATTCAATGTATCATCTTGTGCACACAGTTCCTGAAGATCAGTGTTGGTCTCTTCTGAACAAACTCATCTCTGCTTCAACTGTGCCTCAATATCAGAGAGTGTGCTCACCCTCTGCTTTTCTGGAGTATGGAACAGGAGCTCCTTTTCTATTACAGCTGCTCCCTCTGGGATATACAGTCAGTGAGGAGATCTCGCTTCATTTGTTCGCCACTGTGCAGCCCCTTCTGCATAATTCTGTCATTCATCTTGTACTTGGGAGGACTCTTCCACTGCTCCCAATTAGACATCTGTGTCTTCTTCCTATAGGACACTCTGTTGTCCTCAAACGCAGGCTTCCTTCTACATTCAGGGATATAATCTGGCATCATCCTGATACCCTTAATTTCAGTAGCAATTTGCCTATCTTCTACTTCAGGCTTTTTCAATCCCATTGGGATAGAGTTCAATTGTACTCGCTTTACTTGTTTCCCGTCTTGTTTCTCTTTATCCATAGCGCTTTGTTTTATGGCCAACTGAGACAGAACGCTCTTGGGATACTTCATAGTTTTATAAGGACACATGCTCTGCTTCATATGTCCTCTTCGAGACAGTGGTTCGTCTTTCACCATCTCAATCTCCAGACTCTTGTCTTCCTTATCTTTCACTTTAGTAAGGTTTCCAGTGGCTTCATCATATTTAAGACATTCTTCCTTTGTAAGAACAATGGCTATATTCATCCACTTGGTCTCTCCTTTCTTTGGGTCAGAGATGATTAGCAAGCATGTTCTTTCTCTAACATCACTCTCCACCTCAGGAGTATTCACCAAGGACAGATGGCTGTGTCTGTCCCGGTCTCTTATGGAGGCCTTCTCATTGCTCTTGCCCATAAGCTTTCCGCATCTGTTTGGGTTCCCTTCTTCCTCAATGAATTTATCAGCATCAGAAGTCTCTTTTGCTTTCTCAGCAACTTCTGCTCTTTTCTCAGCAATCTCACTTGCAGCTCCTTCAGCAGTCTCACTTGCGGCTCCTTCAGCAGTCTCATTCGCGGCTCCTTCAGCAGTCTCATTCGCGGCTCCTGCCTCAGTCTCATTCGCGCCTCCTGCCGTCTCATTCGCGGCTCCTGACGTCTCATTCGCGGCACTGAACTTGGTGGCTTTTTTCACTTTCTCTGCCATCCACCAGGTCTCTAACTCCTGATTTCCTCCTGCATCAGGCTCGGTTTGCCTTCCCTTAACAGGGAAACTGCATTTTAAACTTGGGCAGACAAGCATGTCCCTTGTGTAGCAATGATACTGTCTGTCAAAAAAAATCCAAGGAGTTCAATCTCTGTACTCTTTTCACTCCTACCCTGTCAAGGATCTCTTCTTACCGGGTTCAATAATTTGTTGCCTTTTCTTCAGGCAAATCACAATATGCTCTCTGTGCTTCTCCACACAGATCGGGACCAAGGACTGTTGCCCAGTGCTTTTTAGGCCAACCTTCCCTAGTGGCAATCATCTCAAAGTTCAGGAGATATGTTTCAATGTCATCCTGAGCGGTAATCCTCTTTAGAAAGCGATTAGGATTCATGCTTCCACTTGCTTCTGTAACCACAGTATTAGTTGCAGACTTGCCTGTAAGTAGGGGCATTCTAAGGAGTCAAATGCCTTCTCGACATTGAGGGCCAGTAGGCATGTTGGTGTTTTGGTACTTTTGGCCTGGTGGATTATATTTAGAACCTTTCTGATATTGTCTCTGGCCTGTGTATTAACCTTGGTAAGAATTTTGTGATTCGATTAGCCATGATCTTGGCCAGGATTTTAATATCCCCATTAAGTAAAGATATGGGCCTATCATTTTTCACCTCTAGAGGGTCTCTACCTTCTTTAGGACTCTTTCTGTGAGATTCATTTCTGAGGGAATTTGTTGTCCTTCCAGTATGGAATTGTACAATGCAGCCAGATGGGGGGCTAGTTGTTCCAGAAACTTTTTGTAGTACATATTGGAAAAGCCGTCTCGGCCCGGAGCCTTGCCTATTTTCATGCCCTGAATCCCTTTCTTTATCCTCCTGTGTGATTTTAGAGTTAAGTGTTTCCAACTCTGCATTCGTTAGAGAAGGGAAGTCGCAAGAATCTTGAAAGGATTGCATGGATTAGCCTTTCTTGGTACTGGAGGCTGTGTAGAGTTTTTTAGAAAATTTGGTGAAGGTTCCTGAATTTTCGTTGGGTTTGCAGTGACTATGCCATATTTGATATATTTTAGTTTGTGAGTATTTTGCTTTAGGTTTTCTTGCCAGCATAGAGTCCGGCTCGTTTGCTTTAGAAAAATATTTATGTTATGTCATTCTTAGGGCTTTTTCCATGCTCTCTGCTAGAAAGGAGTCTAATTCAACCCTAACTTTTTCTATTTCTTGTCTAATTTTGTGCGAGGAATTCTTCTGATCTGTTATTTCAAGTCTGTGCAGTTCCTCCATCAATTTAGTCTTCCTAAGCTTCTCATCTCTTTTGTGCCTTGCTGCTAATTTTATACATATACCTAATGTAGGCCTTGTGAGATGCCCAAACCCATCCAATTTCTGCTTCTAGAGTTAAATTTGTATAAAAAAAAAGTCCAACTCTTTGGAAATTTGGTTGCAGAGTATTGGAATGGTCAAGAGCATCTCATTAATCCCCCATGTGTATTGGGGTCTGATGTTAAGGCCTAAATTGATGGAAACTTTAACTATGGAATGGTCCGACCAAGCACAGGGATGTATCTCCACTGCACTGGTGCAGTCCATTAGAGAGGAGTCTATCAGTAGGTATTCTATTCTAGAGTAAGTCTTCTGTGTCTGAGAGTAAAACGTGTACTTTCTATCTAGCGAATGTTTTTCCCTCCATGTATCCAGAAGGTTTAGCTCTGAGAGCAGGGAGTTAATTCTCTTTTGCTTACTTGAGTACCTATTTCCTATGGCCCTTCCGGATCTGTCCACTGTAAGTTAAGGTCTCCTCCCAGTATGATTTTACCCTGTTTGAGTTGGACTAGGGGCTCTAGTAATTGAATAAAACAACTATGGGTTGTAATGGTAGTGGAGAACACAAAGACCAGAGTGACTGGGACATCTACAACGTTCCCTGCAAGAATAATATAATTGTCCTGGGAGTCCAGTATCTTTGTTTCCAGAGAAATGGGACATTTTTGTGCAATAAAATGGTTGCACCCTCTTTTAGGAGGGGTTACTAGTTGTGTAGAAAGCCGGTTAAAGTTTATGTAAAACTTTGGGGCCATCATTTTTTTTAAAATAGGTCTCTTGCAAGAGAATAACTGCTGGTTCATGTTCTTTATACGAACGAAAGGCTTTAGGCTGTTTGAAAGGGGAGTTAAAACCTTTGATGTTGTGCGTTAAAAACACACATTCTGAACTACCCATTGCTGAGTATACGTGGGTGTGTTGATGTGAGGGAACACTTACCCGCCCAAGGCAAAGGGGATACGGCAGCAGGAGAGGAGGCCTGGAAAACAAGATGAGTACTGCTAGAAAGCAGGATTTACTCTACTGCTAGGAACAACACAGAACCCCAGGGTCAGAAACCCTTATCCACCTTCCTCTCTCTGTCTCTCGCTTCTCTTGGCTCAGGACCTGGAAGTCATAGTCAATAACAACACAAACAAGGTAATATTATCAACTATGGCTTAGTTTAATTGATGTGACAGAAATATATTTATAGCAGTTTTGACGTATGCTAAAAGGTAGATATAATTTCTAGTCTATGACCACTGTTCTTCATCATACGTATTTGCGGTTTTACAGTTTGAGCAAGCGGAACATACATTATTTCTGTGTAGACTTAAGAAAGAGGAAGTAACCGCATTTACTGGAATACATATTGCACATAATTTCCTGCAAACATTCTACAGTGTCATGTGCAATAACACAAAATTACAAAATTAAGCTATATTGATTAAGTATATGATTAAAATCTTTAATGCATAAAAGCCACCTAAATACCCTAACAGGAACTATTGAGTTGCTTTTTCCTGAAGTGGGGGGAAAGTGGGGGGCAAGGTGGGAAAGAAAGAGATAAGTTAGTGACCACATAACTAACAAATGAATACCCTTAACAATAACAAAACTTTCAAGTAAATTCCTCATGTTTCAATTAAGTGTGCACCTTAGGTGCCTAGGGTTGAGGAGGAATAACTCCTTCTAGAAATCCCTAGTATGACGAAGTAGAAGTCAAATTACTTTAATTAAGAGAGCAACAGACAGATATACATTTTACGTTACTATTTTGGCCTATTGAAAGGCTTCTTCAAACTTATCAGTCCAAAGCTTTTAAGTCCCCAGGTTTGATAAAAATAACTTTGAGTACTTAAGCCATCAAAATGAACTTCTTTTCTTGTAGATCAAGGTCGTTCCCAGCATCTATGAAGAGTTGTTTGCTGTGAGGAGTACCCATCAGTCTAATTTACATCTGTAATTGCCAAGTTATCTCCATTCTCCGATGGAGGGTTATGTTTAAAAGTTGTACTTTTCTTTTGTTTTTTACTGGAGTGAACATCAGTCCATTGCCTGGAGTAGCGGCCTCTTTGTGTAGTGGTTTGCACTGTCAGATTAGTTCCCTCTGACACCAATTGCAGGGTTATCAGCAGTCCTCTAGTGTCTACGCAGTATATGCCTGGTCCTTATAGTGAAAAAGTAAGCAGAAAGGAAATCCCCACCTTACATAGTTACATAGTTACATAGTTACATAGTTACATAGTAATTAAGGTTGAAAAAAGACTCTCAGTCCATCAAGTTCAACCTGTTAAGATCTCCTCTGATCTGCAATATGCGGATTAGTTATTAATTAAATTATTGATAAAATAATTATTAATAGTATAGTATTGGAGGATGAATAAAGAGTTAGTCCATCAAGTTCAACCTTTTTAGATCTCTATTGATCTTTTTAATGTGGACTATTTATTATTATTGTTAATTGTTAATTGTTAATTGATCCAGAGGAAGGCAAACAGAAAAAAAAGCCCATTGAAACTTTGCCAATTGTCTCATAAGGGGAAAAAAAAAAAAAAATTCCTTCCTGACCCCAGAAACTGGCGATCAAATTTCTCCCTGGATCAATATTCCTTGCTAGTTATCTAGGATAGCCTTGAATGCCCTCTTTATTCAGAAATATATCTAACCCCTTTTTGAAGTTGTCTATCGAATTCGCTGTCACCACCTCCCTTGGTAGAGAATTCCACAGTTTAACCACCCTAACTGTGAAGAACCCTTTTCTTTGTTTAAGGTGAAATCTTTTTTCCTCTAACCTCAACGGATGTCCTCTTGTCAGTTTAAAATCTCTAGCTACAAAAAGTTCACTTGACAAAGCCTTATATTGACCCTGGATGTATTTATATAACGTAATCATATCTCCTCTTAGGCGCCTTTTTTCTAGCGAAAATAAGTTTATTTTGTTAGTCTTTCTTCATAACTTAGCCCCTCCATTCCCCTTATTAGTTTTGTAGCCCTTCTCTGTACTTTGTCCAGCTCTAAAATGTCTTTTATGAGGTGGTGCCCAAAATTGTACTCCATATTCCAAATGAGGACGTACTAGAGATTTGTATAGTGGCAGAATTATATCTTCTTCCCTGGCTTCTATACCCTTCCTAATACATGCTAATATTTTATTTGCCTTTGCAGCTGCTGCTTGGCTTTGAGCACTGTTACCTAGGCGGTTGTCCACTAGTACTCCCAAATCCCTTTCAATATCTGATACCCCTAGATTTGCTCCATTAAGATTATAGATTGCTTGGCTATTGTTCCTTCCCAAATGCATAACCTTACATTTATTTGTATTAAATCTCATCTGCCATTTAGCCGCCCATTTCTCTAATTTAAGCAAATCCTTTTGTAGGGAAAGTACATCATTATCTGATTTTATTACCTTGCACAACTTAGTGTCATCAGCAAAAATGGAGACACTACATTCGAGTCCTACTTCAATGTCATTAAGGAGAGGACCTAATACTGACCCCTGAGGAGCCCCACTTATCACATTAGACCAATCGGAGTATGTTCCATTTACAACAACCCTTTGCTTCCTGTCTTTTAGCCAGCTTGCGATCCATGAGCAGATATTTACTGCAATTCCTGTATCCCTTAGTTTGCTCACTAGTCTTCCATGTGGCACTGTATCAAATGCCTTTGAAAAATCTAAAAAGACTACATCCACTGAGTTGCCCTGATCCAAGTTCCTACTAACCTCCTCATAAAAACTAATTAGATTGGTCTGACACGACCTTTCCTTCATAAATCCATGTTGACTGCTACCTATGATCTTGTTCAAATAGACATATTCTTGTATTCTGTCCCTTATTAACCCTTCTAAAAGCTTCCCAACTGCAGAAGTGAGGCTCACTGGTCTATAATTCCCCGGATTTGCTCTAGATCCCTTCTTAAATATAGGTATCACCTCTGTAGGAGATTTTATTGTACACCATGATATCTAAGGCAGGTCTTAACTCCTATTGTTTCACCAGGGTTTAAGGAGCCAGATCTGCGTATAATTGTAGCTGCGCACCATCTGGGCCTACAATATTAGGCATCTTCCTTGAGGCTGCAATGATTAGGTCTCTAGAACTCTGGCGCAGGAAGAGGATTATGATCTCTTTAGGTTGTTCAAAATTCACTGATCCTCCAAGTGCCCTGTGGGCTCTCTCAATCTCGGAATCTTGGCCCTGGTGATCTGGGAGAATGGTGGTAAAAAACGCTTTAAGGTATGATAGGTCAGTGATTCTGAGACACAAGTTGTTTCTCCTAGACCTATTTTCAAGGTCTTCAAACTGGTTCTCAAGGATTGCGATTTGAGAGGAGTTGTTATATCAGACCTGTCTAGGTGTTGCGTGGTCATAAGTTGATCAGTAATGGTCTCCAACTCCTGTGTTATTTGCCCTAGTGAATATGGGCCTTCCTTAATATCTTTAAGGACCAGAAAGAGTAGAGTTTTCAGCAAAGTTTCAAACTTGGCCAATGCCTTTTCTGAGAGATCTATATCAATACTCATGCTTGCTTGTTCTCCCTCTCTTTCAGATGGTTCGGGGGATCCCTCTTTTAGTGGTGAGCAATTGAAGTGTTCTGGTATTCTTTTTGAGGAGGTGTTTTTCTTCCCTTTCCCCATGATTTATCACACAACTTCTGAGTATTTGCAAAGTAAAGAGGCCATTGGAGGGAATTTGAGACAGTCTAGGAGTTTTTATTTTGTCTTTGTTGGCTAGTTAGCTAGTTAACTACAGCTTCCCAGAGCAGAAGATCCTTTATGTCATGAAGGAGCCTTTTATTAGAGAAGTGTTACTTCATTTTGGTCAGTCAGCTTAATCAATAGGCTGTATTACACCTTACTCATTACTCTATCAATGATTATTTCTTGGGGGAGGGGGGTCTCTGGTGTTAAGGACCCATTTTTCAATGAGAATAATCAAATGCGTGCCAATCGATGAGATGATGTAACTAGCCAATTTGGCAAGAGAAGTATCAGCAGGATCTTGGAGCATATATTGCCCTCTTCATGGGTCTTCCTAGGATGGCCCTCCTCATCGGTCCTCAGGTCTCCATGCATGGCTCTTTCTATTGTTCAGATCGCAGTAAGTTATAATAATTATTGTCTCTATTCCAATGAATGACTCAGAGTTTGTCTTAGTGACACATTATGTTAAGGGTTTTAACTCCCCACACAAGAGACGTAAGGTATTTATCACATATATAGATCAGCGCCCATCTGTCATTTTCATGCAGGAAACCCACTTTGTGCGTAATAGGATCCCAAAATTTCTACATAAACATTACCCAACTGTATACGCCACAGGCCAAGATACTAAGAGGGAAGGGGCGGTAATACTTTTACACAATGACTTCCCATTTACCATAGAAGAGAAAAGATAGAGCCAAAGGGTAATTATATTATATTGACAGGGAAAATCCTAGAAATGAAGCTAACCTTAGTCTCTATTTATGCTCCAACCAAAAATCCCCACAATATATTTTTGGGTTTCCTCAAAACTCTGGAACAACGCAAGTGAGGCAAAATTATCTTAGGGGGGGACCTTAACCTAATTTTAGACACGGAACTTGATAGGTCAAAAGGAGGTAAATCGTTTCAGTTCTCAAACAAACTAAAACAAATCAAGAGCCACCTTGCCACTTTAAATTTGGTAGACACCTGGAGGGAGCAACACCCTAAGGAACAGGAATATTCATTTTATTCCTATCCTCATGACTCATACTCAAGGATAGATTACATTTTTCTGGATTCATCCTTATTAGAGCAATCAAAAAACAGTGAGATGATCCCTTGTACCTGGTCAGACCACTCAACTGTGAAAACTCTGCTAGATTTAAAGATAGAAAATAAAGCCCCATATTTCTGGCGTATAAATGAAATTTGCTGGTCAACCCACCAATGAGGGATCGACTCTTACAAGAATTGCAACTGTATTTTGATATTAATCTTGAACAGGACACAGGGATAGGATGGGCGTGGGCAGCGCATAAAGCATACATTAGGGGTGCCTGCATAAAACTAGCTTCAGAATATAAGAAAAAGCGTAAATTGCAAGAAGCTAATCTTACTCCAGAATTGAAGAAGTTAGAGCTGGATAATCAACAGCACCCCACCCCCTCAAATAGGATCAGGATAGATAAGATAAGAGCGGAAATAGATATTATTCAGAATAAACTAAAAAACAGCTCTCTTTTGGACTCAGCATAAATTTTACCACAAGGCAAATAAGCCATACTCGCTTTTAGCTAAGAAGCTCAAAACTAACCATTCACAATCAAAGGTTTATCAACTAAAATCCCCTTGGGGGAAATTACTTCTAACCCATCTAAAATACAAGAGATTTTTTTTTTTTTTTTTTTTGCATTTTATGAAAAACTGTATGCGTCATCAAAAACCGTAGATTATCATGGAATACATGGGTTTTTAGGCTCTTTAGATATTCTACACTTGACGGAGGAGAATATGACACATTTAAATAAGGCGATTACTTTAGATGAGGTCCGTGACACCATTCTTATCTCTAAAGCTGGCAAGGCTCCAGGCCCTGATGGGTTCACAAATTTATACTACAAAAAATTTGTGAATCAACTAGCCCCCCATCTTAAAATCCTTTACAATGCAATAATGGATGGACAGCAGATTCCCCCAGATCTAAATCTTGCTGAGATTGTTCCCTTTCCAAAAGCGGGTAGGGACCCCCTTGAAGCAAAAAACTATAGGCTAATTTCACTATTGAACTGCGATATTACATTTCTTGCCAAAATTATGGCTGACAGGATTGCAGACTTTCTCCCGACCCTAAATCATAATGATCATGTGGGGTTCATACCGGGAAGGCAGGCGGGGGATAATAACTGCAGGATTTTGAATCTGATGCATCATGTGAGACATAACAAACTTTCGGCCTGTTTGCTCATGCTGGATGTGGAGAAAGCATTCGACTCAGTGGAATGGCCCTATCTTTTAGCATGACTTGCAAAATTTGGCTTTAAAGGAAAATTTATTACTCTGATCCAAACTTACTATAACACCCTAAAGTGAATCTAAAAATTCTGGGCGGTGTTAGGCCGGTTCTCCACATCCAGCGCGGAACAAGACAGGGCTGCCCTCTCTCCCCGCTTCTTTTTGCCCTGACCATAGAGCCGCTCACACAGATGATAAGAGCTACATCAGATATTAAAGGTATCCAGAGAGGGCTTCAACATTTTAAAGTCTCACTATTCGCAGATGATCTGTTGTGTTCTATCTCAGATCCAGTGGGGTCAGTCCCAGCTCTGATGCAAATTTTGGACAATTTTTTAGTCATTTTTGGCTTAAATATTAACATAGAAAAAACAGAAGCTCTTGCTTTAGATATGACAGGAACTGAGACGGATATTTTAACACGATCATATAAATTCCTATGGGCCACGAAACACATTAAATACTTGGGGATAAATTTAACGCCCAAAATAACAGACTTATATAATGCAAATTATAACCCTTTATACAGCTTATGTAAAAAAGATCTGATTAGTTGGTCTAAAGCTCACATTTTGTGGTTGGGCAGGATTAATATAGTGAAGATAAATATCTTACCCAGGCTGATGTACCTTCTTAGAACACTACCCATTTCTATTAACATGAGAGAATTGTCAAGTTTTGAAAGGTTAGTTTTTTCGTTTTATTTGGCAAGGTGGCCCTGCCAGGGTACCCAAATCAATCATGTATAGGCACAAAACAAAAGGGGGATTATAATGCCCTAACTTCAAACTCTACTATAGGGCATCACAACTAGCATTTGTCCCCTTGGCACACACATTATCTTCTCATCCCGCTTGGATGTTCATTGAGAATTGGGGCATGCGCCCGTTCTCATTGGAGACAGCAGTGTGGATAGCAACCCTATCAGCCTTGTTAAGAAACTCAATAAACCCAATAGTTAATCACACAATATCGTGTGTAATGTGGGCGCATCGCCATTCTACGCTTTTCCCCAAATCACCCTATTTAACTTCAATATTTACACATCCACAAGCCCCTCCGGATATTCCAGCCATGGCTCAACATTGGTGGAGGTTGAACAAACTAGATAGGTTGGGCTCGTGGGTAAAGGAAAGTCGAATACTCACATTTGAGGAATTAAGGGATACATATGACCTTCCTATCAATCAGCATTACAACTATTGCAGATTGAGACACTTTGTTTCCACAATGATTCGCTCAACAGGTATGCCCCAACATAAAAGGTTCTCAAAGATTTTTGGAGAGGTCCCTCTGACTATGGGAATAATAGGCGAATTATATGACACTTTTAACATTCCCTCAGAGAAAAATAAAGTTAAATATATATGGGAGTGGGAAAGAGACCTAGCACTCCAATGGGAAAATAATATTGCGAGCCTCTTGGTTGGTGTATTTTTTGTTATCAGAGGCGCTTTTGCTGTCATTGTAAGGTCCGTGCTGATCTCCTTTTTGTGCTTATTGCAAGGTGTAGTTTGTGTGCTATGAGCACCGTTGGTGCTCCTTGTGAGGCGCTCAGTGAAGGGCTTTGGTGTTTATTGCGATAGTATATATTTTTTTTGTGTATATGTAGGTTTTTATGATAATTCATTAATAAAATAATAAATTAATATACTTTACCTATTTGTAATTAATATATGCAGCAAGCATTGTGCTGAAGAGCTAACAATCTGTTTTGATGTTGCTGCAGCATCCAATGTAGATTTGCACTGTTGATGAGCTGAGGTGTAAGTGTCAGCAATGTGTGCAGTGTGTAGTGTAAATAGGCTGCGAGTGCGTAGGGAACCCATTAGTGTATCTATGTACTTCTGCATTCTGTAAGTTATTGTTGTAAAATGGCGGTGAATGTGTATGTGGTACGCCGGTGTGGATGATTCAGCGTCCTTGCTAATAGTGTATCTTGTACCTCGTACAGGTTTTTGTAAAAGTTGTATGTGCTTGGTGGTGTTTTGCGTCTTTAGGGGTTGTGTAGCCTCGTTTTTTTCGGAGGCCATTTTTAGTCATTGCGTGTCAGAGTTTGTTTTTTCAAAGCCTCCACCTCCGCAAATGAGGCCCCTTGCTTCGCGAGGGGCCGCATTTGCGGCCTGCACTGAGCCTGCACTGAGCCTCCAAGTCCATCCTGAAAAAGTAGCAGGTAGAAGCAGGTGAGAGGAGAAAATGTAAAGAATAATTGCATGTAAAAGTAACAAAATATGAGTGAGGGGCTACTCTAAAGGGAAATCCAGCTCCCTTAGGGAGAGAACCCCACTCCATGTGGTCCAACTGCCCCAGAAATACCTGGGAGGATAGAAAGATATGCTTGGATCCTGGGCTCAGAGCAATTAATATACTCCAATATATTACCCACCATCAGTATTCTGCAGAGAGTAGGAGAGAATCTTCATACCCAACTTCACAGTGTTGTATACATACTAATGAAGATATGTGAGTTTAAGTTTTATGGGCAACTTTAGTATTCAGGATTGACTTCTATTAACAGCCAAAATAATTTGATACCCTGAATATGATTACCCTTCAAAGTGTGGGAATAGAGATATTATTTGCAGGACATTAACATTCTACAATTATAATACTCCGGGTGAAGATCTTAACTTACTACAACTCTAACCCAGGTATTCTTCAAAAGAATATACTGTCAGTATATGTGGAACCGATTATCACTATGTAATCAGTGTCCACCATAACACATTACTACTAAAGCTATTATATAATGTCATAAAGGGAATGTCATCTTAAGCTACATAATTACCACAGTATTTTCCCTTAGGTACTCTATACCAAGGCTATGTGGAAGTGAGTGAAACTGCTACCTACTCAGAGAATATCCGGCCATTTTAAGACTAGAACCACGTGGTCAGCTGCTCTTCTGGAAACAGATCATCACATCATGAATCTTAATAACAAAAACGTTCTTAATTATGGAGAAGTTCAAAAGAACTCCTTAAACTATCTTCAGTGGTGCAAGATATTAGGAAGGAGCTTAAAGACTTGGGCCACCAGAAACCCTTACCGATAAAATTATAGATATGCCACTGACACTGCCAAGAATACCTTGGGTCTTTATGGCTATGATGAGAAGCTTGATTTAGTGCTTTCCATCATAATATTAGGATGAGAGGTGTCCCTAAAACTATTGTAGTTTTATCTAAACAAGCTTTCACGCACCATCTTGCCTCAGGCTTCAGAACAGGCACTGGAAATAGAGAGGCCTCACAGAGCTTTAGGTAAACTAACAAAGGCAGACCAATCCAAAGATACCATGGTTTGACTTCTTTGCCAGAGACCTAATTTTAAATACCTCCTGGAATATGGAGGTATTTACTGGTCCAGATGGATCTCATATTCACATATATGCCGATATTGCACCAATCACACTACCCTTCTTAAACATGAAATCAGATATAGGTGGGGCTTCCCCTTCTGCAAAGTTTCAATACCAGGCTCAACTCCAATCTGTTTGTAGAGGATGGCTGGCAACTATTACTTTAACTCAATCTTATTACTCTCTCAGATCTACTTTGGTGCTTCTCTCTCAGTACTACAAATAGTTGACCCACCTCCAAGACATTCAAAACAATGGTCAGAAACCTGAGAAAGAAGCACCAAAAAAGGACTCCGTCTTCAAGGAGAGGTGGGACTCCTCCTAGACCTAATGCGACTCTAGCAGCATGTCGGAGGGCTCTACCCAAACCTGAGAGGTGATCTTCTATGTTTGTAAAACCTTTTCCCTAAATAGGGATATTAGTAATCGTAGCAATGTCCTGGAATTTCGACTGCTACATCATCTCATATCTGGGATAAACTATATATGTAGATTATTTCTATGCCTTATTCTATACCCAATATGATAAGCAATATAGATGAAGGACCTATAATGTTCATTCTTTGTTTTCTCTTCTTTTTGTGGCAATTCCCTGACAGTAAACAGCTCAGGTACTCTGGTCTGCTCATTCTTGAACACTGAGCTTTCTTTTACCCTTTCCTCGTGTTCTTTCTCTGTTTTTCGAAATAAAGAGAGGATCATTGTGTTCTAAATTCTAACCTAATTATAACTGTACATTATGAAATTTAAGAATGATGGTTATTTGAATTAGATGCTATAGGACCTGTTTGTTTTGTTTATGCCTTCCTTTATTATTTATCAGGCATGCTCTTCATACCGGCGCTGGGGCCTCAGATCCTGGTTGGGGTACATTAGCCTCTCTGTCCACTCTTGGGTATGATTCTCAACCCGCTACTCCCTTGTTAATCACATAATGGCCGCACCATCTTACACGTTTCTCATACATAATGTGAAGGGATTTAATCCCCCTTTAAGAGGAAGAAAGCTATTATCTTTTACAAGACCCATCACCCTTCGGTGTTATTCCTCCAGGAAACTCATTTTACCAAACGAAAGGTCTCAAAGTTCATACACAAAGTATATCCCACTGTTTACTGGTCAGGCAACTAAAAGAGCGGGGCTGCAACTAATTGCATTACAATTTACCTTTCATCATAGGTTAGAAAAAAGAATCTCTCTCTCTCTCTCTCTCTCTCTCTCTCTCTCTCTCTATATATATATATATATATATATATATATATATACACATTACCACACAAAAGTGAGTACACCCCTCACATTTTTGTACATATTCTATTATACCTTTTTATTTGACAACACTGAAGACATGACCCTCTGCTGCAATGTGAAGTAGTAAGTGTATGGCTTGTATAACAGTGTAAATGTGCTGTCTCCTCAAAATAACTCAACACACAGCCATTAATGTCTAAACCGTTGGTAATAAAAGCGAGTACACCCCTAAGTGGAAATATCCAAATTAGGCACAAAATGTCAATAGTTTGTGTGTCCACCATTATTTCCAGCACTGCCTAAACGCTCATGAGAATGGAGGTCACCAGAGCTTCACAGGTTGCCTCTGACATCACAGACCTGGGGGATGTTTGAGGATGCCCCACCGATGCTCAATAGGGTTTAAGTCTGAAGACATGCTTGGCTAGTCCCTCACCTTCAGCTTCTTTAGCAAGGCAGTGTTCATCTTGGAGGTGTATTTTTTCAGTCATTATCATGTTGAAATACTGCCCTGAGGCCCTTTCCTGAAGGGAGGGACCATGCTCTGCTTCAGTATGTCACAGTACATGTTAGCATTCATGCTTCCCTCAATGAACTGTAGCTCCTCATTGCCGGCTTCACTCATGCAGGCCCAGACCATGACACTCCTACCACCATGCTTGACTGTAGGCAAGACACACTCCTCCCCTGGTTGCCGCGACACACGCTTGACACCATTGGAACCAAATAAGGTTATCTTGGTCTCATCGGACCACAGGACCTGGTTCCAGTAATCCATGTCCTTAGTCTGCTTGTCTTTGTGGTCTTTCTTGTGCATCATCTTTAGAAGAGGCTTCCTTCTGGGACGACAGCCATGCAGACCAATTTGATGCAGTGTGCAGTGTATGGTCTGAGCACTGACAGGCTGACCCCCCACCCCTCCAACCTCTGCAGCAATGCTGGCAGCGCTCATACGTCTATTTCCCAAAGACAACGTCTGTATATGATGCTGAGCACGTGCACTCAAGTTCTTTGGTCGACCATGGCGAGGCCTGCTCTGAGTGGAACCAGTCCTGGGAAACCGCTGTATGGTCTTGCCCACCGTGCTGTGCCTCAGTTTCAGGGTGTTGGCAATCTTCTTATAGCCTCGGACATCTTTATGTAGAGCAACTAATCTTTGTTTTAGATCCTCAGAGAGTTCTTTGCCATGAGGTGCCATGTTGAACTTCCAGTGACCAGTATGAGAGAGTGTGAGAGCGATAACACCAAATTTAACACACCTGCTCCCCATTCACACCTGAAACCTTGTAACACTAATGAGTCACATGACATTTCCACTTAGGGGTGTACTCACTTTTTTTGCCAATGGTTTAGACATTAATGGCAGTGTGTTGGGTTATTTTGAGGGGACAGCAAATTTACACTGTTATATAGGCCGTACACTTACTACTTTACACTGTAGCAGAGGGGCATGTCTTCACTGTTGTCACATGAAAAGATGTAATAAAATATTTACAAAAATGTGAGGGGTGTACTCACTTTTTGTGTGCTGATATGAATGGAGCACTGGAAATGTTTTTTCTTTACAATAATCTAAAAATAATATTTAAAAACAGGCTTGCTGCATATACTGGAGCAAAAGCTCTCAAAAGCTTGATAACTTACTTTTCATTTGTCTTACAATGTCTCATAGTTTTCCTGCTATGCTCTCCCCTAGTAACTCCTCTCTGTCTCACCTGTGACTTGCTGAACAAACCCCTGATGGAGAAAGACAGTTTGGTCATGGAAAAATAAGCATCCTGTGGCGTTTTTTTCTTATTGCTTTGATTGACTAATTAGTGATTAGAAGTGAAAGTAAGGAACTATGAGAGGAGAAAGCAGGGACGTCATGGCACATAGTGAGACAACTGTATACTACGGTATCACTCTTTCACAAGTTAAAAAAAATCCATTATAGTATCCCTTTAATTAAGATTTTTGTATCTTTCCTAAATGTGTTTGCAATATCAGCAAGCCACCTGCTGGTCGCTGCACGCCACTGCGAGTGTTACTCTTTTACTATGTAGAACCTGTTGTCTGCCACTACCCTATCCCTAACCTGTAAACCCTATCCCTTAGACTCTAACCCTCAACTCTAACTGTAAACTCTAACCCTAAGCCCTGACCCTAAACTCTAACCTTAAGCTCTAATCCTAACCTTGAACCATAAAAATCTAACCCTAAACCTAAGAACAAAGTCACAAAGAGCTTGGCGTGGGAACGCTTTGCAGGCAGATAACAGGAAGGCCCAATTTTTGTACATCTTATTATATGTATTTGCATTGCACTTGTATTTCTACTTACTAATTGTACTCTGTGTAGTTTATTCTGCTTTATTCTTATATTTCCTCCTGCACATTTATTCTAACGCATATAACTGTTCTTCATCACAAGAACCAGCTGGGTTTAGATTAAATGTCCCTTTAAGATTAACCTGTATTTAGATTCAACTTCCCCTTTAAGATTAAGCTGGGTCCTTTCCCTCTTCCCCATCGCAAAATCTGACAGCTGCAGTTCCACCACCAGTCGACAGATGGCGCTGCCGATTTTAGCACATAAGGCGCGCCGACAGAAGAGGCCTTGAACTATGAGAGGCGCGCCCGATGCCCTGGGGGCAGAATGCCCGCGTCGAACATAGCGATGGCCTCACTGTCGATTCAGCGCCGTCGAGTTGCGCCATGTCAGAGGGGAGAATAGTTCTTTGCCTTCCCTGGAACTTGATGGTGCCCAAAAACTCACAGGAAACCCTCTGGCGGATGACACCTGTAACTGCAGCTGTCAGTGCTGCAGAAGAAATGCGTAGGCAAAGAGGGATAGATCCTTAAGCTGTGCTAAATAACACCAGGACAAATAACAAGTTCTTCCCAAATCCCAGGTCATACACTGCACTGATATATACACACCCTGCTTACACTGCTGTGCTCTGTCACACACGGCAGGGCTCCAGCAGTCAGAGGGTTAAGACAATTCCCGCTCTTCTACAGGAGAGCTCACTGATACTCTCTGTACTCTGATTGGTTGCTTTCATTACATTCTCATTGGTCGGCTCCCTGTTACTACGGCAGGTCTGTGCGGCAGGTTAGGGTGTGAGAGGGTTGTGACTAGCAGGGTTGTGTGACTGTGCAGCATGCTGTGTGATCATGTGACTGTGTTGTAACCATGTTATCAGCGGTGAGACTCCAGGTGATCTGTCAGTCTAGGAATGAAATGGGTTAACAGCCCTGGCTACATGCTCCATGTATGTAATGGGCATGCATGTGTTATAGACAATTGAACATGTTTGCGTTTATGCTAGTTGTACATGTGTGTATGTATGTGTCTGTATGTTCAAGGCAATACAAGTCTGGCAGGCCTGTTTGCCGCACAATGCAAGTCTTTTGCTCCTGTGAGTACCTTCTGCGCTCATTGCGAGCCTCTCCCCTCGTGTACTTCAAGTTTCGTGCTTTGCAACGATCACCTTCGGCGCACATCGTGAAGACAGATATATAAGTACAGGGTAAAATATACTTTTTTTTTAGTGCAGTGTAAATTAGAATATTTTTTCAACCTCCCTCCTCAACCCCCTCCTCAACCCCCCATCCTCATCCTAAACCCCCCATCCTCATCCTAAACCCCCTCCTCAACCTCCCTCCTCATCCTCAACCTCCCTCCTCATCCTTAACTTCCCTCCTCATCCTCAACGCCCCTCCTCAACCTCAACCCCCCCATCCTCAACCCCTCTCCTCATTCTAAACCCCCTCATCAACCCCCTTCCTCAACCTCAACCCCCCTCCTCAACCTCAACCCCCCATCCTTAACCCCCCCATCCTCATCCTCAACCCCCCATCCTCAATCCCCCCTCAACCCCCCTCCTCAATCCCCCCCTCCTCAATCCCCCATCCTCATCATAAACCCCCCATCCTCAACCCCCTTCCTCATTCTAAACCCCCTCCTCAACCCCCTCCTCAACCTCAACCCCCCATTTTCATCCTCAATCCCCCCTCCTCAACCCCCATCCTCAAACCCCCTCCTCATCCTAAACCCCCCTCCTCAACCCACCCATCCTCATCCTCAACCCCCCCATCCTCAACCTCAACCCCCCCTCCTCAACCTCAACCCCCCATCCTCAACTACAACCCCCCCATCCTCAACCTCAATCCCCCCATCCTCAGCCCCCTCAACCCCCCTCCTCAACCTCAACCCCCACATCCATAACCCCCCCTCCTCAACCCCCCCATCCTCAAACACAACCCCCCCATCCTCAACCTCAACCCCCCATCCTCAACCCCCCCAACCTCATCCTAAACCCCCCATCCTCATCCTAAAACCCCCTCCTCACTTTACCCCTCCTCATCCTAAACCCCCCCTCCTCACCTTTCCCCTCTAAATACCTCCCCCTCTCCCTTTACCCTCACTTACCTCCATCTGCTCCTCCGCTCCTTCCTGCTTTTTACCCGGCCAATGCTAATGACGTGGCGCGCATGTGACATCACGTCATTAGCATATGCTGGGTCCCGACGCAGGAAGGAGCGGAGGAGCAGATGGAGCTAAGTGAGGGGAAAGGGAGAGGCGGAGGTCTTTAGAAGTGTAAAGTGAGGAGGGGGGTTGATGATGATGAGGGGGGGAGGGAAAGAGACACGGGTGGTTAGAGTGACACGGGGGGTTAGAGAGACATGGGGGGTTAGAGAGACACGGGGGTGGTTAGAAAAACACGGGGGGGGTTAGAGAGACACGGGGGGGTTAGAGAGACATGGGGGGGAGAGTGACTCGAGTATAAGTACAGGGGGCCCTTTTCAGCCTTAAAAGAAGGGCTGAAAAACTCGGCTTATACTCGAGTATATACGGTAATACATTAATATACTTTACCTATTTGTAATTAATATATCCAGCAATCAATATCCTGAAGAGCTAACAATCTCTTTTGATTTTCCAGCTGCATACAATGTACAGTTGTACTGTTGATGACTTGAAGTGTAAGTGTCAGCAGTGTGTGAAGTGTGCAGTGTAAATAGGCTGCGTGCGTGAGGGCAAACTGTTGTTTTTTTTTAATGTTTTTTCGATTTGCGAGTTTCGCCCATTAACTTTGTATTTTTGCGACCTCGTAATTTTATTTTTCTAAGTCCCGCGTTCCTCAACTGCTTGTAGCCTAAGGCAATCCTGCGTTTCCTAACTGCTTGAAGGCTAAGTCCTGCTTACTTCAATGCCTCAACTGCTCGCCTCTGCTTTTTAAATTGCAATTGTTGTCTATGTATACATAATCAATGAGTTTGTTAGCTCTCACGTGAATGCACTGAGCAGGCTATATACTGAGCCATTGGGAGCAGAAAATAACTGTCAAAAGATCTGTGTAACAAGGTAATGGAACTTTATAAAGATGGTAAATGATATAAAAAGATATCCAAAGCTTTGAAAATGCCAGTCAGTACTGTTCAATCACTTATTAAGCAGTGGAAAATTCGGGGATCTCTTGATACCAAGCCAAGGTCAGGTAGACCAAGAAAAATTTCAGTCACAACTGCTAGAAGAAAATCGCACAGGTAACCTCAGGAGAAATACAGGCTGCTCTGGGAAAAAGATTGTGTGGTTGTTTCAAGGAGCACAATACAATGATACTTGAACCAAAATGAGCTGCATGGTCGAGTTGCCAGAAAGAAGCCTTTACTGTGCCAATGCCACAAAAAAACCTGGTTACAAAATGCCCGACAACACCTTGACACGCCTCACAGCTTCTGGCACACTTTAATTTAGAGTGACGAGACCAAAATAGAGCTTTATGGTCACAACTGCTATGTTTGGAAAAGGATCAACAAGGCATATAGTGAAAAGAATACCATCCTCACTGTGAAGCATGGCTCACTGATGTTTTGGGGAGGGGAACTCTAAAGGCACGAGGAATCTTGTGACAATTGATGGCAAGATGAATGCCGCATGTTATCAGAAAATACTGGCAGACAATTTCATTCTTCTGTACGAAGACTGCGCATGGGACACCCTTGGACTTTCCAGCATGAAAACGACCCTAATCACAAGTCAAAGTTGACCCTCCAGTGGTTATAGCAGAAAAATGTGAAGGTTGTGGAGTGGCCATCACAGTTTCCTGACCTTAATATCATCGAGCCACTCTGGAGAGATCTCAAACGTGCGGTTCATGACAGACAACAAAATACTTTGCATGACCTGGAAGCATTTTGCCAAGACGAATGGGCAGCTATACCACCCGCAATAATTAGGGGCCTCATAGACAACTATTACAAAAGTCTGCAGACTGTCATTGATGCTAAAGGGGGCAATACACAGTATTAAGAACTAAGGGGATGGAAACTTTTGATCAGGGTCATTTCATTTTTTTCTTTGTTGCCATGTTGTGTTTTATGATTGTGCCATCCTGTTATAACCTACAGATGAATATGAATCTCATAATAAATAAAATAAATGTGTTTTGCTGCTCACTTATGTTTTCTTTAAAAATGGTGCATATATTACCAATTCGCCAAGGGGATGCAAACTTTTGAGCACAACTGTAAGTAACCTGTGTTGCAAAAGTAAGAAGAAGGGTGCAGACAAAACATAACATATGTTGCTAAATCATATCTCTGTACTTACCCAAAGAAAGTGGTGGAACATTGTAAGCAGCAGAAATATTCTAGGATTCTTTTATCTTGTTTGGATTCCCCTACAGGTAGGCCTAGGCAGCTGCCTTTTCTGCTTCTTAGAAAATCTGACCCTGTTTATTTATTTGTTTATTTCTAAACCTATTACCAAACCTAGTTCTTCAGCACAGGATAGTGTAAAATATGAAATTCCTGTAATACACATAATATTCCTAATGTGGGACTCCTGTGTTTATCTTCAAATAATAATACCAATAAATGTCACTGTTTGGGCTGAAACAAAATATACAGTTTTTATGAACAGAGAAGGTCTGTTAGAGGAAAAGAGTTAAACAAATTTGTAAATGTTGCAATAGTCGTGGCTCAAAGTGTTTGCATTTCCACTTGGCAGCAAGAAAGATTAATTTAATCCGTACTGACTACAGCTAATAATCAGATCCACTTTGAATTAATAAAACTGGGACAATTTTCATTATTAACAATAAAGTATATTTTACTAGCAATAATGTATCTGATTAAGTGATATATGATACTCTATAATGATCGATCTGTGTTATTATTGGATCAGGTCTATGTGGAAACACAAATAAGTCAACGGAAAGTCTAGAAATGTATAATCCTTTGTTTGTACTGTTGGCGCAGTTACATAAGACTGTAAATATGGACGATATTGCGAAAAGAGCGTTGTATCACTGTGCCCAATTTTTTTCTGTGTCTTTTGAATAACTAAACTTTATAATGAATTAAAAAAAATAGTAAACAGTGTGACCTCTGCATTAGTCCTAATGAAGGCACTGACAGTTTTTACTATCACAATACTGTTGTGCAGAGAAACCTGAAGTGAGATTCCATGGCTCCGGTAAGAAATTAAAACAAATCCTACATCTGCTTGTTAAGCTCTAGGGGAGCTTGCAGTGAGCCTACATCTAACAAGTAAAGTGAACCATCAGTAGCACCAGTTAAACCCTTTCCAAGAACTGTTTGCATTCTACCTTGCATTCTAATCAGAAACCTAGAAAACTCCTATTTAGGGTGGGGACGTGCTCAAAAGCCTTTTATTTGGAGTGGTTCCTCCTCTGAGAAGGATCAATTGGCTTCAATCAAGACTGGATATGGCCACGAGGATCGTGGGTTATTGCTTGAGGTTATCCTAGTAGGGTTATGTATCAATTAACCATTGTTCCCCACAGGAATATTTTTTCTGTAATATTTGTATTTATTTAATTGTGATTAAATATAATTATTTTATTTATAAATGCTTGTTTATTTGAATTAATAGTATTGCTTTTTTATTTTCTGTATTTTATTTAGGTTAGGTAGTTCAGAGGGCATTAGTGTTAGGGACTATGATGGTCCTTCTAGACCACCATGAAGGGATTGTATAGGGGTTAGGGTATGATGGGGTTCAATTTGATAAATAATTCATTTTGCCATGGAGGTCCCTATGGGGAACTTATTCTTTATTTCGTGTAGGTAAAGGTTTTTTAGGGTAAGTAGGGTAGGGTATCTGGTCATTAAAACCAAATAGAAGCATTTTTATGACACTGTAAACTCTACAAGAAATTGGAAACTCTTTTACGACTCAGCCAGGACTACAACGACATTACAAACTATAGTAGGGCCCTTTTACTAAATAAGATACTATTTGTATTCACCACAAAGCCAGACCTAAAACAGATAACAAACTCCTTTATCTTATTTCAACTCCTCTGGGAGAGTCAGTTCTATGTATTTTTTATTTTGTTTGTATTTATATGTTTCTGTTCCCATGGCCTTTCCATCCCGGCACAACTCTTCATAGCCCCCTGAGCCCCCATTGATCCTCCTTGGTTGCACACTCCCTGGATAGAAATTGGTCAAAGTCTATTTAAAAAATGCATTTCTACTGAAGCTCCAAGAGATGGCAGTGTGGAGCAGTTAGGCACGCTGGGAATGTGGGAAGAGGTGAGCTACTATGTAATGATGACCAGTCTTCTAGTATACACCCACACCGCCTGACATCTACCAGTCGCATATGAATAGTGAAACCACAGGTGCCCAACTCATTGTCAAGCATGATTTTACTTTCTAAGCTAATGAATGTTGTGTCCTTCAGACAATATGTCAAGTTAGTTATATGGTTATATTTATCAAATGGGTTAGAACCTATAAAGGGAAACCCCACAAAACCTTCTTTCAATAGTCTTAGCCGCACTAAACCCTGCCTAATCTCTCTTAACTCCACTTTTTCTCTGTTTGGTAAATATGCCCAGTGTATTTCCTAATAAACACTTAGAGATGGTGGTAAATTGGGCAGATCTTTTAGCCTATTAGTAAGGCCTCTGGATCCCTTCTGGATTGCTACCTTGTCATGGTGAAGGGGCTTGTGTACTTCGATGAAGCTGTGAGCTATACCACGTAGGGTCAGCCAAGATGGGCAGGTCATGGCAGAGAGGTCAGAGAAATTGTGGTCCACTGGAGAAGGAACTGGCAATCCACTCCAGTATCTTTGCTAAGAAAACTTTTTGGACAGGCACAACCAGAGACTTAATGATATGGCACCAGAAGCTAAGTCTACCACATTACTGAAGAAGAGCAGAGGGCAAGTACAAGTAGCACCAGATCTAAAAAAGTGATTAGGCTGAAGCCGAAAGGACACCCAGCTGTGGATGTGTTTGCAGGGGAAAGGAAAGTCCGATTCTGCAAAGACCAATTCAGAATAGGAACCTGGAACATTAGAACTATGACCCAAGGCAAGCTAGATATGGACAAGAATGAGATGAGAAGGTCACATCCTGATATCCTGGGAATTGGTGAACTTAAGTGGACTGGAATGGGACATTTCACATCAGACAACCACCAGATCTTCTACTGTGGTCCAGAAACCTGCAGAAGAAATGGAATAGCCATCCTAGTCAATCAAAGGGTGGCCAAAGCAGTGCTCGGTTACAACCCATTAAATGACAGAATGATTTCAATTTGAATTCAAGGCAAGCCATTTAGTATCACAGTGACCCAAGTCTATGCTCCAACCACGGATGCTGAAGAGGCTGAAGTTGTCCAGTTCTACGAAGACATTCAACACGTCATCATAGGAGATTGAAATGCTGAAGTAGGGAACATGGAATAGCTGGCAAGTTTGGCCTTGGAGTACAAAATGACGCAGGTCAGATATCAGTAGTATTCTGTCAGGATAATTCTCCTGTCGTACCAAACACCCTCTTCCAACAGCCTCCGAGACGACTCTACACATGGACATCACCAGATGGACAACGTAGAAATCAGAGTGACTATATCCTTTGTAGCCAAAGATGGCGGAGCTCTATACAGTCAGCAACAACAAGACCCAGAGCTGACTGCGGCTCAGACCACGAGCTTCTTATGGCAAAGGTCAGAAATAAACTGAAGAAAATAGGAAAAATCATCAGACCAAGAAGATACAAAATAAATAATATCCCTTGTGACTATGCAGTGGAAGTAAAGAATAGATATAAGGGACTAGATGTGGAAGATAGAATGCCTGAAGAACTAGACATGGAATATAGAAGGCCTGAAGAACTAGACATGGAATATAAAATAATTTGTATATGCAAATTTATTCTGTATATGTATAATTATTATCTCTCCTGGGCTGAGGATTAATGCAATATTTTTCTGATGATTTGTGTAAGAACTTGTTTATGAAACTGCGATATGAGATATTAGTCATCTACTGTTGGGACTTGTTTTGGAATTATTTTATATTTTAATTGCCGTAATTTGTTTTTAAATTGAGTGAATAAAATACAATTTGATTTTAATGGTTAACTTATTTAATTATTGGAGTTCCATACTCTTAGTAAGAACGTGTTACATTTAACATAACCTAGAGGAGAATACCCTAAAGATAAATAAGAGTCTTTTTTCTCTTTAAATTAAAATAATGTTGTCACACTTACCTTTATGGGTTTGTTTTTGATACATAGGAAAGAAGGAAAGCGAAAGGTAGTGGAGATAGGAAAAGATTTGTCAAACTGAATGCAGAATTCCAGAGGAGCAAGAAGAGACAATGAGACATTCTACAATGAGCGATGTAAAGAGATCGAAGAAGATAACCGAATGGGTAAATCAAGAGATCTCTTCAAGAAAATTGGGAACCTAAAAGACACCTTTCATGCCAAAGTGGGTGTGATAAAAGACAAAAATGGTAGGAACTTAACAGAAGAAGATCAGATAAAGAATAGGTGATAGGAATACACCGAAGATCTATACAGGAAGGATCTTAACAGCAGTGATGACCTCAATAGTTTGTCCAATGAGCTGGAGCCAAACATCTTGGAGAGCGAAGAGAGATGGGTCCTTGGATGTCTTGCTGATAATTAGGCTGCAGGAGGTGATGGGATCCTAGCTGAACTATTCACAATCCTACAGGATGATGCTGTGAAAGTGTTGCTTGCCTTATGCCAACACATTTGGAAAACTCAACTGGGCCAATAGACTGGAAAAGGTCAGTCTAGATCCCAATGCCAAAAAAAGACAGTGCCAAAGAATGCTCCAATATTTGAACAATTACACTCATTTCACATGCCAGCAAGGTAATGCTTAAGATCCTACAAGCCCGACTCCAACAATAAATGGACCAGGAACTACCAGATGTGCAAGCCGGGAACCTCAGAGGAAGAGGCAGAAGAGATCAAATTGCCAATGTCCGCTGGATAATAGAGAAAGCAACAGAGTTCCAGAAAAGCATTTACTTCTGCTTCTATTTTAAAGCCTCTGACTGTGTGTATCACAACACAATGTGGCAAGTTCTTAAACAGATGGGAGTACCAGATCATCTCATCCTCCTCCTAAAGGATCTGTATGTCGACTAAGAAGCCACGGTCAGAACCGAACATGGGACAACAGAATGGTTCAAGATCAGAAAAGGAGTGCAACAAGGTTGTGTATTGTCACCTTATTTATTCAACTTATATGCAGAGTACATCATGTGTAAGACTGGACTGGATGAGTCCAAAGCCGGAATCAATATTGCTGGAAGGAATATCAACAACCTCAGATACGCTGATGATACTACTCTGATGTCTGAAAGTGAGAGGGAACTAAAGGACTTATTGATGAGGGTAAAAGAAGAGAGTGCAAAAGCTGGCCTGGTGCTCAACGTTATAAAGACAAAGATTATGGCAAACGGAAATCTCACTCACTGGCAAATAGACAGGGAAGTAGAAGCAGTGACAGATTTTATGTTCCTTGGATCCAAGATTTCTGCAGATGGTGACTGTAGTCAAGAAATTAAAAGGCATTTGCTTCAGGGAAGGAAAGCTATGACAAGCTTGGACAAGCTAGTAAAAAGTAAAGATATTAGACTATCAACAAAGGTCTGTATAGTTCGAACTATGGTATTCCCAGTAGTAACATACGGATGTGAGAGCTGGACCATAAAGAAGTCTGAGCTCCATAGAATTAATGCCTTTGAATTGCGGTGTTAGAGAAGACTGCTTAGAGTCCTTTGGACTGCAAAAAGATCCAATAAATCAATACTTCAGGAAATCACAACAAACTGTTCACTTGAAGATATGATCATGAGGCTGAAGCTCAAATATTTGCTCGGTATCATAAGACAGGATTCACTAGAAAAGATTCTGATGCTGGGAACGATTGAAAGCACAAGAGGAAGGGGATGACAGAAGCAGAGAGCGATAGATGAAGACACTGAAGCAATGAACATGAACTTGATTGAGCTCAGAGGGGCAGTGACTGAGAGATGCACCTGGCGTGCTGTGGTCCATAGAGTCATGGAGAGTCAGACGCGACTGCACGACAAAACAACAACAACAAAGGCCTCAGTTCAAAGTTTTACTGAGTAAATATTAAAAGTAAGCCTAATATACAATGTCATGAGGAGTGACCAGCTGGACCAGTCAATGAATGGACCCTATTGATTAGATTTTCTTCTCTGCAGGTTTCTGTGTATAGGTGCTAGGGATTCCCCTGGGAGGAGGCTGCTTTGTGATCTGTGGAGAGCAGAAATGCAGTTCTGGAACGTAAATGCAAGATTCCTTGGAAGCTGGACTTAAGAAAGGTGAATTAAAACTACATATACAAATATAACATGCAGTTAGTAACACAATGCCCAAAACATAAAGACACAAGAGGATGAGGATCTCCAGACCCTAGACAGTCCAAACAGGGGAAACCATGGTTATCACAGGGGTAGCCCCGGGTTTGAATCCCTTGGTGAAGACTAGACAAGGCTCCTTTGGAGAAGAACGAGAAGCAGGTACCACAGTATTTTATTTCAGGCACTGTAGTTTGGGAAAAGACTGTAACAAACTTACATTGATAGCTATGTCTGACAGGAGCATAAAACAATTTAGAGAAACAACTATTTAGTGGACTCTGCTTGTGTGCAGTGCAACTCCATTATGGACTGCAAGTCGGCCTATAGTACTACTGGGGATTAGTCATATACTAAATTATATTATCAAGTCTTTCTACAGTAACTGAATGGTGATTCAACCCATGAGACCACATTATAACTGTAGTGGGAGTGGTGACTCAAGTCTAGTAATTTCACTCCATGATATTCTGTACAAGGCCATAAAGCCACAGGTCCAATCTCTGAGGTTCCCGTCCATAATTTTCTCTTTATTCATACATTCATGCCAGGGAATGTAATTTCTTCTTGATATATAATTAAAGGCATATGTCCACTATCACTTATTATTAGATATGTTTTTCTGTATATACTTGTGGGAATATTCTAGTTTGTTATTTGTGTTATATCTCCTTTATTCTTATCAATTACTGTTACATTGTGGTATCAGTCAAGATTGAAACCCAGATTCTGAATATTGGTGTTACCATAGAGGAGTACCGTGTATTGGGGATCAAGAGTAATTTATAACCATTACAGTATTCCTGACATTTATTTTCAAGTGGTGATATATTTTATCTTACTACTGTAATCTATCCCACACAAGAGATAGCATATTGGTCTTATAATATATTTATATATATTATTTGTCATCTTTTGTTTCTTTTTTCCATTTAAGTTTTATTATGGGCTTTAAATAAAGGCTACATTTAAATGTAGTCTTAGTCTATTTACTCAGAATAGGATTATTGCATATTACTGTGAATTCCAGCTTGTTGGTCTTCTTTGTTCTTTAGACAATAATAAATGCAAAAGGTCTGCTGCCATTAAACCAAAATCAAATACAATAGTTAAAGACTAACCAAATTAAACTTATTTTCTCTAGAAAAAATGTCCCTAAGAGGAGATATGATTACCTTATATAAATACATCCAGGGTCAGTATAAAGATTTGTCACGGGAGCTTTTTGTGCCGAGAGGTTTTCAACTGACAAGAGGACATCCCTTGAGGTTAGAAGTAAAAAGATTCCACCTTAAAGAAAGAAAAGGGTTCTTCATAGTAAGGGTGGCTAATCTGTGGACAGCGGATTCAATAACTAACTTTAAAAGGGGACTGGATTTATTTCTAATTAAAAAGGGAATTCAGGGATAATTCAAGAGACAGTATTGATCCAGGGAGAAATCCGGTCGCCGGTGTCTGGGATCAGGAAGTAATTGATTTTTTTTTTATTTCCCTTTGAGACGATTGGCTAAGTCTTGCTTGTTTTTTTTTTCTGTTTGCCTTCCTCTGGATTAATTAATAATAATAAAAAATGTAATAAATAATTGATTAATAATTAATTAACAACTAATTAATTAATAGTTAATCCGCATATTGCAGATCAGAGGAGATCCTAAAAGGTTGAACTTGATGGACTGAAAGTCTTTTTTCAACCTTAAATACTATGTAACATGTAAAGCTATATGTATTCAATTTCTACTTTATAAAAAAAAAACATTTCATTTTATCAAACCAAGTTTATCAAAAGAGTACACTATAAAGTCAGTGGTCATTTAACGTATTATAGTGATAATCTGTCTGTTTTGTAGTCTATGGGCTTCACTGACTATGGTGTCCATTCACTAAATTGTGAATTAACCTCTTCAATATATAACAAAGGTTACAATGAATTACTTAGGAATTGGATATAACCTTCTTAGCTTGCAGTGTATGTGCTTCTCTGGCCTCTTCCAGTACATAAGACAGCCTGCCCCCCCTCCGCCTTGGATACATGTGCAGGCCTGCCATGGAAGTCTGGCTTGTATACAAATCCTCTCTAAACATGAGGTTAAGGAATTCCAGCTCCAGATGTGCTTATTTGGCAGAGTCAAGTACGAAATCACAGGGAGAGCACAAAGAACTGAATCTCTAGAGCGTGTGCATTGAGAAGAAATGGCACGACTGCTCTCTATAACTGGTCTAGTTCTTCACCAGAACGGGGTCTTGTGACATGTCCTGGCTGCCAGACATTGGGCTCTTGTCCTGGGGACTCTGTGTCCCACTTTGGCTTCTCTTACAGTTTCATGTCTGGTGCCACATCACTGCCAGGCGAGATCGTTGTTTCACAAGGTGCCGGAAGACCCTGTGTGACTGCCTCCCCTTGCTCCCCCCAAGGCTTGGGACATAGAAGTGAAATACTTTCATCCAAGAGTCTGATTTGTGGAGGAGCAGTTTACCTTGGGGGTAAGTAAGGAGACATGTCCTGTGGAATGAGGAGTGATATTGAGATAAAGATACCTATGTGGGAAGAGTTGTCATAGATAGAGGATACCTGTCCTGTGGGGAAGGAAGAGGTGAGATACAGAAGGCCTATCCCAGAGGGAGAAAAGATAGAGGAATTATGCCCGGTGGGGAGGAGAGAAGAAATAGAGAAGACCTGTCCGTGTGGAGAGAAGAGAAAGAAGTTACATGTTCTGTGGGATGAGGAGAGATTAGATAGAGAAGGTTTGTCCATGGGGAGAGGAGAGAGAGAGGTGTTATGTGCCATGGAGGACAGATGAAGTAGAAGAGACCAATCCTGTGGAGAGGGGATAGAGTTTCTAAACTGTAGTCCACATTACTTTTGTGATTACCATAAATTATAAAAAATTAAGAAAGTTAATAAAAATGCATAAAAAATGTAATCAAGTTCCCAGATGAAAAATTATATTACAGATTGGTACAAACTACTGTATTCTAATATAGAACTGGCCTAGAAATGTTATAAAACAGGCAGAAAAAATAAGTATGTAGTCCACGGAAACCGCGCAGTATTTAGGTGGGACATCAAATTAAAAAAAAGAGATATAATAAGGAGACAGAGGAAGACTTGTTCTGGAAAGTGAGATATAATAAGGAGATAGCGGAGGATCTCTCCTGAGGAGTGAGATATCATAAGGAGATAGCGGAAGACCTGCCCTAAGGAGTGAGATATAATAAGGAGATAGAGGAAGACCTGTTCTAAGGAGTGAGATATAATAAGGAGATAGAGGACGGCCTGTCCTGGGAAGTGACATTTAATAAAGAGATAGAGGAAGGCCTGTCCTCGGGAGTGAGATATAATAAGGAGATAGAGGAAGACCTGTCCTAAGGAATGAGATATAATAAGGAGATAGAGGAAGGCCTGTCCTGGGAAGTGAGATATAATAAGGAGATAGAAGAAGGCCTGTCCTGGGGAGTGAGATATAATGAGATAGAGGAAGACCTGTCCTAAGGAGTGAGATATAATAAGGTGATAGAGGAAGACCTGTCCTAAGGAGTGAAATATAATAAGGAGACAGAGGTAGGCCTGTCCTGGGGAGTGAGATATAATAAGGAGACAGAGAAGGTCTGTCCTTGGGAGTGAGATATAATAAGGAGATAGAAGAAGGCCTTTCCTGGGGAGTGAGATATAAGGAGATAGAGGAGGGCCTGTCCTGGGGAGTGAGATATAATAAGGAGATAGAGGAAGACCTGTCCTAAGGAGTGAGATATAATAAGGAGATAGAGGAAGGCCTGTCCTGGGGAGTGAGATATAATAAGGAGACAGAGGAAGGTCTGTCCTGGGGAGTGAGATATAATAAGGAGATAGAGGAGGGCCTGTCCTGGGGAGTGAGATATAATATGGAGATAGAGGAAGACCTGTCCTGGGGAGTGAGATATAATAAGGAGATAGAGGAAGGCCTGTCCTAAGAAGTGAGATATAATAAGGAGATAGAGGAAGGCCTGTCCTGGGGAGTGAGATATAATAAGGAGATAGAGGAAGACCTGTCCTGGGGAGTGAGATATAATAAGGAGATAGAGGAAGACCTGTCCTGGGGAGTGAGATATAATAAGGAGATAGAGTAAGGCCTGTCCTAAGAAGTGAGATATAATAAGGAGATAGAGGAAGGCCTGTCCTGGGGAGTGAGATATAATAAGGAGATAGAGGAAGGCCTGTCCTAAGAAGTGAGATATAATAAGGAGATAGAGGAAGGCCTGTCCTGGGGAGTGAGCTATAATAAGGAGATAGAGGAAGGCCTGTCCTATGGAGTGAGATATAATAAGGAGATAGAGGAAGGCCTGTCCTGGGGAGTGATATATAATAAGGAGATAGAGGAGGGCCTGTCCTGGGGATTGAGATATAATAAGGAGATAGAGGAAGACCTGTCCTGGGGAGTGATATATAATAAGGAGATAGAGGAGGGCCTGTCCTGGGGAGTGAGATATAATAAGGAGATAGAGGAGGGCCTGTCCTGGGGAGTGAGATATAATAAGGAGATAGAGAAAGGCTTGTCCTGGGGAGTGAGATATAATAAGGAGATAGCGGAGGATCTCTCCTGACGAGTGAGATATCATAAGGAGATAGCGGAAGACCTGCCCTAAGGAGTGAGATATAATATGGAGATAGAGGAAGACCTGTTCTAAGGAGTGAGATATAATAAGGAGATAGAGGACGGCCTGTCCTGGGAAGTGACATTTAATAAAGAGATAGAGGAAGGCCTGTCCTCGGGAGTGAGATATAATAAGGAGATAGAGGAAGACCTGTCCTAAGGAATGAGATATAATAAGGAGATAGAGGAAGGCCTGTCCTGGGAAGTGAGATATAATAAGGAGATAGAAGAAGGCCTGTCCTGGGGAGTGAGATATAATGAGATAGAGGAAGACCTGTCCTAAGGAGTGAGATATAATAAGGAGATAGAGGAAGACCTGTCCTAAGGAGTGAAATATAATAAGGAGACAGAGGTAGGCCTGTCCTGGGGAGTGAGATATAATAAGGAGACAGAGAAGGTCTGTCCTTGGGAGTGAGATATAATAAGGAGATAGAAGAAGGCCTTTCCTGGGGAGTGAGATATAAGGAGATAGAGGAGGGCCTGTCCTGGGGAGTGAGATATAATAAGGAGATAGAGGAAGACCTGTCCTAAGGAGTGAGATATAATAAGGAGATAGAGGAAGGCCTGTCCTGGGGAGTGAGATATAATAAGGAGACAGAGGAAGGTCTGTCCTGGGGAGTGAGATATAATAAGGAGATAGAGGAAGGCCTGTCCTGGGGAGTGAGATATAATAAGGAGATAGAGGAAGACCTGTCCTGGGGAGTGAGATATAATATGGAGATAGAGGAAGACCTGTCCTGGGGAGTGAGATATAATAAGGAGATAGAGGAAGACCTGTCCTGGGGAGTGAGATATAATAAGGAGATAGAGGAAGGCCTGTCCTGGGGAGTGAGATATAATAAGGAGATAGAGGAAGACCTGTCCTGGGGAGTGAGATATAATAAGGAGATAGAGGAAGACCTGTCCTGGGGAGTGAGATATAATAAGGAGATAGAGTAAGGCCTGTCCTAAGAAGTGAGATATAATAAGGAGATAGAGGAAGGCCTGTCCTGGGGAGTGAGATATAATAAGGAGATAGAGGAAGGCCTGTCCTAAGAAGTGAGATATAATAAGGAGATAGAGGAAGGCCTGTCCTGGGGAGTGAGCTATAATAAGGAGATAGAGGAAGGCCTGTCCTATGGAGTGAGATATAATAAGGAGATAGAGGAAGGCCTGTCCTGGGGAGTGATATATAATAAGGAGATAGAGGAGGGCCTGTCCTGGGGATTGAGATATAATAAGGAGATAGAGGAAGACCTGTCCTGGGGAGTGATATATAATAAGGAGATAGAGGAGGGCCTGTCCTGGGGAGTGAGATATAATAAGGAGATAGAGGAGGGCCTGTCCTGGGGAGTGAGATATAATAAGGAGATAGAGAAAGGCTTGTCCTGGGGAGTGAGATATAATAAGGAGATAGAGGAGGGCCTGTCCTGGGGAGTGAGATATAATAAGGAGATAGGGGAAGACCTGTCCTGGGGAGTGAGATATAATAAGGAGATAGAGGAAGACCTGTCCTGGGGAGTGAGATATAATAAGGAGATAGAGGAAGACCTGTCCTGGGGAGTGAGATATAATAAGGAGACAGAGGAAGGTCTGTCCTAGGGAGTGAGATATAATAAGGAGATAGAGGAGGGCCTGTCCTGGGGAGTGAGATATAATATGGAGATAGAGGAAGACCTGTCCTGGGGAGTGAGATATAATAAGGAGATAGAGGAAGGCCTGTCCTAAGAAGTGAGATATAATAAGGAGATAGAGGAAGGCCTGTCCTGGGGAGTAAGATATAATAAGGAGATAGAGGAAGACCTGTCCTGGGGAGTGAGATATAATAAGGAGATAGAGGAAGACCTGTCCTGGGGAGTGAGATATAATAAGGAGATAGAGTAAGGCCTGTCCTGGGGAGTGAGATATAATAAGGAGATAGAGAAAGGCCTGTCCTGGGGAGTGAGATATAATAAGGAGATAGGGGAAGACCTGTCCTGGGGAGTGAGATATAATAAGGAGATAGAGTAAGGCCTGTCCTAAGAAGTGAGATATAATAAGGAGATAGAGGAGGGCCTGTCCTGGGGAGTGAGATATAATAAGAAGACAGAGGAAGACCTGTCCTGGGGAGTGAGATATAATAAGGAGATAGGGGAAGACCTGTCCTGGGGAGTGAGATATAATAAGGAGATAGAGTAAGGCCTGTCCTAAGAAGTGAGATATAATAAGGAGATAGAGGAAGGCCTGTCCTGGGGATTGAGATATAATAAGGAGATAGAGGAAGACCTGTCCTAAGGAGTGAGATATAATAAGGAGATAGAGGAGGGCCTGTCCTGGGGAGTGAGATATAATAAGGAGATAGAGAAAGGCTTGTCCTGGGGAGTGAGATATAATAAGGAGATAGAGGAGGGCCTGTCCTGGGGAGTGAGATATAATAAGGAGATAGAGGAAGACCTGTCCTGGGGAGTGAGATATAATATGGAGATAGAGGAAGACCTGTTCTAAGGAATGAGATATAATAAGGAGATAGAGGACGGCCTGTCCTGGGAAGTGAGATTTAATAAAGAGATAGAGGAAGGCCTGTCCTCGGGAGTGAGATATAATAAGGAGATAGAGGAAGACCTGTCCTAAGGAGTGAGATATAATAAGGAGATAGAGGAAGGCCTGTCCTGGGAAGTGAGATATAATAAGGAGATAGAGGAGGGCCTGTCCTGGGGAGTAAGATATAATAAGGAGATAGAGGAAGACCTGCCCTGGGGAGTGAGATATAATAAGGAGATAGAGGAAGGCCTGTCCTGGGGAGTGAGATATAATAAGGAGATAGAGGAAGACCTGCCCTGGAGATTGAGATATAATAAGGAGATTGATGAGGGCCTGTCCTGTGGAGTGAGATATAATAAGGAGATAGAGGAAGACCTGTCCTAAGGAGTGAGATATAATAAGGAGATAGAGGAAGGCCTGTCCTGGGGAGTGAGATATAATAAGGAGACAGAGGAAGGTCTGTCCTGGGGAGTGAGATATAATATGGAGATAGAGGAAGACCTGTCCTGGGGAGTGAGATATAATAAGGAGATAGAGGAGGGCCTGTCCTGGGGAGTGAGATATAATAAGGAGATAGAGGAGGGCCTGTCCTGGGGAGTGAGATATAATAAGGAGATAGAGAAAGGCTTGTCCTGGGGAGTGAGATATAATAAGGAGATAGAGGAGGGCCTGTCCTGGGGAGTGAGATATAATAAGGAGATAGGGGAAGACCTGTCCTGGGGAGTGAGATATAATAAGGAGATAGAGGAAGACCTGTCCTGGGGAGTGAGATATAATAAGAAGATAGAGGAAGACCTGTCCTGGGGCGTGAGATATAATAAGGAGACAGAGGAAGGTCTGTCCTGGGGAGTGAGATATAATAAGGAGATAGAGGAGGGCCTGTCCTGGGGAGTGAGATATAATATGGAGATAGAGGAAGACCTGTCCTGGGGAGTGAGATATAATAAGGAGATAGAGGAAGGCCTGTCCTAAGGAGTGAGATATAATAAGGAGATAGAGGAGGGCCTGTCCTGGGAAGTGAGATATAATAAGGAGATAGAGGAAGACCTGTCCTAAGGAGTGAGATATAATAAGGAGATAGAGGAGGGCCTGTCCTGGGGAGTGAGATATAATAAGGAGATAGAGAAAGGCCTGTCCTGGGGAGTGATATATAATAAGGAGATAGAGGAAGGCCTGTCCTGGGAAGTGAGACATAAAAAGCAGATAGAGGAGGGCCTGTCCTGGGGAGTGAGATATAATAAGGAGATAGAGGAGGGCCTGTCCTGGGAAGTGAGATATAATAAGGAGATAGAGGAATGCCTGTCCTGGGGAGAGAGATTTAATAAGGAGATAGAGGAAGGCCTATCCTGGGACGTGAGATATGATAAGGAGACAGAGGAGGGCCTGTCCTGGGGAGTGAAATATAATAAGGAGATAGAGGAAGACCTGTCCTGGGGAGTGAGATATAATAAGGAGATAGAGGAAGACCTGTCCTGGGGATAGAGATTTATTAAGGAGATAGAGGAAGGCCTGTCCTGGGGAGAGAGATTTATTAAGGAGATAGAGGAAGGCCTGTCCTAAGGAGTGAGATATAATAAGGAGATAGAGGAGGGCCTGTCCTGGGAAGTGAGATATAATAAGGAGATAGAGGAAGACCTGTCCTAAGGAGTGAGATATAATAAGGAGATAGAGGAAGGCCTGTCCTGGGGAGTGAGATATAATAAGGAGATAGAGGAAGACCTGTCCTAAGGAGTGAGATATAATAAGGAGACAGAGGAAGGCCTGTCCTTGGGAGTGAGATATAATAAGGAGATAGAGGAAGACCTGCCCTGGAGATTGAGATATAATAAGGAGATTGATGAGGGCCTGTCCTGTGGAGTGAGATATAATAAGGAGATAGAGGAGGATCTCTCCTGAGGAGTGAGATATAATAAGGAGATAGAGGAAGACCTGTCCTTGGGAGTGAGATATAATAAGGAGATAGAGGAAGACCTGCCCTGGAGATTGAGATATAATAAGGAGATTGATGAGGGCCTGTCCTGTGGAGTGAGATATAATAAGGAGATAGAGGAGGGCCTGTCCTGGGGAGTGAGATATAATAAGGAGATAGAGAAAGGCCTGTCCTGGGGAGTGAGATATAATAAGGAGATAGAGGAAGGCCTGTCCTGGGGAGAGAGATTTAATAAGGAGATAGAGGAAGGCCTATCCTGGGACGTGAGATATAATAAGGAGATAGAGGAAGGCCTGTCCTGGGGAGAGAGATTTAATAAGGAGATAGAGGAAGGCCTATCCTGGGACGTGAGATATAATAAGGAGACAGAGGACGGTCTGTCCTGGGGAGTGAGATATAATATGGAGATAGAGGAGGACCTGTCCTGGGGAGTGAGATATAATAAGGAGATTGATGAGGGCCTGTCCTGGGGAGTGATATATAATAAGGAGATAGAGGAAGGCCTGTCCTGGGGAGTGAGATATAATAAGGAGATAGAGGAAGACCTGTCCTGGGGAGTGAGATATATTAAGGAGATAGAGGAAGGCCTGTCCTAGGGAGAGAGAGTTATTAAGGAGATAGAGGAAGGCCTATCCTGGGGCGTGAGATATAATAAGGAGACAGAGGAGGGCCTGTCCTGGGGAGTGAGATATAATAAGGAGATAGAGGAGGGCCTGTTCTGGGGAGTGAGATATAATAAGGAGATAGAGGAGGGCCTGTCCTGGGGAGTGAGATATAATATGGAGATAGAGGAGGGCCTCATTTCTAGTAGGCTGTTGTATAACCTGGGCCACATAATGATCCCTGAGTGTACTCAAGAACCTGCTCCCCTTAGCTGAGCTGCTGGTCTCATTTATCCAGTTTATTTCAGGGTAATTAAAATCTCCCATTATTAGAACTTGCCCGTGCTTAGCTGCATTTCCAATCTGTAGCAATAATTATATTTCCTCACTTTCAGCTATATTTGGGGGCTTATAGCATATTCCTACTAATATTCTTTTGGAAATGGCTCCTCCGCTATTTAACTCTACCCACAAAAATTCTACTTTATCACTAGGTCCACCATAAATATCTTCTCTGACTATAGGCTTAAATTCAGACTTAACATACAGACAAATCCCTCCTCAACGTTTACCATTGCCTCTATCTTTCCTAAATAGGTTATAATCATCCAGATTAACAGTCCAGTCATGAGATTCATCCCACCACGTTTGGGTAATACCTATTAAATCCCATTTTTTATTAGTTGCTAATAATTCTAACTCTCCCATTTTTCCTGGCAAACTTCTGGCATTAGCAGCACACAACTTATGTTATGAGTCTGTAATTCTGAAGTGCCAGCCACTGTACTTGAGTTACTTATTACTACCTCCCTATTGACTATACAACCCCTCCCCCCATCTCCTCCCCTATGAGTAGTTAATTCCTCCCTTATACACTTTCTACTCCATTACTGATATCTAGTCCATCCCCCGCACCTACTAGTTTAAAAACTCCTCCAGCCTTTCTACCATCCTATCACCTAGCACAAAAGCTCCCTCATCATTAAGGTGCAATCCATCCCTACTGTAGAGATTGTACCGAAGTGAGAAGTCAGCCCAGTGCTCTAAAAACCCAAACCCCTCCTTAGTGCACCACATCTTTAGCCACGCATTAACCTCCCTAATCTCCTTCTGCCTCCCTGGGCTAGCACGTGGCACTGGTAGTATCTCAGGAAATACTACATTGGAGGTCCTTGCCTTCAGCTTATTCCCTAGTTCTATAAAATCATTCTTTAGGGCACTCCATCTTCCACTAACTTTTTCATTATGTACCAAAACCGCCGGTTCATTTACAGCCCCTCCCAATACTTTGTCTACACGATCCACAACATGACGAACCCGAGCACCGGGAGACAGCAAATACTGCCTTCCTAATAATAGAGTTCCCTACAACCAAAATCTGTCTGTTGCTCTGCCTATTCTGCCCTCCCACTCCTCCAGTAGAGCTGTTCTCCCGGCTGTTAGAGGGAACAGCTCTATCTGGCATTGCCATTCCTGAATTGACATCCCCAACAGTTTCACTCAATCTGGCAAATCTGTTGGTGTGTGCCAACTCAGGACTGGCCTGCCTCCTCCTGTTGTATGTTATTAGGAGATAAGTTGTATGTTATTGGGAGATAAGTTGTATGTTATTAGGAGATACATTGTATATTATTGGGAGATACATTGTATGCTATTTGGAAATACGTTGTATGTTATTGGGAGATATGCTGTATGTTATTGGGAGATATGTTGTATGTTATTGGGAGTTAAGTTGTGTGTTATTGGGATATATGTTGTATGTTATCAGGAGGTAAGCTGTATGTTATTGGGAGATAAGCTGTATGTTATTTGGAGATACGTTGTATGTTTCTCTGAACTGGTGAGTTTTTCAGAGAACATTTGGAGACTCCTCCTCCTCTTTGATAGAAGGGAGGGCTCTGAAAACGTCTTGTAGGTAGGCATGAGAAGAAGTCATAAAGGAGGGTGAGAGGTGCAGATCATGGGCAAATGAAGGGGGCATTTGGAGTGTGTCTGGAAACAAGAGTTGAGATGTAGGGAGGTGCAATGCTCTTGAGAGTATTGAGAGCATTGTAGGTTAAGCTTAAGAATTTTTTGTTTTGTCTTTGAGGAAAAAAAGATCCAGTAGCAAGACCTGCCGAGTTTAGCAGCAGATGGTGAGTGTTGAGTGAGGTAGATGAATGAAGCATTTAGTGTAAAATAGATTGGAGAGGAAGGTTCCAGTAGTAGATCCGGGAAGGTGCCACAAGTAGATCTGGGAAGGTTCCACTAGTAGATCTGGGAAGGTTCCACAAGTAGATCTGGGAAGGTTCCAGTAGTAGATCTGGGAAGGTTCCACTAGTAGATCTGGGAAGGTTCCAGAAGTAGATCTGGGAAGGTGCCACAAGTAGATCTGGAAAGGTTCCACTAGTATATCTGGGAAGGTTCAACTAGTAGATCTGGGAAGGTTCCACAAGTAGATCTGGGAAGGTTCCAGTAGTAGATCTGGGAAGGTTCCACAAGTAGATCTGGGAAGGTTCCAGTAGTAGATCTGGGAAGGTTCCACAAGTAGATCTGGGAAAGTTCCAGTAGTAGATCTGGGAAGGTTCCACAAGTAGATCTGGGAAGGTTCCAGTAGTAGATCTGGGAAGGTTCCACTAGTAGATCTGGGAAGGTTCCAGTAGTAGATCTGGGAAGATTCCACAAGTAGATCTGGGAAAGTTCCAGTAGTAGATCTGGGAAGGTTCCACAAGTAGATCTGGGAAGGTTCCAGTAGTAGATCTGGGAAGGTTCCACTAGTAGATCTGGGAAGGTTCCAATAGTAGATCTTGGACGTGAGAAAAGATGTTGATTGTGGTGTTATCTACAGAAAAGGAAATATCAGGCTTTGAGTGATGATGGGGGAACAAGAAACAACTCTGTCTTGGAGATCGTTTGTAGGTGATCATCCAGGTGGGAATGTCAGATAGATATGGATAGGTCTGGAAAATGAATCCCAGCGGAGCTGATTAATTGGCCAAGAGAGCATTTGTGTGGTCATACAATTTGGTTGCATTCTATCAGCAACATCTGCACTTTGAATCTATGTCCTAGGCCTGGGCCTTATTAGCCTAAGCAGAAATAAACCATTCTACGTTTTTATGTTATGTTCCTGCAGTTAGGGCCGGTGGGTTCGCCCTTTATGACCATAAATAATCTCAGCTGGTCTGAGCAGATTGCGAGAAGAAAATTGGAATTCAGACACTGGATGAGGCCAAAACAGAGTTGAACTAAATGTAATGATTTCACCCCACACAGAGCCAAAGGGAATTTGCATTAACCATTGTGGTAGCCAGCGTGGTGGGATGTAATCTGAATTTTACAGTTACTCAGCGCTGCCCTGTGTACAGCATGTGGGCCCGGTATAATAATTAGACATCTCCCAATAAAAAAAGGGTATTATTAAATAATATTTATTTATGTAACCTGCAGGGGAAGGGGCCACACTCTACTAATGTCACTAAAAAGCAGGCGGTGACATGCTCTGAGCAGCATGAGACAGTGGTAGTGTGAAGCCTCTCAGCTGTGGGTTGGGCTTTAGGTGCAATATTACAGCAGCACTGAGAGAGAACAGGAAGAAAAGTAAAGTGACATGCAAATCCCAAGCATTACAATGGACTATTAAGTAGCGTTACCATCATTCTGTGTGATATGTAAAAACTTAAAGTGTGGGTGGATCAGAAATGCTGAACAACAGCTCAAAATGGTGAACTTCAATGTTAGTTCACTGTAGGAAAATGACAAAATATAACTGTAAATGAGAGGCACGGACCTGTATTGAGGCATTTAATAATAATAATAATAATAATAATAATAATAATAACAATAATAATAATAAAACCTGCTCTGCGTAAACAATGGACACAAAAACATTTTCAGGGTAAATCCATCTTTTCTGGTTTTATCAGCTGGAGACTGAATGGTATGCTTTTCTTATCTATTGGAGAATGGAATAGTCGAGTCGTGAATTTGTTAGATAATTGGATTTTATTGAATTTGATGCATACCACTTTGCTTGCACATACCCAGCTTGCAACAATAAATGCAAGTCCTATCCTCTAGTAAAGTAAACTCCTCTCTTACAGACAACCCTCACCAATGTATAATGGAGCCTTCCAAGGTCCAGTTGAAGAATCAACATGTATTTATTGTTATTACAAACTAGCTGTAGGACATTTTCCTGTTTATTTCTACTCTTTGTCATTAAGTGACTAAATTCAGTTTATACCCACCCAAATGTAATTGTCATATAAAACTTACACTTCACTAAGCCTCCAGAGTAACACATTTTCAGTGTCGGAAACCACACCATTTCTTTCTGTTTTCTCTCATGCAGGGTGCCATGTTTTATATCTGTGATCTAAAGCTACAGCTAAAAGGGTTTGGCATTATAAGACTACTAGTGCTGCAATTATATACCCAGTAAGTTGCTGCATGGTAGTGTAAAGCTTCTCCTGGGTGTGTGTGGGCTTAGGTTATGAAACATGGCACCATACATGAGAGGGAACAGGAAGAAAGAGATAGGTTCGAAAAGGTGACAATCTGTAACTCCAGAGACTCGTTAAAAGTAAGTGAAATTAAAAAATAAATAAAATGAAGCCACCTAGTTATAACATTTATATATAACAAAATAACCCTAATCTCCTTAAAAAACAAACATACAATGTCATACGGCATCTCCAACCCAAAGAGCTTACAATCTAATCAGTATCAGTAACAGTATTCGCTGGTTCGGTGAGATCTGCCTTGGATGCTACCCACAGCTCAGGCTGTCCCCGGGGCGTGCCGTGACTCAGCTGGCGCCGGCTCGGCCCGGATGGGCGTTCTTGGCCCAGGAGATATTCCTGTTGTTCTCTTACACAATATTTCCATCAAGCCAGCGGTCCAATCTGATTATTCTGGATTTAGTTTTTAGAACAAGTGAGTTGATAACCAGAGAAGCTGCTTTTACTTTGGTTACTTTTCTCTCTTTTAGCCTAAAATCGTATATTATTGGGACAAGACCACCTACCCTTTTATTTATCTTTCAAAAACATACTCCCCTCATTCCAATGAATCTGTAACATTTTATAACCAAACAATATCAAATATCAGAAACCAAGGAGTCAGCGTATAGGACAGACCCATCCACATAAGTGGAAGTACACATTATTGATATGATACGGGGGGGGGGGGGGGGATAGGCAGATTTGTAAACAGACCATTACTCTGGCCACACAATGACGTGAAGGAGGTAACAACATGTGGACTCTTATATATGTAGTTGTAGGATGGGGAGACTGTGCCTTGTGTGACCCGCCCACAGGGACTGGGCTCAGTAGTTGTTTTATAGTTATTTAATATATTTTTATGTCATGTTGTTATGCTGATTCCCCATGTATGCTATGTTGATTTCCCATGTATGTTATGTTGATCCTCCGTGTATGTTATGCTAATTCCCCATGTATGTTATGTTGATCCCCTGTGAATGTTATGCTGATTCTCTATGTATGTTATGCTGATTTACCATGTATGTTATGTTGAATCCTCATGTATGTTATGCTGATCCCCCATATATGTTATGATGATTTCCCATGTATGTTATGCTGATCCCCCATCTATGTTATGCTGATCCCCCATCTATGTTATGCTGATCCCCCATGTATGTTATGCTGATCCCCCATGTATGTTATGTTGATCCCCCATGTATGTTATGCTGATTCCCCATGTATGTTATGTTCATTCCCCATGTATGTTATGCTGATTTCCCATGTATGTTTTACTGATCACCGATGTATGTTATGCTGATCCCCCATGTACAGTATGTTATGCTGACTCCCCATGTATGTTATGTTGATTTCCCATGTATGTTATACTGTTCCCCATGTATGTTATGCTGATTCCCCATGTATGTTATGCTGATCCCCCATCTATGTTATGCTGATCCCCCATGTATGTTATGCTGATCCCTCATGTATGTTATGTTGATCCCCCATGTATGTTATGCTGATTCCCCATGTATGTTATGTTCATTCCCCATGTTATGTTGATTCCTTGTGTATGTTATGATGATTACCCATGTATGTTATGCTGTTCCCCATGTATGTTATGTTGATCCCCCATGTATGTTATACTGATTCCCCATGTATGTTATGCTGATTCTCCATGTATGTTATGCTGATCCCCCATGTATGTTATGCTGATTTCCCATGTATGTTATGCTGATTCTCCATGTATGTTATGCTGATCCCCCATGTATTGTATGTTTATTCCCCATGTATGTCATGCTGATCTCCCTTGTGGGTTATGCTGATCCCCCATCTATGTTATGCTGATCCCCCATCTATGTTATGCTGATCCCCCATGTATGTTATGCTGATCCCCCATGTATGTTATGTTGATCCCCCATGTATGTTATGCTGATTCCCCATGTATGTTATGTTCATTCCCCATGTATGTTATGCTGATTTCCCATGTATGTTTTACTGATCCCGATGTATGTTATGCTGATCCCCCATGTACAGTATGTTATGCTGACTCCCCATGTATGTTATGTTGATTTCCCATGTATGTTATACTGTTCCCCATGTATGTTATGCTGATTCCCCATGTATGTTATGCTGATCCCCCATCTATGTTATGCTGATCCCCATGTATGTTATGCTGATCCCCCATGTATGTTATGTTGATCCCCCATGTATGTTATGTTGATTCCCAATGTATGTTATGTTCATTCCCCATGTTATGTTGATTCCTCGTGTATGTTATGCTGATCCCCCATCTATGTTATGCTGATCCCCATGTATGTTATGCTGATCCCCATGTATGTTATGTTGATCCCCCATGTATGTTATACTGATTCCCCATGTATGTTATGCTGATTCTCCATGTATGTTATGCTGATTCTCCATGTATGTTATGTTGATCCCCCATGTATGTTATGCTGATTCCCCATTTATGTTATGTTCATTCCCCATGTTATGTTGATTCCTCGTGTATGTTATGCTGATCCCCCATCTATGTTATGCTGATCCCCATGTATGTTATGCTGATCCCCATGTATGTTATGTTGATCCCCCATGTATGTTATACTGATTCCCCATGTATGTTATGCTGATTCTCCATGTATGTTATGCTGATCCCCCATGTATGTTATGCTGATTTCCCATGTATTGTATGTTTATTCCCCATGTATGTCATGCTGATCTCCCTTGTATGTTATGCTGATCCCCCATGTTTGTTAGGCTGATTCTCCATGTATGTCATGCTGATTATCCATGTATGTTATGTTCATTCCCCATGTTATGTTGATTCCTAGTGTATGTTATGCTGATTCCCCATCTATGTTATGTTTATTCCTCGTGTATGTTATGCTGATTCCCCATGTATGTTATGCTTATTCCTCGTGTATGTTATGCTGATTCCTCGTGTATGTTATGCCTATTCCGCATGTTTGTTATGCTGATCCCAGATGTATGTTATGCTGATTCCCCATGTATGTTATGTTCATTCCCAATGTATGTTATGCTGATTCCCTATGTATGTTATGCTGATTCCCCAATTATGCTATGTTTATTCCCCATGTATGTTATGCTGATCCCCCATGTAAGTTATGCTGATCCCCCATGTATGTTATGCTCATTCCCCATGTTATCTTGATTCCTCGTGTATGTTATGCTGATTTCCTGTGTAAGTTATGCTGATCCCCCATGTATGTTATGCTCATTCCCCATGTTATGTTGATTCATCGTGTATGTTATGCTGATCCCCATGTATGTTATGCTGATTCCCCATGTATGTTATGCTCATTCCCCATGTTATGTTGATTCCTCGTGTATGTTATGCTGATCCCCCATGTAAGTTATGCTGATCCCCCATGTAAGTTATGCTGATCCCCGGTGTATGTTATGCTGATCGCCCATGTATGTTATGCTCATTCCCCATGTTATGTTGATTCCTCGTGTATGTTTTGCTGATCCCCCATGTATATTATGCTCATTCGCCATGTTATGTTGATTCCTCGTGTATGTTATGCTGATTCCCCATGTATGTTATGCTGATCCCCCATGTATGTTATGCTCATTCCCCATGTTATGTTGATTCCTCGTGTATATTATGCTGATCCCCATGCATTCTATGCTGATTCCCCATGTATATTATGCTGATTCCCCATGTAAGTTATGCTGATCCCCCATGTATGTTATGCTCATTCCCCATGTTATCTTGATTCCTTGTGTATGTTATGCTGATCCCCATGTATGTTATGCTGATTCCCCATGTATGTTATGCTCATTCCCCATGTTATGTTGATTCCTTGTGTATGTTATGCTGATCCCCCATGTAAGTTATGCTGATCCCCAGTGTATGTTATGCTGATCGCCCATGTATGTTATGCTCATTCCCCATGTTATGTTGATTCCTCGTGTATGTTATGCTGATTCCCCATGTATGTTATGCTGATACCCTGTGTAAGTTATGCTGATCCCCCATGTATGTTATGCTCATTCCCCATGTTATCTTGATTCCTCGTGTAAGTTATGCTGATTTCCCGTGTAAGTTATGCTGATCCCCCATGTATGTTATGCTCATTCCCCATGTTATCTTGATTCCTCGTGTATGTTATGCTGATCCCCATGTATGTTATGCTGATTCCCCATGTATGTTATGCTCATTCCCCATGTTATGTTGATTCCTCGTGTATGTTATGCTGATCCCCCATGTAAGTTATGCTGATCCCCCATGTAAATTATGCTGATCCCCGGTGTATGTTATGCTGATCGCCCATGTATGTTATGCTCATTCCCCATGTTATGTTGATTCCTTGTGTATGTTTTGCTGATCCCCCATGTAAGTTATGCTGATCCCCCATGTATATTATGCTCATTCCCCATGTTATGTTGATTCCTTGTGTATGTTATGCTGATTCCCCATGTATGTTATGCTGATTCCCTGTGTAAGTTATGCTGATCCCCCAGGTATGTTATGCTCATTCCCCATGTTATCTTGATTCCTCGTGTATGTTTTGCTGATCCCCCATGTAAGTTATGCTGATTCCCCATGTATGTTATGCTGATCCCCCATGTAAGTTATGCTGATCCCCAGTGTATGTTATGCTGATCGCCCATGTATGTTATGCTCATTCCTCATGTTATGTTGATTCCTCGTGTATGTTATGCTGATCCCACATGTAAGTTATGCTGATCCCCCATGTATGTTATGTTCATTCCCCATGTTATGTTAATTCCCCATGGATGTTATGCTGATCCCACATGTATGTCACCTCATGATGTTAGTTGCTGTCTCCACTGTTTATAATCATAATGAAATTCCACTTCTGGTCAGTTTTGCTCCAGACTTGATAAAGTGACAGATATTACTTTCTCTGACTTGCTGAATATTCATAAGGAACAAGATATCTACAAGATATATGTGTCACAATCCTCAGAGAAGATAAGAGCTGCCCTGCTTCTATACAACTAGTGACGTGTTAGGATGTTATGATGCCTTGGTGAAGGGACCAAAAAGAACCTGAAACATCTGCTGGGTAGGTTTGGCCATAACAGCCTTATCAGGCCCATCATAAGAAAGCAGATCCCCACAATACACACGCACACTGGTCCTCTAACAGTTTATTATAAGACCTTTTCTGCATTTCGGGGGTCTCGCTGCTCGTGGATTTCAGGACAGGCGTCCAGCACAGATGCCTCTTTTATTAGATAAATATGTGGAGATATAAACACAAAACAGGAAATACCAGAATGAAAGGCAGTTCTGGAGATTTCCCCTCAGCGGCGGAGGTTTTATTATATTGCATTTATTTCCCTGCAGGCACTCGCTGGGCCGGGTCATTGCGGGTGAGTCCTGGCGAAGTTACTTGCGCTTTAAAGGACCAGTGTACAATGATAAAACTCGGTATATAATATCCCTGGGTATCGATTTACTTTTATGTACTTTATTTTATTATGAAGTGCCTTTAAGCTCTGTATTTAATGCCTAGCATCAAACAAACAGTCCCTGTATGGGTCTGACCACTTCAGCATATGCAGACACAGACTCTGTGGTGCTTGTGTTGTGTCTCATACTAACCAATCAGTGACCATCTCTCTGCTGCTAAGACTTGGTCCTCAATAGGCTAGTACACTGCACACCTTGCCTTACAGAGTCTGTGTCTGCATACGCTGCAGGGGACAGACGCATACAGGCACTATTTGTATGATTTAGGCAGTAAAAACAAAGCTTATAAGCCCTTCTAAGTAAGATAAAGTACATAAAGTAAATAGATACACAGGATATTATATACCCAGTAACGCCCAGGAATCTTCCATGTCCCTTTATCATCAAGGAGCGTTTTTTTATAAGTTTTTATTCAGATTCCTTTTTGCGTTTAATACATTTGTTTATCTCAGTTGCCCTGTGGACCCTGGTGGTCCGTGGTCTCCAGTTTAGGGACCCTCGTTGCTCTGGGATGCAAAGTGTCTATAAAACGATAAAGATCCAAGGTCTGCGAATACTTGCACATAAACAGATGCACCAGTAACAATATATTATTATAACGGGTAAAAATGGAAGGGGTGGGGAGGCTGGTAGTAATAAAAAGGGGTCTGGAGGGGAATAATGAAGAGAGGAAATAATGAGGAGGGGAGGGAGTAATGGGGAGGGGCGGGGGAAAGAGTAATGAGAGGGGAGTAAGAAGGAGGGGGACGAGGGAGTTATGAGGTGGAGGGAATAATGACGATGGGGGAGGGGGAGTAAGTAGGAGGGGAGGGGTAAGGGAGGGGGTAACAATGTGGGGGTGGGGGAAAGGGAGGGGTGGAGGTGGGAGTATTGAGGAAGGAGAGAGCGAGGGGAAATGAGTAATGAGGGGGGGGTAATAAGGAGAGAGTTATGAGGAGGTGGAGGAAGTAATGAGGAAGGGGGAGTACTGGGTGGGGAACGGAGGGAGAGATTAACAAGGTGTGGGTGGAGGAAAGAGAGGGAGAGAGTAATGAGAAGGGGTGGAGGGGGATGAGGAAGGAATAATGAGGAAGGGGGTAATAAGGAAGGGGAGGAGGGAGCTATGAGGAGTGGGAGTAATGGGTAAAGTGGAAGAGGAAATAATGAGGAGGGGAGTGGGGAAGGACTAATGAGGGGGTAGCAAGGGAGTTATAAGGAGGTGGAGGGAGTAATACGGAAGGGGGAGTAATGAAGATGGGAGGGAGTCATGAGAAGGGGGAGGGCGTAATAAAAAGAAAGTATTGAGGGGTAGGACAGAGTTATGAGGAGGTGGAGGGAGGGAGTAGTTAGGAAAGAGGGGAGTAATGGGGACAGGGAGGAGGGGAGGGAAAGAGTTATGAGGAGTGTAAGGGAAGTAATGAGGTAGGCGGAGGAGGGGAGGGATTAATAAGGGGGAGGGAGTAATGATGAGTGGAGGGGAGGAAAGGAGTTATGAGGAGTGTAAGGTAAGTAATGAGGTAGGCGGAGGAGGGGAGGGATTAATAAGGGGGAGGGAGTAATAATGAGTGGAGGGGGGGTGAGGGAGTTATGAGGAGGGGGTAGGGAGTTATGAGGAGAGGGGAGGGGGGAGTAATAAAGAGGGGAGTGAGGGAGTTATGAGGAGGCATACAATGATCCTGGCATAGGAGCAACATTATTTGAGTAACCTCCCCCCATCCCTGAGACACATTTGATACCCCCTATGCCACTTCCTGCCATCCTCAATGTCATTATATCTTTTATATTACCTCTTATCATCCCAGCTTTCTTCTGTAAAGCTATCCTTCTTCCTTCTTCCTCCTCCCCCCCACTCCCAAGTCACTCACATTCCTCTATATTCAGGATCATTTCTGCAATATGTTATGATTTAAGACTTTTGTCCAATGTCTTTATCAAGTAGCATAGTTACTTCCCAGGGCCTGAGCATACTCATTCTTTTCATTTGCTTGTGGATTTACAATGAAAACAATTAGAAATGGTTACCAATATTATCCTCTTCCCAAGAATGATCACTCTTTGCTTTGTGCTCTGTAAACATAACTGCACGTGGTGGACCATAAAATGCTGATTGACAGTTATTATAATAGGGTCTGTGTACAGTTACCCAAACACATACACGCCCATGTCCAGAGGTAAGCAGTATACACCTACCATCAATGGGTCCTTCTGATAGGAATCTGCTGTACCTATGGGATTTCATTGAGACGTTCGTGGTTGGATCCTACTGGGACACCCGAAGTCCTTAAAGAGCCGACAAAACATCAATTGTGGAAAGGTCCCAGATTCAGGAGAGGGATATAAAAGAATGTCAGAGGCATTGGAAAACTGTGAGGACCATCACTGTGAGGAGAAAATGTGGCACCACAGGGACATGGCCAAAATCAAGATGACCATTCGAAGTTGATGAAAATACAAGGAGAAAACTTATCAAGGAGGCTACCAAGAGAAATACAACGGTGAAAGGAGCTTCAGGGATTTCGGGCTAGTGCTGGTCACACGTTGCATGTGACAACAATCTCCTGAATTCTGCAAATGTCTGGGATATAAGGTAGGGTGGCAAGACGGCAGCCATTTCTTAGAAAAGAACATCTAAATCTTGTAAAAATATACTCAGTCATTGACCCCAAAGCCTGTGAGACAACATCTTATGGTCTGAAGAGGTAAAGGTTGAATTTTTTTGGCCTTAATTGTGTAAAAGATTTGTTTGGAGCAAAGACAGTTCATCATCCAAACACATCAGATCTACTTAAAGCATGGTGGTGGCAGTGTCATGCTTTGGGAGAAGGATTAGCACCAACTATCGAGATATTTTGCACAAAATCTGTTGGACTCAGTCAGAAACATAAAGATGACCTTGACTTTCACCTTCCAACATAACAACCACATGCTCATATCCAAGCCAACCAAGTGATGGTTTCAGCCTTGGTTTATCTTGATTTCTTTCTTCACATCACAAAAACCTGCATTTTCAATAAGAGTGTATGGACTTTTTTTTATATCTGCTTTACTAAAAGACATTATGGACTAATTTGCATGCCCCCACTCAGTTTCCCAGAGGGCAGTGCAATATCTGTATTTCTCAGAATTCTGAACAAGAATAAGGGTATTTAACCTATTTTTAGATGTGAACACAAATGTACTAGTTATACTTTACAAACACGTTGTCACGACCCAGAGATGAGGGATCCATGTTCACACCGAACTCTCCTGCTTTAGCTTATAGGAACAACCTATGTTGTGACTGTTTTATCTCAGTGTCCAGCATGCCGGGTCAGATCAGAACAACTCCTAGGAGAAGTCAGGAAATCACAGGACCACACACCATTTGATTAGCGTATCAGACAGAGATTCAACGTTTTTTTCTTCTTGAACAGATGTTTTAAACAGTACAAAAGAACTACAGTGATCCTTTAATTTACTGGATTCATAGACACAATTTGTATTTTTAACCAAAATTAAATAGACATTTACCTCTGTATTAAATAATATATATTATTTCAATACATAAATGGGACACGTGTCATATATCAGTGGCGTGTTACAGTGAGCACACCCTCAGACGCTAGTAAAATTCACACTTTGGTTTCAGACCTGGAAAACCGACGCTCATTTCACACAATAGCACTTTTACGGCCTAGGGATTCTTTCCCTTTTGGAAACAAACTAAAAAAGAAAATGTTGAAGAGTCTTTTGAGATTATGTGTTAACATGAAATATTACAAGTTGGAAAATATGGTATTTATCCCGATTTTTTTATGCCAAATTCAGCAAATTTGGCATTGAGATTGTAGAGGGTTTTCGAGTAGAGCTCAGTTTCAGGACGCCGTCCAACGTTCAGCGCCATGAGCCTTCCCAGCTGTTTGAATTTACAGTTGAGACTCAGAACCCAATGTTTGTATATTAATCCGGCCCGACATAATCCCTTAAATCTCTGGAATAAGAATTACACAATTACAACTTGTTAACATGAGGCACCCAATGAAGGAAGATAAAATGGTGGTGCTTTGGCCGTTGGCTGTGACTGAAATTGACCAACCCATCCCCCTTACAGGAAAAGGAAAGCTAAGCCCTCTTAGCCGCACAGCTTCCAAAAAAAGTATCATGGATGCCTCCAGCAGAGGCATCAATATTTATTGTTTCTTATTAAAAACTAGCTTAATTTTTATTTTTTGCTCAATTTTGCTCTTAGCTGCATTTGTTTTCAAATATATATTTTTCATTTAAATCACTGTAATGTCCTTATTAGTTGTTTTAATTATGCATTGAATATAAAAAAAATAAATCATATTTAATTATTTATAATAGCAACTTTCAACCTTAGCTTGAGTTCATCTCTAACCTGATAAGGGGGATTTGGCTGGGAGACAGGTCTCAATAGTTTTAAATAAAATGTGAGACCACAGGCTGCCCCTACAGCAAAATATTATTGCCAAGGGAATCCACTTTAACACAGTATGTTTCAAACCAATTGTGTTGATATAACTTTGTGCCTAAAAATTTAGCATTTTCTGCTAGACAAAGGTTGACCATTGAGCATGTAAAGCGGAGAGCGGCAGCAGCTGAGTTTGATCTTTGAAAGTAAGTTTAAAGGGCCACTGCAGTTCAAGAAACGAGAATGTACCAAACTAACAATATTGGCGATGTGTAAGCCATGGGCATAAAGGGAAGGAGGGAACAGAGAGCTATTGTAAAGGTAATTGGATAAAACTGAAATTGACACCACACCTCTCCCCCTCACTGGCCTGTTCTAATAACTTTGTGCCTGAAAATGTAGCACTGTCTACTAGACCAAAGTGACAGCCCATCACAGAAATGCAACTATATCTCACCAACAATGTAAATGTTATCATCTCATAAATACACAACTTCCACCTATGTATCAGGGCCTAGCAGAAGCATCAATGTTTTTCTTTTGACAACAATTAGTTTTTTGGCTCTGACTGGGAGGCACCAAATGCAGAGTATTACCTATATACAAGATGGTGTCTGACCATTTAGTCTGCTTCCCAACCAGAAGGTCTCTCCCCCTTGAATGTGGGTTCCCTGGTGGTCCAGTGGTTAAGATTCAGTGCATTCACCGCTGTGACCTGGGTTCAATTCCAAACTGAAAGTCAAGAAAGGTTGGGCCTGGTCAGTACTTGGATGGGATACCACCTAGGAATACCAGGAGCTGTATGCTGAGGCCCACTGGAGAAGGAACTGGCAAGCCCACTCCAGTATCTCTGCCATGTATGACCATAAAAGATGTGCCTGGTGTGTTATGGTCCATGAGGTCACGGAGTCAGACATGACTGAACAACAATAACAACAAACAGTAATTATTAGTTAGTAGTCGTAGTAAGGAATATAATCTATAGTAACAATTATTTTGGATGAGGGAAAAGAAGTCCAGTTGTTTCATATTTCTGCCATTATAGTGTTTATCCGGCCATGTTGGTAGGATGACTCCATCTTGCTACTATTCCTGACCCCGTACTGTATAGCAAACACCTTTCCAGGCACTTTTCTCTCTAGGGCCAGATACAATTACCATTACAGAGTTGTAAAGCGTGATAAGGTGACCAGGCAGATAACCCCAGACACATGGAGAAAGTGAGAACATGACAACTAGAACCACAAGCCTGTCAATCATAACCCGAACAAACAAACTATTATGATTTTTTTGATTGGATAATGTACTGTTTAAATAGGTGTGTGAAGAAGAATGAAGTGGGTCTCTGTTATACATAACCGATATGTGTGTCATTCTTGAGGAACGGTCTATCCCAAGAACTAAGTTATAAGGAAGAGGGTTTTGTTATTTTTAATATTCTAGTAACCCTAGGCTTTTCTAGGGAATCCTTTCGTCTCATGAAGTGGTCAAGATATTTGAGCTTCAGCCTCATGATCAAACCTTCTAATGAACAGTTTGTCTTTATTGTATTGATTGATTATTTCCATATAAAATTTAGCTTTTATGTTGTCTTTATTTGAATTATTTTTATATTAATTACTGTGTTCTCCATAATTGGACAACCAATTTCTCCTACGTTTCCATTTGTTGTTGTTTAGTCATATTCCGACTCTCTGTAACCCTATGGACCAAAGCACGTCAGGCACGTCTTGTGTCTGGTCTGGTTGTGCTTATCCATAAAGGTTTCCATAAAAATCCTTATCCAGTGGACTGCGATTGGCCTCTCTGCTATGACCTGCCAATCTTGGGTGGCCTTACATGGTGAAGCTCGCAGTGTCACTGAGGTACACAAGCCCCTTCACCACCACAAGGTAGAAATCCAGAAGGGTCTTTTTTATTTATTCTCCATGAAATCGACCCAAGATGGGCAGGTCCTAGCAGAGAGGTCAAAGAAGGAAAGGAAATTAGCCACCCCACTCCTGTATCTTTGCTTTATCAAAACATAAAACATATAATATAGTTTTCAATTCATTACCTTTTATATGAAATAATACTGCTGTGGAATCTTCCATTCCGGGATCGGCTTCCTGAGGTGGAAGATGACTTGGAATGCAGAGGAAGCTTAAGCTGCACATGGAGGATGGGGCAAAGTCTGTTGTTTACAAGGATCTGCCCAAAAAGACAGAACCCTCATTATTAAGTTTAGTAACCCAAAATATGATAAAGTGGACCTATAATTTCAAGATGACAATTGCTTTATTGGCTTGGAGAGGAGGCTCTTAAAGAAGCTGGGCCATCAACCTCTTTTGTACAAATACATATACTCTTGCCAAGTTTGTCTTTATATATTTACTTTAACCCCCGTATTTAGCGCTACGCCGTATGGCAGAATAAATGGCAATAATCTGATTGCCTTCTACAGTTAAGAAAATTTCTGTTGTTGGAAGACTTTGCGTTTTATTAAACCTCGATAACACAAAACCCCTTTTTCTTTTTTGCAGACAGATGGACTCGGACCAGGTCTCTTCCTGACAAAAGGAAAAAAAAGGAAATCCTTGCAACGTTTCTGTAAACAATGAGAGTACGGATAAAAAGTGACGCTCTCTGCACGCTTCTTCTAGCCATTGCTTTCTGCACTTTACTCTACAGCCTACTGCGAGAAACAAAAAATAAAGAAACTGGGTCAACCAAACAGACGACAGAGACACGGGTCCCACAGACGACTGTGAAATCCAAAAAATACTTTGAATCAAAAGGGAGGGTGGGCAAAGCCAAACTGCTCTCGGAAGTGTATAATGCAGAGGAGACGAGCGAGGAGGTCAAGCCGACTGGACCTTCGTCACCGACACAACCACCCTTTGACTTTGAAGAATATCTCAGGAGTAAAGACAATCGCAATTTTACTTTGCTAATTAATCAACCGAACAAATGTCGGAAGCCTTCAGAAGATCCATTTTTGCTCATTGCTGTGAAATCCATTGTGGAAGACTTTGATCGCCGTGAGAGCGTACGCAAAACGTGGGGGAAGGAAGTTCTAATCAATGGGGTCATGGTCCGGAGAGTGTTTCTTTTGGGAACACCAAGGAATAAGTCTTCAATGTCCATGTGGGATTCACTCCTGCAGCAAGAAAGTCATTATTACAAGGATATCTTGCTGTGGGACTTCCTCGATACCTTCTTCAACTTGACCCTAAAAGAGATCCACTTTCTTAGCTGGGCAAAGGAATATTGTGGAAATGTCAAATTCATTTTTAAAGGTGATGCAGATGTTTTTGTCAATGTGGAGAACCTTATTCATTTCTTGCAGGCCCAGAACTCTACAGGAGACCTGTTTGTTGGAGACATTATATATCATGCAAAGCCAATCAGATCAAGGAAAAGTAAATACTACATACCAGAGACAATGTATGGGCTGGGGTTATACCCGGCCTACGCTGGAGGGGGAGGCTTCCTAATGTCTGGGATCACAATGAAAAAGTTAGCCAAAGCCTGTATGGAGGTGGAGCTCTTCCCCATAGATGATGTGTTTTTGGGAATGTGCTTACAGAGGATTAACCTTAAACCAGTCCTTCATGCAGGGTTTAAAACATTCGGAATTCCAAAGCCCTCGGCTGCACCAAATCTGCAGACCTTTGATCCCTGTTTCTATCGGGATCTGATGGTTGTGCACAGCCTGAGAGCTGCAGAGATTTGGCTGATGTGGAATCTCCTCCATAGCCAACAACCATCGTGCTCACAACGGCAACGCATCAAGAAACCCTTCCATTGGAGGAAGAAGAAACTAAAGCTGACAACAAAAGGAGTCACCAAGCCTCAAACAAAGAACTGAAATTGGCATTGGTGATGGAAACCATCTATACTTCTACAATACCAGGCCAAGCACTAATAGGAACCATGACCCATGCACTCAAATAGTATTTAGCAATAGAAAGCAATTTATGATTTCTTGGGAACCTGAGGTGCCTCATAGATATCTACCCAGCATGCTCAGGGCACTTAAAAAAGTCAAGATTTAGAGTTCTCTTCTTGAGCTTTGGTTCAGACATCAACAGATGCTTCGTCCTTGTGTCTACCAACTGTGAATAAAGCTTGTGGAAGTAGGATCAATTAAACTTACGTACACCCCTCACATGTAAATATGTGATTATATCTTCTCATGTGACAACACTGAAGACATGCCCCTCTGCTTCAATGTGAAGTAGTAAGTGTACGGCCTGTATAACGGTGTAAATGTGCTGTCCTCTCAAAATACCCAACACACGGCCATTAATGTTTAACCGCCGGCAACAAAAGTGAGTACACCCCTAAGTGGAAATGTCCAAATTGTGCCCAATTAGCAATTTTCCCTCCCCAGTGTCATGTGACTAGTTAGGTCTCAGGTGAATGGGGAGCAGGTGTGTTACATTTGGTGTTATCACTCTCACACTTTCTCATACTGGTCACTGGAAGTTCAAGATGGCACCTCATGGCAAAGAACTCTTTGAGGATCTGAAAAAAAGAATTGTTGCTCTACATAAAGATGGCCGAGGCTATAAGAAGATTGCCAAGACCCTGAAACTGAGCTGCAGAACCTGTCCTGTGACACCGCTGTATGGTCTTGCCCACCGTACTGCGCCTCAGTTTCAGGGTCTTGGCAATCTTCTTATAGCCTCGGCCATCTTTATGTAGAGCAACAAGTCTTTGTTTCAGATCCTCAGAGAGTTCTTTGCCATGAAGTGCCATCTTGAACTTCCAGTGACCAGTATGAGAGTGTGTGAGAGCGATAACACCAAATGTAACACACCAGCTCCCCATTCACACCTGAGACATTGTAACACTAACGAGTCACATGACATTGGGAATATGGCTAATTGGGCCCAATTTGGACATTTCCACTTAGGGGTGTACTCACTTTTGTTGCCCATGGTTAGACATTAATGGCTGTGTGTTATTTTGAGGAGACAGCACATTTACACTGTTATACAGGCTGTACACTTACTACTTCACATTGAAGCAGAGAGCATGTCTTCTGTATTGTCACATGAAAAGATATAATAACATAGGTACATGTGAGGGGTGTACTCCGTTTTGTGACATACTGTACATAACAATTATAAATGTTTAAAGTGACACAATCACAAACACATCACTAAACCAAAACTACCCCAATAATTATAATGACAACGGTTTGCCAATATATTTATTGGGAAGTCAAAGAATTGAGCTTGAAAGTTGGGTACTTGAAGCATATGTTTTATATATAAAACCATTAATTAACTCACACTGTGTGGATAATAAAAAAGAGCATGCCCAACTGGATAACTGATAAGGAAAATAATAAGACTAAAGTATTTGTCAGTACACATTTCTTCCAACTGAGCATGCTCCTCTGACTCTCACAGTGGAGGTGGATGAGGAATTTAATGACATGTGACAAGGAAACTTAAAGAGACAGAGATTATGTCTTAATAATTTGCTTTAAATACCCAGCTGGATTATTTAACAGTTCTGCTTCCATGTACCGTATATACTCGAGTATAAGCCGAGGCGCCTATTTTACCACAAAATACTGGGTAAAATGAGTGACTCGAGTATAAGCCGAGGGTGGGAAATGTGCTGCCCCGTGTCCCTCTCTTGTGTGCCCTTTTCTTGTGTCTCTCCCCTGTGTCTCTTCTCCCCTCTCCCTTCCCTGTGTCTCTTCCCCCCTCCTCATTCTCAACCTCCCTCCTCATCCTCAACCTCCCTCCTCATCCTCAGGGGGGGAGAAAGAGACACGGGGGGTTAGAGAGACACCGGGGGGGCATCAAATCTGACTGTAACTACATGTACATTAAGTTTTAATGCTTTGGTTCGCTTAATTTTTAGGAAAATATTATAAAACAAGTTTTATAACGCTGGTAAAGTCCAACGTCCCATGGCAGTACCATCATTTGGAACTATGGAGTCCATCAAGATGGGATGTAATATTTAACATTTTCATTCACTCACGCCAAAAATTATGTTTTTGCAAAAAAACTATAAAAATAATAACTTAATCCTTTGTGGAACATCAGGACTTACAGACAATTACCGATTTTGCAGTTAGAAGCAGACAATCACACTCTACTACTGTATCGAGCTCAATAACTCAGCTGGTGCCGTGCCACGCCCAAGCCTAATCGTCTAATATTTGAGCATGCACTGCGATGTGTTTACAACAGGAGTTGACACTTTGAAACTATTTCTATTTGATGATTTAAAATATACTCCATAGTCACCTTGACCTACTTTCAAACATCCAACTTTAAACTTCCAGTTGAGCGGCTTGTTTCCACCCCTTATGGGACATTAATAACTGGGAGCAATGCTGACCGACAGGCAGTCCAGACAAATGCCTGTGTCCTTACCGGAGCAGACCAATTTAACACTCCAAGTCTTCAGCCACTTGGTTTAGTAAAGACACGTTTCATCTGACCATTTAGGACTTCCTCCCATGACTGTATACGGATGGGACAAAAACTCTACTGGAGTACGAACTTTTTCGATTTCTAACTTTTACAGTTAATATGATGGCCTATTAAACTCATGGAGGTTAGTCCTGAGCTAAGACATGTATATAGACCCCACGCTAGTGTAAGACGCCTTTAATGCTTCTCAGGAATGGAATCTCACCAGAAGTTTAGGACTATGATCCAGAGATAAATAGAAAAGCAATAGACTGACACTACTTTTTTTTCTTGCCTCCAGCTTATCCGCTCACCTAAACCATACAATAGAGTAGGTATGTACAGAATGCTTCACATAATCATTACCACACTCAGAAATAAATGTAACACAGGGATAGTGACCAAGGGTTTCCCTTTATTGACCTGTGGGAACACATGCTGTTTGGGGGGGCTACAGATTTCAGAATTCTTGTAAAAAATAAAATGAAGAAAAAAATTAAATAAAGAGGCATGATCACAAATATTTTATGTTCATTAAAACAGCATTTGTCAAACTGACCCTGTACAGAGCATTTATAATAATCCGTCATTTACACGTATTCAATATTCTTGGCCCAAGCCGTGCTCCTACCCCCAAAACATCAGTCTTCTCACTTCCTGTGTGGCATCCGCATGACCTACAGGAAGTAATACTATAAAGGACAAGCAATGTAAACAAAAAAAACAAATAACAGCAGCAGTTTCACAATGAGAAGCTCAATGCCAGGAAGCAGCTTCAGGGCTGAAAGCCGACAATGTGCAGCGAAATGGTTCATTTAGTTAACCTTTAAGGGCCCACTGTAGTGGTCACAAAATAGGGTGTCACTGGTTTAATTAGCAATTGAAGAATGCACTTTCGAAATTAGCACTCTAACTTTACTCCACCCTTACAAGGTGTCCAAGAAGTGAAAGAGGATCTGAAGAGAAAGCCGTCCTAATAGTCTTTCTGTAGGTGTGCCTACAATAACTTCTACAGGTAGGCTGACCGATATATAAAGTCTTCAGGACAACAAACCCCTCAGCAGATCTTCTCACCTAGACACCTAATAGGGATGTAAAACACTAAAAACTTCAAATAATAGTTTTCAAAACTACATTACTACCCTGAATTATTTTTATTGCTAATTAGTAACTATATAAACAAATGAAACCGTAATGATTGAGCACTACAGTGGCCTTCTGTTAGATGAAGCTACAAGGCTCTTGACAGGAAAAGATTTATCGCCACCAGGAAGGAAGACTAAGGATACGAGAGCTTGTCTGCGCACTCATGTTACCTGGCAGCTGGTCCCTGGCGCTCTTCTCATTTTCCTTTCCGACTCTCCCTACTTGTTGATACCCGTTACACACAAAGTTACTCTTACAAAAAAATGCATATTTACAAAAAGATCTTTACACAATTTTGTTGGAAAATGCACATAAAATTTGTCCATGTATCACAAATTGCTACACCAAAATATTACAAATGGAGTACGTTTTCTATACATCATCTACACTCCACTTACTTCGTTAAGGGGAGGGGAGAAGCGTAAATTCTGACAGGAATAAGTCACGGGCCATAGTGACGGATATAGAATGAGATGGATAGAGGCATCCATGGATGGAGGGCTTGATACACATTGTTCAGTCCAGTCGGTCCTGGACCTTCTCACCATTTATAGGCAGTAGGGAGATCCCAACAAATACATGGCGGAGAGTGGAAATACCCGTAAAGCCACTTGTGCTCCATAACTAAGTCCCACCAGAACATCGCCCTCTGAACCTAAAAACTGAGTCCTCCAGGAGAGGACCTCCATACCCGGGGGACTCAAACAATGGGTCACATAAGACATCAAAGTCCCAGAGCCCCATAACTTGGTCCAACAAGAACACTGTCACTCGAATTCAGATATTAAGTAAAAGAAGAACATGACCTTCAAAACCAGAGCTCAATTCCAGGGTCATAAAGATACAAAGCCCCATATAACTTTAAAAGCTCTGTAGTTCGGAACCCATTAACCCAACATGTGCGGATGAGCTGAGACAAATCGTGTTATGCAGGTCATCAACTCTCTTTGAGCTCCATCAAGAAACCTAACTACACAAGAGATCAAACACTAGGTCCTACAGGAACACAACCCTCATAATCACAAGAAATAGTTCCTGAAATAGAAGAAAGCTCAATACCAAGAGCACAGTCCTCCTATAGGTAATTCCATGTACAGGAACTTATTCATAGTAGGTGCACTTTAAATTAACCCCTGAATGTTTTAGGATCCCAGCCATGAGGCTCTACCCATGAATCCTATAGGAACACAGTAATGCTTGGGCCTATTCCTTCAACCTGCAAGATCATTGCCCCCACTGACGCAGTTCTGGGGTCCTGCAGATACCCACCATCCAATGGAGTCATTCCATGGTTTGTCTAAAAAACCTTACAAGTGCTACCCTTGGGTGTCCAGGAACCAAGCCCCTATTTTTTTAATCCTTGTATCCAGCGAAAGTCAACACACCCCCCGCCATGAGTGCAAACTATAGATCCAGTAAAAATAAGCTCCTTGTTTACTTCCCAAAGACATTTATCAAGACCCTCAAATCCTAGGAAGTTCACCGGCAGAAATATGCCAGATAATGATCAGGTCTTTGGCTCTTTGTCAGGAAGGGAAGAAAAATTAATCACGGGAAATTTGGCCGCAGTTCACAACACTGTACCCCGAAGTATAAGACTTTATTTTACACGTAAGTTTTTATTAGGATTATACGGGAGAAAATAAAGAGAGAGGCACAGGGTCTGTCACCAACTTCAAAAGAGCTGTATCAATCACCTACGTTATTGGAATTCCCTTATATAAAAGCAATATCAAGAATAAAAAAAAAATGGGAGTAAAAACTTAACAGAAGAAAAGGATATTTTGGAAAATAATTGATGTTAAAAGAAAAAAATCAAAACAGAGATGTTATAAAATAAAATAAAATAAAAAGTTTTCTCATCAAGTAATTATTAGTGCAGGAAAGGAGGGATCGCTTTCCCGATGTATAAATAAATGTTTTTTGAAGCATCGGGAACATCTTGGGTCCAGAAAGATGCTACACGGTGACCATGATGTCTGATCAAGTAAAGTGTATGTAGTGCAAATGGTACAAGCATTGTATGCTTGGCGCCATCTCCGAGAGAGATTGCAGGATGCTGCGCTAAAGTGGGTGCAGCAGCTGCAAGAGATGGGAACAATACAGGCCACTCCCGTTCCAAACACGGGTGAGCTAAAACACAAAGTGAATGGGTGCCTTCAATGTGTGGTGCACTTTGGCAGCAAAGAGGTTAACAGTCATATTGATGGATGTCCTGACAAGGTCAGGCTGCTGCACCCTGATTTGTGCTGGGGTTCCTCAAACGTACAGCATGCCCCGTCCTGCTGCGTACCATGAAATGGAAGAGAACAGGACAGGGCTCGACCAAGCAATGTAGAGCGCTGCACCCTCTACTCTAATTGTACACGTCTGCGTGTGCATAAATACACTATTCAGAGGCTGCTATTGAAAGACACATGATGTGGTACCTGAATGAGTGTGTGTATATGTGTGTACACACATATACATACATATACACACACATACATATAAACCAGTCAGTAGTCACAGACATATCAATGTGTTTACATACACATGTATAGTAATATGTACAGAAGTGACTATCACATGGACACTCGGGCGCTCGTCCTGCTCCTGCACGTGGGTCATATTTGTGCTTTTAGTTGCAGTAGGGAGTGGTCTGGCTGCCCTGACCTCTTATCAGAAGGTCACCCCGCAGTCCGTGCAGCTCTTTGCCAGCACCGCACACTGCATGACAATACCAGGGAGTCCGGCCGCAGGTGAAGGCACGCAGGGCTGTACTACCCCAACGGCTGCTCTCGTGCTCATTGGCTCAGATCGGACGCTTTCTGCTGGCCGCTGGGTCTGGGGGCTCCGTACAGAGTCACAGATGCTATGTGGTTATTCTGCATGACCTGGAAATAGAGGCAGGGGGGTCAGGAAGTGTGTGATCCAAAACACACGCAGGTCACTAAAAGATGGGGAGAAGAAGGTGAGGGTCCTATTGGCAAGATTAGTAAGGAGACCCCAGAAGAAAAGGGGAAAGAGGAGGGAGGGGTGAAAAAACAAAATAACGGGCCAGGAAGAATTGCAACAGGAGCAAGGGAATAAAAAGGTACAAAGGAACGGAGAAGAAAGAACACAAGGGAGAGAGGAGATGGTGAGGAAACAAAATAAAGGGTGGGTGGGGGGTCCTTTCACTATGATATTTGACTCTTAGGCCTTATAGAAAATTGAGCCGTTAAAAAATGTCTCCAACCTCAAATATCATCCTCTGAAGGCCGAAGCAAAACGTTGATCCAAATGGATTGGTATTGTTGGGTGAAGATGACCTGAAGCGAAAAGAATATACACATTGTATTTATATAGACACACAATATACATATACAGTGGCACCTCGGTACTCAGCAGTATTTGATGCATTTCAAAGAGGAAAAAATGTTCCGGCACTCAACGCTTGCTCGGTACTCATCGTGCGTGCTATAATCTGTATGAGCTTTTATCCCGTATCTCCAGAAGAAACAAAGAGTAGCTTGGTACTTGTTTTTGCCACTTGTTGCGCCTTTTGGAACCAATTAATGATGAGTACCAAGGCACCACTGTACATACACTGATGAGATCCATTTAGGACAGAAACAGCTGTCTGTGGGTAGGTCACCTAACTTCTGTATAATCATCCTATGATTTGCTTAAAATGCTGTAGTATACAGTAAGCATGTGCTACAGGGAGCCATGTATAAAGTGCCATTGGATTAAAGAGTGAGGATGCATTGCGGGCTCATTTGCACTGTTTCCCAGGATGCAGTGCAATAACTGTATTTCTCAGAACTCTGAGAAGGAAATACGTTCAACTTATTTTTAGACATCCAACTGTGAAGACAAATGGCTCCACCTAACTGTAGTTAGGTGGCACCTTGACCAGATAGAGACCAGGCCTCGGGCTATACTGAGCTTTATCTAGGGTACATACACATCTCAAGTTGGGCCATGTCATCAGTAGTTCTGTGACGAGATCTTTACCTGTGAAGGACGACTGGTTTCTCCATGGGGTGTCCCAACAGCTCCTGGATACTGTCCCACTGCAATTGGAAACACAAAAATCATATTATACACACAGACTGCCCCAGAAACAGGTATTTTAACTATTCTTTTAGGGAGTAATACACATTGGTTATATATTGTATTTTTCTCTGTGTCTATGATCCCCGAAAGGGATACCTCCTGTCTGGAAGGCTCAACAAAATGCTGAAGCCCCAAAAGCGGAATTAATAATTTAATTCAATAGTAAGGCATTTTGTTGAGCCTTCCAGACAGGAGGTATCCCTTCCGAGATTCTATGGCTTCTATATTCTATTAAGACTGTATTTATGTACCTATAGTCTCACATATGAGATCCCTACTTTTATATGTGGAGCAGTTTTTCTATACAAATATTTTTCAGTGGTTTAAAAATATAAAAAGGTAAGTGCATTAGTGGGGATTGAAAAGTAAATTATTTTCATGTGGTGACTGTGCCCTTTACTGTTTCAGTCTGACTATACCCACATAGGAAGGTAGGAATGTTGTTTTAATTAGAACAAATAAATGTTGGTCTCTGGAGGTATCCATGACACTTTGGGTGTGTGTTTGAGAGGGGTGTTTATATTCCTGGAGTGCAGGACTTGTATTTATGAATGCAAGCAGTCTCTGTCTGAGCATGTGCATGGAGAGGGAAAGTAAATGAGTTGGTGTCAAATTCAATCAGGTCCAGTTAGCCAACAAATCTTTCTCACCTCCCTCTCCACAGCCACACCTTTCTTGATAGATAATTAAAAGAAACCCACCCCCAATGCTGCAGATATCATGAAGTGTTGAAATCCGGACAAGTTGGAATCTTGGTAAATACATAAGAGTCTAAAAATGTATGTTAGTTTGTTATCGAGATCACCAATAAGTGCAGTTTTTCCTAAACTTCTCCACCACATATTGAGCCGCTCTCACCTTGCTGTACGTGGTGCAGATTTCTGTTTGGGAATCAGCTCCATCTGTAATAAAAAGAGAACAGGACGAGATTATTGGCTGTATGCGGCGCACTGCGCCAGGACGAGGAAACGACCAACTGGGTCCATCTACAACCCTCGGGAAATCCAAGACTCGCACAAAGGAGATTATTGGCTGTATGCGGCGCACTGCGCCAGGACGAGGAAACGACCAACTGGGTCCATCTACAACCCTCGGGAAATCCAAGACTCGCACAAAGGAGATTATTGGCTGTATGCGGCGCACTGCGCCAGGACGAGGAAACGACCAACTGGGTCCATCTACAACCCTCGGGAAATCCAAGACTCGCACAAAGGAGATTATTGGCTGTATGCGGCGCAGTGCGCCGGACGAGGAAACGACCAACTGGGTCCATCTACAACCCTCGGGAAATCCAAGACTCGCACAAAGGAGATTATTGGCTGTATGCGGCGCACTGCGCCAGGACGAGGAAACGACCAACTGGGTCCATCTACAACCCTCGGGGAATCCAAGACACGCACAAAGAAATACAGAGAATTTAGAGAAAAACTGGAAATAATTGTTTTTATTTAATCAAAATATAAAAAAAATGGAAAATCCCTGATGAACTAATAAGAAAAAGGAGAATCTCAGAAATACGAAATAAACGGAGAGTCCTCGATATACAAAAAAGAAACGAGAATCCCAGCACGAAGAGGCAGGAAAAGGTACAAAAATGGATAAAAACCTAAATCTACATAATTACACTGAAATGTACCCAAATGGTAATTACTAAAATGTCACTTTTCTCTGATCATAATATTTGGCGCGATGCCGCGTCCCTGTAACCGGATCCTTTATAGGACACATGTTATTCAGAACTCACCGCGTTTTACTGTTATAGGAATCCGGAAATCACAGCGATGATAACTGGGGAGACACAGATAGGAGACAGTTATATATATATATATATATATGTTATCTAGCGCACTTTACGAAGTACAGGCGCCTCTTGCACACGACCCGGTTACTCACATATTGAAGTTGTAATGTCCGGGGTAATTCGTGTGCAGGACAAACTTCTTGGCCTTATGTGTATTTGCATCAAACAGGATATCCTGGAAATACAATGTGGATCAGGGAGTGAGCGCAGAGCCCGGGAGCATCAATAAATAATATCCAAGTATTGTACATAGCACAGAAAACATGCCCTCCCCCCCCCGTGCCAGCACTGAATACATCCTGAATCCTCACCTTGCAGATCATTCTCTACAGTAATTCCAATGTGGGTTTCCCAGCCAATCACAAGTGACATCCCAGGATGCCTTTTGAACCTCTGTGATTGGCTGAGACTGGCAGGATATCTTCAGTGACTCCGCATAGAACAACATCACCACAAGATTAATATATTGTATCACTTTTTACATAATTTTAGCACATTGTTACGTTATTATTTATAATGGGAGGGTGAAATAAGTTTAAAAAATACTAATTACCATTTTAATTTAATTAACTGCTTTTCTGTAGACATTTCTAACAGCTCTTACTTATCATTTATATAAAATAACGAGCGACTTGCCCGCCAAAAATGACGGAGGAATAACATTTTAAGTCATGGCAATGCTGTTTGCCACACTATGTACTTTTGTACCTCTATGGGACTTCGGCGCTCATTGTGAGCCTTTCCCCTCTTGTGCTTAAATTGTCCGGCTTTGCAAAAATCACCTTTGGCGCTCATCGCGAAAACAGATATATAAGAACAGTATAAAATGTGAAAGAAATGTGAATACAGTGAATTAATAAATAATATGGATTAATAAATGAATATACTTTACCTATTTATATTTAATATGCAGCAATCAATATCCCGAAGAGCTAACAATCTATTTGGATTTTCCTGCATCTAAAAATGTCCAGTTGGGCTGTTGATCACGTGAGGAGAAAGTGTCAGCAGTGTGTAAATAGGCTGCGTGCGCGAGGGCAAACCGTTTGTTTAAGTGTTGTAAAATGGCGGGTATTTTCTATGTGCTACTTGGCTCACGAGTATTTGCCGCCTGTTGTTATGGTATATTTTGTATCTCCTATGTAACTCATACGTGCCTTGAGGTGATTTTCGAGGCTCTGTGTCCTTCAGCCTAGTTTTAATTTTTTTTCGTCCGCCATTTTTCTTTTTGCTTAGCCGATTTTCAAGTGGCGAAACGTCTCAAATGCGACTTACATTTGAGTGCAAGCTCAGTCCCAGATGTCCTGGCTGCCCCCCCATGCTGTGTGTGATGTTTGTTTTATGTGGTATTTTTTTGTTGTTGTGGTTTTGGTGTTTTTCTGGATTTGCGCGGTTCGGCCGTTAACTTTGTATTTTTGCAACCTCATATTTTAAGGTTTGTGGTTTGTAAAAGTCGTACATCTTTGTCGGTGTATTCTGCGCTTCGGGGTCGTGTTTTCAAGTGGCGAAACGCCTTAAATTCAACTTTAATTCGCGTGCAACCTCATGTGCTGTGTGTGATGTTTTTGTTATGTTTTTATTTTTAAGTGTTTTTGTTGTTTTTTGATGTACGCGTTTCGGCTGTATGCAGGTCGTAATTTTGTCTAAGTCCGTATTTCCTCATTGCGCGTTATTGTTTTTTTTTCTAAGTCCCACAGTGTGGTTTATTTTTTTTCAAAGTCCCGCTTTTCTGGGTTGTTTTTAACCGCGAGTGAGGCGCTGTAGAGCCTCCACCGCCTTGCGAGGTCGCAGTTCTTGCAAGCGTGACGATGACTAGTTTGACAACTATTATATGTGATTACTCAAATCTTCCCCCTTATTCTACTAATTATTTTCCCACACATAGGAAATTCTGTATCATACATATGGAAAGCGAGCCGTTAACGCGCAGCACA
>CM050176.1:57701335-57802005 GCA_027410445.1 Discoglossus pictus
TCCCATTCCCAGCAGTCAGTGTCCCCCGGTATAATGTCCCATTCCCAGCAGTCAGTGTCCCCCGGTATATTGTCCCATTCCCAGCAGTTAGTGTGTCCCGGTATATTGTCCCATTCCCAGCAGTCAGTGTCCCCCGGTATAATGTCCCATTCCCTGCAGTCAGTGTGCCCCGGTATAATGTCCCATTCCCAGCAGCTAGTGTGTCCCGGTATGTCCTATTCCCAGCAGTCAGTGTCCCCCGGTATAATGTCCCATTCCCAGCAGTCAGTGTGTCCCCCGGTATAATGTCCCATTCCCTGCAGTCAGTGTGTCCCGGTATAATGTCCCATTCCCTGCAGTCAGTGTCCCCCGGTATAATGTCTCATTCCCAGCAGTCAGTGTCCCCCGGTATAATGTCCCATTCCTAGCAGTCAGTGTGTCCCCCGGTATAATGTCCCATTCCCTGCAGTCAGTGTCCCCCCGGTATAATGTCCCATTACCAGCAGTCAGTGTGTCCTGGTATAATGTCCTATTCCCGGCAGTCAGTGTGTCCTGGTATAATGTCCGATTCCCGGCAGTCAGCGTGTCCCGGTATAATGTCCTATTCCCGGCAGTCAGTGTCCCCCGGTATAATGTCCCATTCCCAGCAGTGCTCACCTCTCCAGTCAGCTGGTGAATGTTGGTCTGGGGGCATTTCTTCCTCACAATGGTATATTCCTGCAGATTGAGAGATGAATAGGTCAGACTTTATAGCCACAGTATTAAAGTGAGACCGGGTCCAGTCCTATTTCATCAATTTTAAGGACAACTTCAGATTATGAAAAACTTCCCGTTCTTGAGAAATGTAACAAACAACACCAGCACCTGTGTCGTGGGCATAAAATCATTTCATAGAAAGTCTTCATTTTAGCAGACTCTGCTAGTGCATGTAACAACAAAATGGGATGTGGGAAAGAAAGCGCCCCGACACCTAGTGCAGGTCACTAAATATATGATAGATGTAACATGAGTTATAGGATTGTGTCCCCTGGATAAACCTCATATTCTCATGGGGTATAAAAAGCGCACTGGATCACATATGGTCTTGAATCATGGTGGTGTGAGAGACTTGGTCACTTATGGATGTTATAGAGTATAAGGATCGACCAATCTCCTGAACACAAATACTCATGTCCAGAACTTTATTACTATTGAATCCCCTTGATTAGAATTGAGCATGTGCCCACTGGAGGTATTATTGAAGCTACACCACTGGTAAACACGCTTTGGGATTGGTGCAACTAGCCATGTACTGACGTTATAATGCTCCAACAATTGCTTTAGAATGAGGGACTCCAGTTTCTGCAGTTACTTTATTCATTATTAATATTATTATAGAAGGCCATAAAATGTAATCTTATGCTGAGCTTTCCTTATAGGAGGACCTTGTGACGAGTCAGAAGAAGCACAAAGTTCTTTCTTACAAGCTTTATCTATATTATGATTTATTCTGTTCAGTTAGAATCAACCTTGTGGTTCCATCCTATTTTACACGTGATGGCTATCTGACAAAGGATACAATTCAGAGTCTTAATCCTAATGTATACAGTCCTCAGCATTCCCGTTATCTCAACCTTGTTCTCCAACATCACCCAAAACCAACAGGTCTTCTGAGGAGTAGCCTTCACCCTTTGTAATTCCCTACCTTAGCTCATTAGACTCTCCCCTACTCTTCATATATTGACACATTCACAGAAAACTCATACTTATCTCCTTAACTCCATTATGTTCTGTTTCATACCTTCCCCTTCCTCGAGCAGACCCCTCTACCACCCCTTAGACTGGAAGTTCTCACAAGAGCAATGCCCTCATCTCCTCCTGTACCAATGTGTATGTACAAAGTGCCGTCTTATTTATACCTCTTTAGTTGTGTGTCCAAGTGCTATCCATGTGTTTATTGTTTCCCAAGTGCCTCAGAATCTACTAAATCTCTAGAAATAAAATATAATAATAATTATATAATTGCTGGACAATCATTGCCAGTATAAAAAGCCTTTGTGTTTTTCTGCACCTAATTGTTGAAGGAATCTAATACACTTCCCATCCCTCAGTCCTGTTCAGGGCCGCCTTGATGATTTTGTGATTAATTATTTACTCTATGTCTGGACACTGCTTTCTAATTAACTCTCAAATGCCCAATTAACAGCAGGGTCATTCGGCGTCACCTCTCCAGTCAGGAGATGGATGATCTCCAGGGCTTGGTCCAGAATCCTCTTTGACATCTTCTTGTCCTTATTCATCTTAAGAAGTATAAGGGAGTTAGTCAGATGCTGCATTGTTGAGGTCTAAAAGAAAAGGAGGAGAAATAAAAACAATTAACAGACAGGCGTCATTTCCTGGCTCTGTCACGACATTGTGACCTGGAATATAGATTAGGAAAAAAGTTATATGTTTGTTTAGCAGCGGCATAAGCCATGTGCATAAAACCCTTTTTATGCCCAAGTAGGATTCCATGTGTTTGGAGCCTGCAGCCTGTGAGAGGCTGTGTTTAGGGCCTGCAGCCTGTGAGAGGTTGTGTTTGGGGCCTGCAACCTGTGAGAGGCTGTGTTTGGGGCCTGCAGCCTGTGACAGGCTGTGTTTGGGGCCTGCAGCCTGTGACAGGCTGTGTTTGGGGCCTGCAGCCTGTGACAGGCTGTGTTTGGGGCCTGCAGCCTGTGTTCGGGGCCTGCAGCTTGTGACAGGCTGTGTTCGGGGCCTGCAGCCTGTGAAAGGCTGTGTTTGGGGCCTGCAGCCTGTGACAGGCTGTGTTCGGGGCCTGCAGCCTGTGACAGGCTGTGTTTGGGGCCTGCAGCCTGTGACAGGCTGTGTTTGGGGCCTGCAGCCTGTGTTCGGGCCTTGCAGCCTGTGACAGGCTGTGTTTGGGGCCTGCAGCCTGTGACAGGCTGTGTTTGGGGCCTGCAGCCCGTTGAGAGACTGTATTTGGGGGCTGCAGCCTGTGAAAGACTGGATTTGAGGCCTGCAGCCTGTGACAAGCTGTGTTTGGGGCATTCAGCCTGTGTTTGGGGCATGCAACTTTTGCGAGGCTGTGTTTGGGCCCTGCAGCCTGTATGAGGCTGTGTTTGGGGTCTGCAACCTGTATGAGGCTATATTTGTGGCCTGCAGACCGTTGAGAGACTATGTTTGGGGGCTGCAGCCTGTGAGAGACTGGATCTGGGGCCTGCAGCCTCTGACAAGCTGTGTTTGGGGCCTGCAGCCTCTGACAAGCTGTGTTTGGGGCCTGCAGCCTGTGAGAGACTGTGTTTGGGGCTTGCAGCCTGTAAGAGCCTGTGTTTGGGGCCTGCGGCCTGTGTGAGACTGTGATAGGGGCCTGTCAGAGGCTGTGTTTGGGGCCTGTTAGAGGCTGTGTTTGGGGCCTGTGGCCTGTGAAAGGCTGTGTTTTGGGCCTGCAGCCTGTGAGAGGTTGTGTTTGGGGCCTGCAACCTGTGAGAGGCTGTGTTTGGGGCCTGCAGGCTGTGAGGCTGTGTTCGGGGCTTGCAGCCTGTGACAGGCTGTGTTCGGGCCTTGCAGCCTGTGACAGGCTGTGTTTGGGGCCTGCAGCCTGTGACAGGCTGTGTTTGGGGCCTGCAGCCCGTTAAGAGACTGTATTTGGGGGCTGCAGCCTGTGAAAGACTGGATTTGAGGCCTGCAGCCTGTGACAAGCTGTGTTTGGGGCATTCAGCCTGTGTTTGGGGCATGCAACTTTTGTGAGGCTGTGTTTGGGGCCTGCAGCCTGTATGAGGCTGTGTTTGGGGTCTGCAACCTGTATGAGGCTATATTTGTGGCCTGCAGACCGTTGAGAGACTATGTTTGGGGGCTGCAGCCTGTGAGAGACTGGATCTGGGGCCTGCAGCCTCTGACAAGCTGTGTTTGGGGCCTGCAGCCTGTGAGAGACTGTGTTTGGGGCTTGCAGCCTGTAAGAGCCTGTGTTTGGGGCCTGCGGCCTGTGTGAGACTGTGATAGGGGCCTGTTAGAGGCTGTGTTTGGGGCCTGTTAGAGGCTGTGTTTGGGGCCTGTGGCCTGTGAAAGGCTGTGTTTTGGGCCTGCAGCCTGTGAGAGGTTGTGTTTGGGGCCTGCAACCTGTGAGAGGCTGTGTTTGGGGCCTGCAGGCTGTGACAGGCTCTGTTCAGGGCTTGCAGCCTGTGACACGCTGTATTTGGAGCCTGCAGCCTGTGACAGGCTGTGTTTGGGGCCTGCAGCCTGTGTTCAGGGCCTGCAGCCTGTGACAGGCTGTGTTCGGGGCCTGCAGCCTGTGACAGGCTGTGTTTGGGGCCTGCAGCCTGTGACAGGCTGTGTTCGGGGCTTGCAGCCTGTGACAGGCTGTGTTCGGGCCTTGCAGCCTGTGACAGGCTGTGTTTGGGGCCTGCAGCCTGTGACAGGCTGTGTTTGGGGCCTGCAGCCCGTTGAGAGACTGTATTTGGGGGCTGCAGCCCGTTGAGAGACTGTATTTGGGGGCTGCAGCCTGTGACAAGCTGTGTTTGGGGCATTCAGCCTGTGTTTGGGGCATGCAACTTTTGTGAGGCTGTGTTTGGGGCCTGCAGCCTGTATGAGGCTGTGTTTGGGGTCTGCAACCTGTATGAGGCTATATTTGTGGCCTGCAGACCGTTGAGAGACTGTGTTTGGGGGCTGCAGCCTGTGAGAGACTGGATTTGGGGCCTGCAGCCTCTGACAAGCTGTGTTTGGGGCCTGCAGCCTGTGAGAGACTGTGTTTGGGGCTTGCAGCCTGTAAGAGGCTGTGTTTGGGGCCTGCGGCCTGTGTGAGACTGTGATAGGGGCCTGTTAGAGGCTGTGTTTGGGGCCTGTGGCCTGTGAAAGGCTGTGTTTTGGGCCTGCGGCCTGTGAGAGGCTGTGTTTGGGGTCTGCGGCCTGTGATGGGCTGTGTTTGAGGCCTGCGGCTTGTGAAAGGCTGTGTTTGGGGCCTGCGGCCTGTGAGAGGCTGTGTTTGGGGTCTGCGGCATGTGACGGGCTGTGTTTGGGGCCTGCGGCATGTGATGGGCTGTGTCTGGGGCCTGCGGCATGTGACAGGCTTTGTTTCGGGCCTGCAGCCTGTCATAGGAGCGCACTACAAATATGACACTTCAGTGGAATTACATTTAGAACTGGTTACACTAATTATTAAAATAAATATTTATAATATTTATTACACAACTAGAATTCCATTAAGCAAACAAAATCATTACTGAGAACAATTTAAAAAAAATCTGAGCATGTACAGACTTCTAGGTAGCCATTAGCAAGCTCTAGTAATCATTACACTCCAACACAATGATAAAAGCAAGGGCCAAGGGGTGGCTTCAGACAAAAAAATATTACAAATCATAATGAAAGTTTTATATGATTTGTAATTCTATTCTTGTTATTACCTATTAGCTTAAATTATATATTTCGATCCCACTCATAGTTGAACAAGGAGGGTTGAAATAGTCAAATCAAGCAATGTCGGTAGATGTAAACCTGATGTAGGATAAGAAACTTACCACTAGGAGTTAAATATAGAAAAATGTGAATAGAGATGTTGTTGCCACATTCTATGGTGGAAATTGACCAAAATGTAATAAAAAGCATCTCTGCAAAGGGTTAAAGCGGAATGACCAACGGAGGTTGTGATAGTCTTGCATGAGAGGGACTACATACTGATATTCTACAGCGATGGCGTCATTAGAGGGTCTTTGAAGTGCCATATTTATATTATTCCATCATGTCGCTCCATCACTTGTCCTACCCCATGGTCGTAGGGTATTTCAATTTATAGACCACTGGATCCATAGTAGAGCTACGAGTGGTACTATTATGGTTTCCGCTCACCTCTCCAGTCAGCAGATAGATGATCTCCAGTGCGTGATTCAGGATCCTCTCCATCATCGCCTCCATTTTCTTCTTGTCTTTACTCATAGTGTTTTATTCAGACTCTAAATCCAAAAAAGAGGCAAAATTGTAACAAATCAGGAAAATCAAAGCACCATTGTCCTTTGTCTGTTAATACTAGAAGAATCAAATCCTTGAACAATAGAGGATTTACTTTTCTCCCTCCAAGCAACAATATATCAGCAGCGTGCGCAAGCATACAGAGCGCCTGACTTTCCTCAACATACTTTTCACATCAATGCTCACTAGTTTAGCTTAAGGGCCACTGTAATTAAATCAGTTTAGCTCCTTTATACTCCTTCTAGCTCCTATATACTCCTTCTGGATCATATATACTCCTTCTGGATCCTATATACTCCTAGCTCCTATATACTCCTTCTGGATTCTATATACTCCTCCTGGATCCTTTATACTCCTTCTAGCTCCTATATACTCCTTCTGGATCATATATACTCCTTCTGGATCCTATATACTCCTAGCTCCTATATACTCCTTCTGGATTCTATATACTCCTCCTGGATCCTATATACTCCTTCTAGCTCCTACATACTCCTTCTGGATCCCATATACTCCTTCTAGCTTCTATATACTACTTCTGGATCCTATATACTCCTTCTAGCTCCTATATACTCCTCCTGGATCCTATATACTCCTTCTATCTCCTATATACTCCTTCTGCATCCTATATACTTCTTCTGGATCCTACATACTCCTTCTAGCTCCTATATACTCCTTTTGGATCCTATATAATTCCTTTGGATCCTATATAATTCTTCTGGATCCTATATACTTCTTCTGGATCCTATATACTTCTTCTGGATCCTATATACTCATTCTAGCTTATATATTCTCCTTCTGGATCCTATATACTCCTTCTAGCTCCTATATACTCCTTCTGCATCCTATATAATTCTTCTGGATCCTATATAATTCTTCTGGATCCTATATACTCCTTCTAAATCCTATATACTTCTTCTAGCTCCTATATACTCCTTCTGGATCCTATATACTCCACCTGGCTCCAAAGTATCAGGTATTTCCTTTAGCCATCTACATCACCACACACCTGGCTCAGATCTCTATCTTTTTTTTTTTCTACTCACCTTGAACAGATTTACAAAAAAAAAACTAGATTGGGGACCAGAAGTGATGTCCAAAATCCGGAATTGACGTAGGATCGTTCTGAACGATTGGAGAAAAAACTACATCTCCCAGAAACCATTGCTACGCACATGACACTCAGCAGCCAATCACTGCCGTGAGGTGGCTGCCAGGATTTAGCCCATATCCCAGTGAGTGTACATTTCAGTCGTGTACAGCAGGTCTTACACAGAGGAGTAAATACGAGGAACTGACTGGCTCATAATCCGCACTGACAGGACGACCCTAAACTAAAGCTTATTACTGACTGCCCATAATCAACATGACAGATACAACCACACACGTACAGATATGTCATTACGTCAGGGTCATGGCAGATTTAGCCTCATACGTCCGGACAAAGGTCGACGTATCTAGGTTAAGATACGTGGTGACGTCACTCACGGTCCCTAGCAACGTACGGCCTAGAAAGGCTGGAGGAGAAGTGAGATCTGGGCCAAGACTTGAGACTGCTCGGTAATAAAGAGCCAGGAGTTATATGTAGGGCATGAGGAGACATATAAATGTAATTGGATAGAATGGCTGTCTATACAGATACATTCATGTTTGTATATCTATAAGTGGTGTGAAGGGAGGGATGTCTGTACAATATTGTGTATATATAATGTGGAAAGAGGGTTGTCTATACGTTATCAAGCAAAGAGTGAGCACTGTCAATACAGATATATTATTGTGTGTATATCTATATGGGGTGAAAGGAGGGCTGCCTGTACATTATTGTGTGTATATAGTATAGAGGGAAGGCTGTCTATACAGATACATTACTGTGTGTGTATATATATATATATATTTTTATATATATATATATATATATATATATATATATATAGTGTAGAGGGAAGGCTGTCTATACAGATACATTACTGTGTGTGTATATATATATATGTGTATGTGTATATATATATATATATATATATATATATATATATATATATGGAGGAAGGGCTGTTTACATAGATACATCCATTGTGTCTATATCTCTCTCTCTCCCTCTCTCTTTATATATATATATATATATATATATCTATATATATAAATAGTTGACAAACAACAAGACGTCATCAAGCTTTGCATGGTGCGTACGGCTTAGGCGATGAGCGCCAAAGACGTTCATCTCCTGCGAGCCCTGTGTAGCGAGGCAATCCGTTAAGGCACTAAAACTCGCAGCACAAAGGCAATGAGCACACAACATACAAAAAAAAAAATACAACAAAAACATCACACACAGCATGGGGGAACAGGCAGGACATCTGGGAGTGAGGTGGAATGCAAATTTAAGTCGATTTGGGCGAGTTTCTGCACTCGAAAATCGCCTACGCGAGAAACAAAATGGGCGCCAAACAAAATGAAAACGAGGCTACATGACCCCGGACCGCCCAAAACACTGCCAACCGCGTAGCACTTTTACCCAGGTATGTACGAGGTACAAAATACTCTATTACACAGGGAAAAAAATATTAGATACGAAATTAACATCCGAACCGCGAAAAACAAAAAAATAAAAATACAACAAAAACATCACACACAGCCCGGGGGAACAGCCAGGTTGTCTGGGAGTGAGGTGGAACGCGAATTTAAGACAATTTGGCCGAGTTTCGACACTCGAAAATCGCCTAAGCGAGAAAAAAAATGTCCGTCCAAAAAAATTAAAACGAGGCTACACGACCCGGACCGCACAAAACACCGCCAACCGCGTAGCACTTTCACGCAGGAACGTAGGAGGTACAAAATACTCTATTACAAATGACGGAAAATGCCTGCGAGCCGCGTAACACATAGACAAACAACGCCAGTTTACAACAATAACTTGCAAATCACAACATTACGCATCTACAGTTGCGCTTTACACAAATAAACCAACAGTTTGCCCTCGCGCACGCAGCCTACTTCTAATGCACAGTTGGGACATTCATATCACTATCTCCTCAGGGCAGCAACAGTCCCACTGGACATTATATGCTGCCGGAAAATACAAACAGATTGTTAGCTCTTCAGGCTGGATATATTAATTACAAATAGGTAAAGTATATACGTTTATTAAGTAACCAATTAATGAATTATTAGTTAACAAAATATAGATAAATATGTATCTGTCTCTGTAATGAGCGCCTAAGGCAAGTCGCTAGTATATATATATATATATATATATATATATATATATATATATATATAGTACATAAATAGTACATCTGTGTTCACATTTGAATGTCTAAAAAAAACCTGCTTCCAGCTCAAAATTCAGAGAAAAACAGTTATCACACTGCATTCTGGGAAGCTGAGCTGGGACATGCAAATGTGCCCACAAATGCCTCGCTCTTCAATCCATAGCCATTATCAAACATGGCTTCCTTTAAGCTTAATGCAAAGCCAAGGTTAAATTAAACACAGGCTGAGTATCCTATCCATGTACAGCTGTTTCAAGCTTACTGGCTATCATCAGCATGGAGCGGGATCTCAGCCTGTGTTGTGGATATTTTGAGTAGGTAGTTCACCACAACAATCATTTATAATATGGTGGGTAAAAGAGCGATAGAAGCCTCCACCGTACAGTAAATAAATAGTACATCTGTTTTCACATTTGAAGGTCTAAAGCAAGTTAAACCTGCTTTCAGCTCAGAATTCCGAGAAAAACAGTTATTACACTGCATTCTGGGAAGCTGAGCTGGGACATGCAAATGTGCCCACAAATGCATCGCTCTTCAATCCATAGCCATTATCAAACATGGTTGAGGTTGAGGAGGGAGGTTGAGGATGGGGGGTTGAGGATGAGGATGGGGGGTTGAGGGGGGGTTGAGGAGGAAGGTTGAGGAGGGGGTTGAGGATGGGAGGATTGAGGAGGGGGGTTGGGGTTGAGGGAGGTTGAGGGGGTGGGTTGGGGTTGAGGGAGGTTGAGGAGGGGGGTTGGGGTTGAGGGAGGTTGAGGAGGGGGGTTGAGGTTGAGGATGGGGGTTGGGGTTGAGGGGGGTTCAGGTTGAGGAGGTGGGTTGGGGTTGAGGAGGTGGGTTGAGGGGGGTTGAGGTTGAGGGAGGTTGAGGATGGGGGGTTGAGGATGAGGATGGGGGGGTTGAGGAGGGGGTTGAGGAGGAGGAGGGAGGTTGAGGAGGGTGATAAGGGAGGGGGGAAGAGACACAGGGAAGGGAGAGGAGAGAAGAGACACGGAGAGAGAGGGGGACACAGAGGGCACAAGAGGGACACAGGAGGCAGCATATTTCCCACCCTCGGCTTATACTTGAGTCACTCATTTTACCCAGTATTTTGTGGTAAAATGGGTGCCTCGGCTTATACTCGAGTATATACGGTATATATATATATATATATATATATATATATATATATATATACCTAACCACAGACAGCACTGTTTCAATGTATATAGTCGGCAGTTCTTTGGGTGAAACTGATTCTACAATGAGCACAGACTCACCAAAACTGGACAGTGGAAGATTAGAAAGATGTCACCTGGTCTTTCAAGTCTGAATTTCTGCCGTGACATTCAGATGGTAGGGTCAGAATACCATGCATCTATGGATCCATCCCACCTTATGTCAATGGTGCACGTTGGTGCTGATATAATGATATGGGGGTGTTTTCCAGCAGTGTGCGCACACCCACTCCCATAGGGCCATATTTGAAACCTGTGTCACTTTTTGGAAATTTGTCTTTGTCACATTTACACATCTCTGACTTATTTCCTCGTATTTGTTATTTCTCGTCTCTGAAGATCAAGATGGACAGGGACAAGAAGATGACTGAGAGGATCTTGAAGCATTCTCTGGAGATCATCTACCTGCTGACTGGAGAGGTGAGAGCTGCTGGAGCACTGCATGATATCACCAACCTCCTGTAGACTAGGAAAGCTTCGTACAATTCTGCTCCCCTTCGCCGCTGTATAATCTACCATTTCATTTACTGCTGATCAGCTTCTTGAGGTGGGAGCAGAATTTGAATGTACAAGATTCTATGTTCACAATGGGAATGTGGCATCTAAACCAGCCAGTGCATTATATAGGTCTAAGGACATGCCCTTCTTATAAAGTAGCCGACAATCAAATAATAATCATTTTCTTATTGTTTTGTTTTTTAAAGATTGTGTAGAAAATACTCTGTATTAACCTGTCATTTTATGAGCAATATGTTGGACGCAGAGCCCCTCACTCCTATGATCTCCCCCCATTCCTGTAGGCCTCCCTCCTGCAGCATCTTACTGACTCCCTGATGATGACTACGATGGAGATGGACAAGAAGATGACGGAGAAGGTCTTGAACCAGGCCCTGGACATCATCTACCTGTTGACCGGAGAGGTGAGAGTTGCTGGAGAACGGTATAATGACACCAAAATTATATTGTCACTTGTTTCATTTTACTTTCTTCTAATAAAGCCCCCAGAGTAACAGATCATACACTCCTAGAACTTTCTTCCTGTTCTCTCTTATGAGAGCTTCCATCCTGCAATTTGTCACCTCCATCCACACCCACAGAATACCTGTTTTTCACTACCAGTATCACTGCTGACTAACAGCATTACACTGGTATTGTGAAGCCCCTCCTCTGTGGCCTTAGATCACAGCTGAACAAGATAGTAGTTCTCATGAGAGAGAACAGGAAGAAAGGGGTGGTCCAGAAACGTGGAATCTGGAAAGTGATGTCTAAATCGTATATGGCAATGACATTGAGTTAGATACAATGTATTAAGCAAGCTGTTCAAAGAAATCAAAAACTGAATAGAGCTCGTAATAAACACAAATCCAACACCTTCTCGACATAAACATATCTATACAAACAATCTTGGGAGTTGTCCCACTCATCCCACCGTTTCCTACACCCATGACAGGGGTAGATGTCTATATACAGAGCAGAAGACACAAACACAGGGAAGGCTCATGGTCATAAATGGGATTGGACATTGTGTGACATGTACTGAAGTCTGACCCGTTCCTCTCTCATTCTGTAGGAATATACCATCGTGAGGAAGAATGCCCCTCAGACCAACATTCACCAGCTGACTGGAAAGGTGAGCACTGCTGGGAATGGGACATTATACCGGGGGACACTGACTGCTGGGAATGGGACATTATACCGGGGGACACTGACTGCTGGGAATGGGACATTATACCGGGGGACACTGACTGCTGGGAATGGGACATTATACCGGGGGATACTGACTGCTGGGGAATGGGACATTATACCGGGGGACACTGACTGCTGGGGAGTGGGACATTATACCGGGGGGCACTGACTGCTGGGAATGGGACATTATACCGGGGGGACGCTGACTGCTGGGAATGGGACATTATACCGGGGGACACTGACTGCTGGGGAGTGGGACATTATACCGGGGACACTGACTGCTGGGAATGGGACATTATACCGGGGGACACTGACTGCTGGGGAGTGGGACATTATACCGGGGGGCACTGACTGCTGGGAATGGGACATTATACCGGGGGGACGCTGACTGCTGGGAATGGGACGTTATACCGGGGGGCACTGACTGCTGGGAATGGGACATTATACCGGGGGGCACTGACTGCTGGGAATGGGACATTATACCGGGGGGACGCTGACTGCTGGGAATGGGACATTATACCGGGGGACACTGACTGCTGGGAATGGGACATTATACCGAGGGACACTGACTGCAGGGAATGGGACATTATACCGGGGGACACTGACTGCTGGGGAGTGGGACATTATACCGGGGGGCACTGACTGCTGGACAATGGGACATTATACCGGGGGACACTGACTGCTGGGAATGGGACATTATACCGGGGGACACTGACTGCCGGGAATGGGACATTATACTGGGGGACACTGACTGCTGGGAATGGGACATTATACCGGGGGACACTGACTGCTGGGAATGGGACATTATACCGGGGGACACTGACTGCCGGGAATGGGACATTATACTGGGGGACACTGACTGCTGGAAATGGGACATTATACCGGGGGACACTGACTGCTGGGAATGGGACATTATACCGGGGGACACTGACTGCTGGGAATGGGACATTATACCGGGGGACACTGACTGCCGGGAATGGGACATTATACTGGGGGACACTGACTGCTGGGAATGGGACATTATACCGGGGGACACTGACTGCTGGGAATGGGACATTATACCGGGGGACACTGACTGCCGGGAATGGGACATTATACTGGGGGACACTGACTGCTGGAAATGGGACATTATACCGGGGGACACTGACTGCTGGGAATGGGACATTATACCGCGGGACATTGACTGCCGGGAATGGGACATTATACCGGGGGACACTGACTGCCGGGAATGGGACATTATACCGGGTGACACTGACTGCTGGGAATGGGACATTATACCGGGACACACTAACTCCTGGACAATGGGACATTATACCGGGACACAGTAACTGCTGGGGATGGGACATTATACCGGGGGACACTGACTGCTGGGAATGGGACATTATACCGGGGGACACTGACTGCTGGGGAATGGGACATTATCTCTCTCTTTCTCTCTCTCATATTGACAAACGTTTTATTATAAAACTTAAAGGACATATTTCTTTTAAACCATAAAGAAAAAAGTATTCTTGTAGGGAATTGAACCCAGGACCTTCTCCACCACAGGCAGCAACCTTGGCTACTGTGCCATCTGATCTGTTGCTACACAGTCATGGTCACTGCCTGATTGAAAGCTTTTACACTTGATTCCGATTAATATTCATTATGTAACGCACACTACAGAGCTCATTACTCATTCAGGCAGAGGAAACACACTGAAATAGTATGACTTCTATTTATCATAACTCCATGGATTCAGCATAATTTTTTTTAAATTAAAAACACTTGTCAGCCTCTATTTAAAGGTGCATATGGCTATTTATTTTATGGTTCTTTAATTCTTAATCAGATCAGCCACATAAAAAAAACACATTTTTAGAAGTTGGTTGTAATGTAAGAATGTTTTTTTTTTTTTTATGTGAAATTGAGATACTTAAACATGATAAATCTAATCACCCCTTTCTGTGTCTTACAGTGTGATGTAGATGAAGACAAGGAGATCGGAAGTCACCAAGCTCTGGAAATTTCACCAAGGAGCTCAGGTAACACAATGCAAAATATGTCTTCGGAACAGCCTACTGGGCAGATCCTTCTCCAAATTCTGGAAGCATGATATGGTTCTAGTCCTGTGAAACAGTCTTCACATATTTTTATTAAAAGCACCTTAGTGGTCTTATAAAATGTTTATTTTTTAGGCTGTATAAGTTCCAGATCTCTCCAATCCGTGAATGAAGTATTGTGGCAGGAGTGGACCCACTCTCTGAAACACAGAATAGTAGGGAGCAGTATCCAAAGCTGCGAGTCATGTATGTGCACACTTTATAGTCACCACCCACATACTGCAGTTGTGATATGTCATATCCCGCTAGCGCTCCACCCCTTGGTGGGCTCTACTCTAGACACAAAACTTCATTCAGGGACTGGAGAGATCTTAAGCTTCGATAATTTGGGGGTTATTGAGAAATAGTAAGTATTGTTTAGTCATTTTTTTCTCACCCTCATTCCTGATATTAACCAATTTTATTCCCTGTCTGAATTAACAGATCTTCAAGATGTTGATGAAGATAACAGTGAGGAAGTTAGTGACGAAGAAGAGGATGATATGGAAGAGGAGGAGTTTGATGAAAAAGAGATTGTGCAGGTGACCATCCCATCGGAGATCGATGCAGGTGAGTGATGGTTAGGAAATTTCTGGGCTTGTGGTCAGTTTTTGGTTATTATTATCCTTTATTTATAACGCGCCAACATATTCCGTAGGGATATACAGGGGTTAACTACAAGTCAAGAACTATTTCAAACCGCGCAAACGATGGAGGGCCCGGTCATTGAGCTTTCACAGTACACAGTGCTTTCCCTGAAGCACCTATCAAGATTGAAAACTCGCAAACTTATATTCTAAAGGGGAGAGTGATAGATTAAAAGAGCATGTAAAGGCTAAAGATGATAAGCTTCTTTGAATAGATGCGTTTTCAAAGAGATTCTTGAGGGATTTGAAGCATGAGGATAATCTAGTGGAGCGAGGCAAGGAGTTCCAAATTATAGGGGCATCACGAGAAAAGTCCTGTAGGCAGGAGTGAGAGCAGGTGACGAGAGAGGAGGAGAGAAGAAGGTCATTAGCAGAGCGAAGAGGGCGGGTGGGAGCTTATTTTGAGATGAGAGCAGAGAAGTAGGAGGGTGCAATATTGTGGAGGGCTCTATATGTTAGGGTCATCATTTAGATTTTTATTCTGGAGGCTATGGGAAGCCAGTGGAGTGCCTGACAGAGAGGTGCTGCGGACACTGTGTTTTAATTTTAGTAAATGCTTGGCCAGATGGAGGGCATAATGATATGAGCGTAGGATGAACTTGTAATGGAGGAAGTCGGCTGAGATGCAAGTTTTTCTCCATAATCGTTCAGCAGTGCGGGAGCACTTCTGGGTGTAGCGTGTTTGTGTGGTGTGCCATGGTTGTAGGTGAGGGCGTCTGCCCGTGGTAAATGGGGGCAAGTGTGTCAGGAGTGAAATGTAGAGTCAAGTTGTATTGTGTGGTGGCAATATCAGGGCACGTGAGGGAAGAGAGGGGAATGAGAAGGTGTTGCAGTAAATTGGAAAGATGTTGTGGGGTGAGTGCCTGCAGGTTTCTTTGGGTTCTGGTAGCTGGGTGTGGAAAGGCGCAAATATTGGAAGGGGTTGTTAGGCTGTAGGTTAGGAGATGGTGGTCAGAAAGAGGGAGGGGGGAGATGATAAGATTGGAGATAAAGGACTGATTGGTGAAAATGAGGTCAAGAGAGTGCCCATCGTGGTGGGTAGGGAAAACTATCCATTACGAAAAGCCAAGTTGGGTGCAAGTAGTTTTGTGGCTGCGGGAGTGTCCGTGGCAATGTTGAATTCACCAATAACAAATGAAGGTATGTTGGAAGAGAGAAAATGAGGGAGCCAGGCGGCAAAATGATCCAGAAATTGAGAGGCAGGTCCAGGAGGGCGATAGATGACAGCAACTCGCAGAGAGATGGGTGAAAAAAGGCGCATAGTGTGAACCTCGAAAGAAGAGAACGGGAGGAAAGTAATATGCCCCCACCTTGCTTATTCCAAGGTCTACGTGTGTGACTAAAATGTAAGCCACTATATGATAGTGCAGCAGTGGAGGCAGTGTCAGATGGAGAGAGACAGGTTTCAGTTATAGCTAATAGGTTGAGGGAGTTGGAGATGAATAGGTCATGAGTGTAAGTGAGTTTGTTGCAAACAGATCTAGGATTCCAGATGGCGCATGAGAAGGGAAAAGTGGAGGATTTGCGACAGGTGATGGGTATTAAGTTATTCGGGTTTGTTGGCCTTTGGGCTGAGCGTGACTGAGGAAAGGTAGGAATGGATGAAGAGCCTGGGTTAGGAGATATATCTCCAGCGACCAGTAAAATGAGCAATGAAAGAGAGAGGAGATGGGAATGATGTTCACTCATCTGGTTTACAAATAAACAGCAATAGATCATTGGTTAACTGGCCAGTGTAGTCCTGAGTCCAGGGATAAACTGCTCTCAATCACTGACTTCCCCTCAGCACACATGGGACTCGACTATCTGTTATCACTCATGCAATAACCAGTAGGCAGGATACACTTTGTATGTAAATAGAGGCTTTAGATGTTTTATCTGTTATTAGTGCAATAAAAAATAGATCATTTTACCATTAAATCTTGTGCTCTTTCACACCACGAAGAGCACTTACTGTGAGGTAAATGGCACATTAAGATATCAATGACGCATGAATGAGGATTCATAAAAGGCAGAGGAGGTACAACATGCAATTTTAATTTATTATATGAAATAACTCTATAAATCTATTTAACTCTATGTTGGACCAACAGAGCTCCAGGATGATAATGTCTACACTGTCTCGATTAATGAGGACGGAGAGTATGAGAATGATGAAAAAGATATGAAGCAATTGAAGAACCATCCGGATATGTGTGCAGGTGGGGAATACATTTCATAATAGATTACTATCACTATATGATACTCACATTTTGCAATCCTGTATGCTGTAAAAGTGGGCAAAATATAAATTTATTTGCAAAATTAGCTTTATTTAGGCCAAAGGAGTAGGTATACAAAATATGGTTTGGTTTGTATAACTCCTCTATAACACATATTTGCTGTTGTTTAGTAGTTCAGTCATGTCTGACTCTCCATAACCCTATGGACCTTAGCATGCTAGGCACCTCTTTCAGGCCCTCTGAGCTCTCTCGTCCCATAGCTTTTCTTCCCAGAAGCAAACTTCTTTTCATTTCATGGCTGCAGTCACCATATGTGGAGATCATAAAGTCAAGGAGTCCAGGAAAAATAAAATCTGTCACTGCCTCTACTTCTTTTCCATCTATTTGCTGGTTGCCATGATCTTTGTCATTTTTACATTGAGCAGCAGGCCAGCTTTTGTACTCTCTTCTTTTACTCTCATCAATAGGTCCTTTAGTTCCTCGTCTCTTTCAGCCAACCGAGTAGTATCATCCACGTATCTATTATCCATCGGACATTGGCAATTTGATCTCTTGTGCCTCTTCCTCTACGGAACCCGGTTTGCACATCTGGTAGTTCCAGGTCCATATATTTTTGGAGTTGAGCTTGTATGATCTTTAGCATTACCCTTCAATTCTTGTGAAATGAGTGCAATTGTTCGATAATTCGGTGCAATCTTTGGCACTGTTTTTTTTAGGAATGAGGAGGGTAGACTGACGTTTTCCAGTCTATTGCCCACTGTTGAGTCTTCATTGGATAAATTATTGAGGTAATCACTGCTGTTCAGATCCTTCCTGTGTAGATCTTCAGTGTAGTCCTGCCATCTCTTCTTTAATGGATCTGCTTCAGTTAAGTCCCTGCCATTTTTGTCTTTTATCACGCCCACTTTGGCATGAACCGTTCTTTTTGAGATCCCCATTTTTCACGAAGAGATCTCTTGACTTTCCCATTCAATTATCTTCTTCTATCTCTTTACATTGCTCATTGTACAATATCTTCTTGTCTCTTCTTGCTCTCCTCTGGATTTCTGCATTCAGTTGGACAAACCTTTTCTTATCACCACCACCTTTCACTTTCCTTCTTTCTTGGGCTACTTTCAAAGCCTCATTAGATTCTATCTTGTCTTCTTATTTTCCTTTCTTTTGGGGATTTTCTTTCTTGCTGTTTCCTGGATAATGTTGCAAACGTTGGTCCACAGTTCTTCAGGCCTTCTATCTTCAATGTCTAGTCCCTTAAATGTTTACTTCCACTGCATATTGACAGGTGATTATTACTTATTTTGTACCTGCTTTGTCTAATTTTTAATCTCTTATGATGATAGTAACATCTTTTCTTGGTGTTATTTCTATGACATGTTGAATGTCTTCGTAGAACTGGACTTCAGCCTCCTTCAGCATCCATGGTTCGAGCTTTGGCCATCCTTTGACTATGCGGGCCACTCTATTTCTTCTTCAAGATTCTTGATCACCGTAGATGATTTGCTGGTTGTGTTATGTGAAATGTTCTATTCCAATCCATTTGAGTTAACTAATTCCCAGGATATCAATGTTTCGCTTTGTCATCTAATGTCTGACCAAGTCCAGTTTACCTTGGTTCATAGTTCTAACATTCCGGGTTCCAATTTTGAATTGTTCTTTGTAGTAGAGGTCTTTCCTTTCACCTCCAGGCAGTTCGGTGGCCTCTCAGCTTTAGTCCAACCAGTTCATTGGCTCTGGCGCTACTTGTACTCGCCCTCTGCTTTTCCCCAGTAAGGTGAAGGGCTTATCTTCCAGTGCCATATTGTTATGTCTTTGGTTGTGCTTGTCCATAAGGTTATCTTAGCAAAGTTCTGGGTTGCCAGTTGCTTCTCCAGTGTACCGCGATTTGCCTGACCTCTCTGTTATGATCTGCTCATCTTGGGTGATCCTACATGTAATAGCCCACAGCTTATTTGAAGAACAGAAGCACCTTTACCAAGACAAGATAGCAATCCAGAAGGGTCTCCAAAAGATTACGCAATGTCTAAGGGGCAATTTACATGGTCTCAGTCCCTGAGGGCAGTGGGTTATCCCTGATCTTATAGCCTATAAAATGAATTGCCCCACAAAAAAGAGTGGGGAGAGTGGCAGCCCTGATGTGTGCTGTTGGTGATTTGTAATGTTTTGGAAAGGGTGCCGTTTATTCTTATTTGGATAGTGAGCTTTATGTATAAAGCATATAGGTATTTCAGAAAACTCTTTCCTAGTCAAAAAACCCTCTGGGGAAGAAAGCTGTTGCAAGTCTGGAATGCTAGTGAAATGTAAAGATATTACATGATCAAAAAAGGTTTTCATAGTTAGAACTGTGGTATTCCCAGTAGTTACATATGGATATGAGACCATAAAGAAGTCTGAGCTCCATAGAATTGAGGCCTTTGAATTGTGCTGTTGGAGAAAATTACTTAGAGTCCCTTGGGCTGCAAGAGGATTCAGTCAATCAATACCACAGCAAATTAAACCAAACTATTCACTAGAAGGTTTGATCATGAGGCTGAAGCTCAAATATTTTGTGCATATTATGAGAAGACAGGATTCCCTAGAGAAGACTCTGATGATGAGAAAGATTAAAGGCACACAAAGAAGGGAATGGCAGTGATGGACAGATTAGGTCATTGAAACAAGGAGTTCAGAGGGGCAGTGACTGACAGATGTGCCTGGTGTGCGGAGGTCTATAGGCCACAGAGAGTTGTAAGCTTAGGAGTCAATAATTATTTCAATATTTTGTAGTATGTACCAGTGAAGCCAAATGGTACATGTTTTGCCATTGATCAGTTGAATTATAGCAAGGTCTACTTTTAGGTCAGTTATGGTTGCACCTTCTTATAAGTCGGCTTAGGCAATGTGCGTTAAGTCTATGGAGTTAAGAAGATCCGTGACACTTTCTGTTTGATCCCTTAATTTGTACAAGTTGTGATAATAACCACAAAATACTTCTGCAATTACATTGAGTTTATAAGAGTGTCTCTAATTCCATGAATGTGGGATTCATTTTGTTTTTGTTTCTGGCACTTTCCATGGATCCTACCAGGTTTATTGCATCTAGTATTTTCTAATTTGTTCAATCTAAAATAATTGGATAGAGAGTCTGTTATTTGCATTTATGTTTTAGGATTAGATAGTATGGGATTGTTCAGATGCCATGCGTACACAGTTGTTCCTCCTAGTTTTCCAGTCAATCTTGCCAGAAACTTGGGCAGGATTGGTCCATGTAATTTGTGCAATTTTCGATTTACTAGCTAAACAAGCAAGATCTTCATTTGGGTATTTAGTCAGGTCTTGTATGGGTTTTGTGTGGATGGGAGAAGAAAGAGTTCTCTTTACTATCACTATTCATCTGCCAGATGTCCATTGGGTGATTTGCTTTAAGGGCTGCATTGATAGTTTGGATGGTACTGCAAGGTACTTTGGATTGTTCTAGCTCCAAAACCAAATCAGGGATCACCTAAACGTTAATATCTCCTCCAATTGTCATGTATTCTTTGAGAAGAGTATCACCACCTCATTAGTTTTGGACAATATACTGGAGCTATACAAAGCAACAAAAGGTTATTTTTTTCTTCTGGTCTCTTTCTGAGAGAATGATCATGTGGGTGTGTGTTTTTATCTTTCCCTAGAGGAAGGGGTGAGGGTGAGGTCAGGAGTTGGATTTTATTGAAATTGACACCATTATCATTCTCCCACCAGGTAACCAGTTCCATTTGTTTGTACAACCACTGTTAAAGTGGACACTTTATATATTTATTTGTTTTCTACATTTGTGCTTTTTTCAGCTGAATGATTTAAAAGAGCTTCTTAGGTCCTCAGACAAGATTTATATCTAACATTGAATTGACCTTCCAGGACCTTCCAACATGAAACATTCAATTGTCCCAAAGCCTAAACAAAAAGAAGAGAGGAATGTCCGTGGCCAGAAGCAGGTTAAGGAGGAGGAGATTCCTTTAAATATCAGTGACGGTCAGTAAGAAATATAAGTACAGTAATCAGCCGTTTAACACAATCTCAGGAAATTCAACCTTTTTTATTACAATAATAAGCTCTGGCTGGGAACGTAGAAATGACCCGTCCATGTGTCTCACGCTCTAATCCAAAACTAATTAATATGATGTGTTATTTATTGGTGAGCTGCAGTCTATAGGGTCACAGAGAGTAGGACATGACTGAAGGATTGAAAAAAAATATTTACAGGGTGTGAGAACATATTGATAGGTCATTTACGTATTACATGTTCTATTGCTGTTCTTAGACTTCCAAAATGAGTATTTTAATGTTTGTTGTGCGGTGGGGACTTCTGTCACTTCCTTGCTGCTCGCTTAATGAATATGTGTCATATACACAGTCCAGTCACATTATTATGACCAAATTATTATATCCGAATAACTGCTGCGTGCAGAACGGACAGCAGCTAGTTGGCATGGTAGTGAGTCCATAAGATGCTGGTAGATTGGCAAGAGTATTTGGAGCCATGCAGACTGCACTGCAGTGCAGCTGACAGCTGCTGAAGAGTGCGTGGTGGAGGATCCCTACGGCGAACATGGCTATCAAGGTGGTCCCACAGTTGCTCTATGGGGTTCAAGTTTGGGGAATTTGGAGGCCAGGGAAGTTCTTCAAAGCCTTCTCCTCTAAACACTCCCGGACAATTCTGGCAATATGACGTTGCATTGTCCTGCTGGAAGATCTCATCCGCTCCAGGGAAGACAGTCGCCATGTATGGTGCCAGTTGGTTCAGAGTGCCTTCCAGAGCTATGAGTGGACCCCGATAATGCCAAGAAAACATTCCCCAGACCATAACGCTGCCGCCACCAGCTTGTGTTCTTCTAACAATGATTGCAGACTGTTTGTTCTCTGAGGTTTCGCGCTTGACATGTCAACATCCATCTAGTTGATGGAGCAGAAAATGTGACTCATCAAAAGATTCCCAATTTCATTTTGCAAATTGAAGCAGTTTCTGACGATGGACCTTCGTCAGCATGGGGGCAGTGACCAGATGTTTGCTTCAGAGCCTCATACGCAACAGGGTTCTCTGTACTGTCATTTTAGACAGTTTAGATGGTTGATTGGTCTGCAGAATGCCGACATGTTACTATATATACCCACCAAGCCAGCTCACAACGTGCCGTATTTCATTAGCCTATGCGCTGCTGATGTAAAAAGTACCTTATATATACAGTGGATATAAAAAGTCTACACACCCCTGTTAAACTGTCAAGTTTCTCTGCTGTAAAAAAATGAGACAAAGATAAATCATTTCAGAACTTTTTCCACCTTTAATGTGACCTATAAACTGTACAACTCAATTGAAAAACAAACTGAAATCTTTTAGGTGGAGGGAAGAAAAAATAAAAATAATGTGGTTGCATAAGTCTGCACACCCTCTAATAACTGGGGATGTAGATGTGTTCAGAATTAAGCAATCACATTCCAAATCGTGTTAAATAGGAGTCAGCATACACCTGCCATCATTTAAAGTGCCTCTGATTAACCCCAAATAAAGTTCAGCTGCTCTAGTTGGTCTTTCCTGAAATGTTCTTAGTTGCATCCCACAGCAAAAGCCATGGTCCACAGAGAGCTTCCAAAGCATTAGAGGGATCTCATTGTTAAAAGGTATCAGTCAGGAGAAGGGTACAAAAGAATTTCCAAGGCATTAGATATACCATGGAACACAGTGAAGACAGTCATCATCAAGTGGAGAAAATATGGCACAACAGTGACATTACCAAGAACTGGAGCTCCCTCCAAAATTGATGAAAAGACGAGAAGAAAACTGGTCTGGAGGCTACCAAGAGGCCTACAGCAACATTAAAGGAGCTGCAGGAATATCTGGCAAGTACTGGCTGTGTGGTACATGTGCAACAATCTCCCATATTCTTCATATATCTGGGCTATGGGGTAGAGTGGCAAGACGAAAGCCTTTTCTTACGAAGAAAAACATCCAAGCCAGGCTACATTTTGCAAAAACACATCTGAACTCTCCCAAAAGCATGTGGGAAAAGGTGTTGTGGCCTGATGAAACTAAGGTTGAACTTTTTGGCCATAATTCCAAAAGATATGTTTGGCGCAAAAACAACACTGCACATCACCAAAAGAACACCATAACCACGGTGAAGCATGGTGGTGGCAGCATCATGCTTTGGGGCTGTTTTTCTTCAGCTGGAACTGGGGCCTTAGTTAAGATAGAGGGAATTATGAACAGTTCCAAATACCAGTCAATATTGGCACAAAACCTTCAGGCTTCTTCTAGAAAGCTGAACATGAAGAGGAGCTTCATCTTTCAGCATGACAACGATCCAAAGCATACATCCAAATCAACAAAGGAATGGCTTCACCAGAAGAAGATTAAAGTTTTGGAATGGCCCAGCCAGAGCTGAATCCGATTGAAAATCTGTGGGGTGATCTGAAGAGGGCTGTGCACAGGAGATGCCCTCGCAATCTGACAGAGCAAAGAAGAGTGGGCAAATCTTGCCAAGTCACAATGTGCCATGCTGATAGACTCATACCCAAAAAGACTGAGTGCTGTAATAAAATCACAAGGGGCTTCAACAAAGTATTAGTTTAAGGGTGTGCAGACTTATGCAACCATATTTTACTTTTATTTTTTTTCACATTAAAGGTGTAAAAAGTTCTGAAATGATTTATCTTTGTTTTTTTACAGCACAGAAACCTGACATTTTAACAGGGGTGTGTAGACTTTTTATATCCACTGTATATATATATATATATATATATATATATATATATATATATATATATATATATATATATATATATATATATATATATATTTATATATATATATATATAAAACCAGTCCCACACTGATAAGATCTGTTTAAGAAAAAGAGCTGTCTGTGGGTAGGTCGGTCTCCTAACTCCTACATAATACATCCTATGTGATGCTTTAAAACTGTATAATACAACAGGTATATGCTTAAAAGTGGCCATGTTGAAATGTTTGTTGGCTCCTTTGCATGTCCCTGACCAGGTTCCCAGAATGCAGTGAAATATCTGTATTTCTCAGAAATTCTGAGCAGGAAATTTTTTAACTTATATTAGACACTGGGAAATTGCCCGTCAAAAATGACGGGAATGAAATTGTAAGGCTAGCAATGCTGGGTGGCATACAATGTGAGGCTTTTGGTCCTTGTTGGTTTTATTTTTAAAGTCCTACGTGAGGGCGGGGGGGGGGGAGAGACACAGGAGAGGGGGAAAGAGACAGAGGAGGGGGGAAGAGACATAGGGGAGGGGGAAAGATGCTGGGGAGGGGGCATAGAGACGCATGGGAGGGAGAGGGGGAAAGAGACGCATGGGAGGGAGGGGGGAGACGCATGGGAGGGGGGGGAGAGACACTCGGGGGGGAAAGAGACACAGGGAAAAGACACAGGTGAGGGGGGAAAAGACAGGGTGGGGGGGGAAGACATGGGGAAGAGACGCTTGGGAGGGAGGGGGCTGGAAAAAGACACGGGAGGTGGAAAGAGACACAGGGGAAGGGGGAAAGACACATGAGAGGGAGGGGGAAGAGACGCATGGGAGGGAGAGGGGGGTGAGAGACGCATGGGAGGGAGAGGGGGTTGAGAGACGCATGGGAGGGAGAGGGGGGTGAGAGACGCATGGGAGGGAGGGGGGGGAAGAGACACTGGGGGTGAGAGGAGGGGAAAGAGACACAGGGGAGGGGGGAAAGAGACACAGGGGAGGGGGAAAGAGACACAGGAGGTGGGGGAAAGAGACACGGGAGGTGGAGGAGAGACTCATGGGAGGGAGGGGGGTGATGCATGGTAGCGAGCGGGGATGAAGAGACGCATGGGAGGGAGGGAAAGGCGAGAGAGATGCATGGGAGGTGGGGGAGACACACTGGGGAGGTGGAAAGAGACACAGGGGAGGGAAAGGTGGGGAAGAGACACAGGGGAAGGAGAGGAGGGGGGAAAGAGACACAGGGGAGGGAGAGGATGGGGAAAGAGACACAGGGGAAGGAGAGGAGGGTGGAAAGAGACACAGGGGAGGGAGAGGAGGGGGGGAAGACACAGTGTAGGGAAATGGGGGAGAAAGACACAGGGGGAGAACAGACACAGGGGGGGTACGGGGGAAAGAGACACAGGGGAGGGGGGCAGGGGGGAAAGAGACACAGGGGAGGGAGAGGGGCGGAAAGAGACACAGGGGAGAGGGAAAGAGACACAGGGGAGGGGGCTAACCTAGACACTGGCGGGGGTTAGAGACACTGGAAAGAAGAGGGGTAAAAACACAGGGGGGGAGACACAAGGGAGGGAGAGGAGGGCGGAAATGAGACACAAGGGAGGAAGTAGACAGAGGGAGAGACTCGCAATGAGGGTGAAGAGATTCATAAGTGGTAGAGGGGGGGGGGGGAAGACACGGGGAAGGACTTTATTTTTAAAGTCCTACGTGGGGGGGAAGAGACACAAGAGAGGGGGAAAGAGATATAGGGGAGGGGGAAAGAGATATAGGGGAGGGGGAAAGATGCATGGGAGGGAGAGGGGGGAAAGAGACGTGTGGGACGGAGAGGGGGGTAAATAGACACGGGGGGAAAGAGACACAGGGAAAAGACACAGGGAAAGGGGGGAAAGACATGGGAAAAAAGAAGCATGGGAGGGAGGGGGGGGTGGAAAAAGACACAGGGGAGGTGGAAAGAGACACAGGGGAAGGTGGAAAGACACATGAGAGGGACAGGGGGAAAGACACATGAGAGGGAGAGGGGGGGAAGAGACGCATGGGAGGGAGGGGGGAAGAGACGCATGGGAGGGAGGGGGGAAGAGACGCATGGGAGGGTGGGGGGGTGAGAGACGCATGGGAGGGAGAGGGAGGGAAAGAGACACTGGGGGTGAGAGGAGGGGAAAGAGAAACAGGGGAGGGAAAGGTAGGAAAGTGACACAGGGGAGGGAAAGAGACACAGAGGAGCGACAAAAAGACACAGGGGAGGTGGGGGAGAGACTCATGGGAGGGAGAGGAGGGGGGAAAGGAGACACAAGGGAGGAAGTTGACAGGGTAAGAGACTCGCAATGAGAGGGGGGAAGAGATGCATGGGAGGGAGAGGGGGGAAAGAGACACAAGGGAGGGAGAGGAGGGGGGAAGAGACACAGGGGAGGGAGAGGACGGGGAAGACACAGTGGAGGGAAATGGGGGAGAAAGAGACACAGGGGAGGGGGGGTCAGACACAGGGGGAGGGGGGACAGGGGGAAAGAGACACAGGGGAGGGAGAGGGGGGGAAAGAGACACAGGGGAGGGGGCTAACCTAGACACGGGAGGGGGAGGGGTAAAAACACAGGGGGGAGACCCAAGGGAGGGAGAGGAGGGGGGAAAGGAGACACAAGGGAGGAAGTAGACAGAGGGAGAGACTTGGCGCTCATTGCGAGGCCCGTGATGAGCGCCAAAGGCGCTCATCGCCAGGCCAGTAAAGTAGAGAGGTGAGAGGCTCCCATCGTGTGGCAAACAGCATTGCCAGGCTTCACTTTTTATTGCCGGTCATTTTTGACGGGCAAGTCGCTAGTATATAAATAATAACCTAAATCAAAGTTAATTTGAAGAAGAATTTGAGAAGTTGGGACTTATAGACCAAAGATAAATGTATTGAACACAATTACCTTGATGTGGTAGTATGAAGTGAGCTGGAGTCTTCTGTATTTTTTAAGAAGGATATTAAGTGGAAGCTCTGACGAAGTACCTTACGGCCTGAAACACGTTCGGTTTGTCAGTCCCCTCAATAGCTTACGAGCATGTAATTTTATTGTGTTTGAAATTAAATTCTACATTATGAGCTATATATATTTAATACATTCTATTTTGAAGAACTATACTTGAAAATACTTTTTTTTTTTTTCAAATTAAAAGTAAGACAATAAAACCTTAATATTTTATTTTTACATGCTGTTATGTTGTTGCGGTATCTACAACTTTGGTTTGTTTTCATCAACTTTTTGCTGTGGGAAGAGTCATTAATTGCATTTTTTTCTGCACAATGGGAATCTGGCATCTACAACTTGCAGAGCTTAGAGAAGCAGTACTGGAAAGCTCATTCTTTAACAAGGATACATTCCTAAGAGCAATAGAATCGTCTGAGAAAAAAATAGAACCCAACAGTAAATAAACATTCGTACATAAGATAAAAATGCTAAAACTGTTTATTTTTTTTACTTTTTAAAAACATTTGTGCATAATAACGTAGATTTGCAAAAAACTTGACATGTTTGTGATGATTGCAACAAGCTAACAACTATTAGCAGCTTTGTAAGTCATGGCCATAAACTTATTCTCAAGAAGAGTCTTTGTTTTGTGTATGGAAGCTGCCATGACAGTTCTACTTCTTTCTCAAGGCACATGGGGGCAGTTGCACAGGAGGGCAAGAAAGCATGCAACTACACTTACAAGCTGCCTCTTCCAAGCCTCTTGAAGGGGGATTATCATAAAAAGTCACCTGATGTTATCAACTCTGGGCCTGGCCTCTCTGTAGGCTTTACCTCAAGAACCATCACAGTGTCTTGGGTGCATTTGTGAAGCATCCTTCGCTGTAGGTTGAGCACGTCTGTGTTTTGCACCATGATCAGACACTATTTTGACACTTGTCTGCTTGTCTAACAATTATGCTCCGATCCGCACGTTGCTTGTTTGACGCAGTCGGTGCGCCTGTTGATGCCCATTTAAGGCACCAGCAATTAAGCAACAGCACCCAGTTATTTGCTGTGTTTAGGCGTTCTTTTCTTGTTGTGACCTTTGGCTCTCCATGCTGACACCTTTTTACTGGACTGTCTGACCTCTGGACTCCTGTATACAGATTACCCTCTAGCTCTTGATCCTGGCATAGTCCACCCCCTGGTTCCCAAGCCCCCTGGCTTTGGTATACAGATTACTTTCTGGTTCTTGATCCTAGCATTGGCAGACCCCTCTTTTTACTGGACTGTCCAACCTCTTGCTCTTGATCCTGGCACTGTCTCACCCTCTCCATTCTGGCACATGACCCCTTTTTTTTACCAGACTGTCTGAACTTTGGCTCTTAATCCTGGAATTATCGGACCCATTCCATTCTGGCACGTAATCCCTATTTTTACTGGAGTGTCCAACCTCTGGCTTGTTCTCTGACCTCCTTTCTTTTCGCCTGTCTCAACTTCATGGGACTGTATCCTGACTCTTTTTTCTTTTTGGCCCTTATCTGTGTCATATTATATTAGACCTTGTCTACCAGTAACCTCCACGCCTAGGTCCACCAGTGACATTTTGACTCTTATATCACTTTTTTTGATGTTTCCTTTCTCAGTCGTATTCGACTCTCTGTGACCCTATGGAACTCAGGTGGACCTCAGTGTGTCAGGCAAAATTAGTTGTCTGTGCTTATCCATAATATTATTTTGGCAAATAAACTGGAGTGGGTTGCATGTTCCTTCTCCAGTGGACCACAAGTTGTCTGACCAGTCTACTGTGACCTGCCCATCTTGGGTGACCTTACATGCTATAACTCACAGCTCCCTGAGGTACACAAGCCCCTTTCCTCTGACAAGGTAGCGATGCAGAAGGGGAATTGCTCTATAGCCCATTCTAAAAATGTAAAGACATAGCCGCCTGGTCAACTAAATGGACTGTAATATGGTACATATGAGCTCAAATCTCATCAAATGCTTTTTATTATAATGGACCTTTTTTTTGCTTAAAACTGAAAATACATATAAACTTAAAAATGATTATATTTCCAATATTAGCTCTATATTAGTTATACTGTTGTTTTTCCCACACTGAAAGTATGTATAAACACAGATACGTGGTTAAGTGAATGGACAGTGAAATGGCACATGTAGGTTGACTCCTATCTCATTGTTTTTGTCCTCCCAACAGATGGATCCAATAGCTGCGATGTGAAAGAAGAATCTGATAGAGCAGTCTGTTCATCAGTGGAGCCGGTGGAAGACGCTGGTACCTGTCCATCTCAGAAGAGTGAAGTAGAAAATCAAAAATCATGTTCATTTAATGAAAGCTTTATCAAAGATTTAAGTGAAGCAGCTCACAGAATCAGGGGAGTGAAAAAGTCCATTAGGGGCAGTAAGAACGTCATTTTTGAAGGCAATCGATCGTCCACTAAAGAAGAGAAGCTTAGTAAAAAACAGAAACAAGATGCACGGAAATCTAAGCCCCCAGCTGGAAATAACCCACCACGTAAAGAGAAGGAGCCTTTTATTTGCCATGAGTGTGACAGGGTCTTTGTTATAAAGTCACAATTAATTAAGCACAGAAGAATGCACACTGGTGAAAAACCATATATCTGCCAGGAATGTGGGAAGGGGTTTTCAGACAAGTCCAATCTGTTCAGACACACAACGACTCACACTGGAGCCAGGTCGCATTTCTGCCAGATATGTGGGAAAGCCTTCACCCAAATGTCCAGTATGTATGCTCATCTGAGAATTCACACAGGGGAAAAACCCTATATGTGCTCTGAGTGTGGCAAAAGCTTCTCTCAAAGGCAAAATCTGGAGAGACACAATAAGACTCATACACAAGAAAGGCCATATGTGTGTACTGTGTGTGGCAAAGCCTTCTCACAAAAGCCAAATCTGGAGCGGCATTATATCATCCACACAAGAGGTAAATAAAATGTCTATGTATATACAGTGGCTTGAACTGGGCTTATATGACCAGCCAGTGCTATGAAAGGTAAAACCTGTACAGAATACATGGACTGTGGGTGTCTAAATGTGCATTTATAAAGTCACCAATAAAGCCATCTGTAAATAATAAAGTAACATTTATTTTAAACTATTTTAACTACAAAAAAACTGTATTGTTGACTTTCGAAATACATAAGACACTCACAGCCCTTTTCCAGGTGCTTTCACTGGCACTTAATCCAAGGTCCATATATTTGATGCTCAGGTAGATAAATTAATTGGCAATAGTGAGATATGTAAAAAGTGCTTGTACAAAATAGGAAGCAGCTCAAGTTAAAATGGCCACTAGTCCTCTGTTTGTGGTATTATTGGAGCCACGGGTGGTTTGATATATTTACTTATGTAATAGTTGTTGCTATTAAATAATGCTAATAGCTGAATTGTCAAGATATAATTTCAAATCCAATACTTATTAATAGTTTATACTCATTTATAATAATTTGTTATATATCGAGTCCCTGTAATTTTAAAGGAAAGGAAAAAGAGCAAAGTGTGAATTATCAACATTAAATGAATGATTTCCATGTAAATATAAGGTCGTTCCTTTGCTAGGATTAGTGACAAATAATAATGTCACATAAAATACGTCCAACTTGTTTTTAAAACCTATTATTTTTAAAATCTGTAATTTTTATTCCCAAAAACAAAATCCAGCGCAGACAATATGTCTGTGTGTAACAATTACTGGATATTATCCATATTTACTGAACAAAATTATTAATTAATTAATTAATATCACAATCCACAATTCAATCTTTTTTAAGATTTCCAGTTCTTTGTTAGTTGTCACATCTACAGTTTTGATTTAATAATCTAAATCAATCAGAGTTAATTTAATTTTCATTACTTATGTTTATAGTCAGCACTTTCCAAAAACACCCCAAAAAAACACAGAAGTTGGAAATTGTAGATTAAAGATAAAAGTAATAAACACAGTTACCCTGATGTGGTAGTATGACGTACGAAGGATATAGTCTTCTATGTTTTAATGAAGGACATTAAGAGGCAGCTCTGATGAAGTACCTTGTGGCACAAAACATGTTAGACCTGTCAGTCCCCTAAATTGCTTCTCTGCACGTCATTTTATTGTGATGAAATTAACTCTACATTTTTGACGTAGCTATTGATTTTTATTGGTATATTTATTATATGACCTCATAAAGAACTTGACTTGATAATGTGTAAAATGTTTTTATACAGATTAAAATAAACAAATCCAGCCTTTGATTTTGTAACTATTGCATAAATATACTTCATAACTATATTAAAATATCCCAAAATAAAATGGGCCAGAGAGATTTAGAATTACACTTGTCACTACTCTTAAAGCGAGGCGCCAGCTCGTATTGGTCTTGTCCATACAATTCCATTGCTGAGGTGATAAGCGAAGGAACAAAATTAAATCTAATTCAGTCATTTTAACTAAATAATATTCAATGTTAAGCTTCCTTCAAGACATTAGCTTGTCAGTCTTAAGTCATGTCGGGTGGAGCAGCTCTTGCTGTGAGGCAGGTCTTTACACTATAGCACAGAAGAAGACACCCCTGCTTGCTCCCTAGGTCACTCGTGATCATATTTTTTAATATCATACAATAAATATACATTTGAAATCATGGCGTATGGAACTCCTGGGAAGAATTGTATTTTATGTCAGGGAAGTGATGACGGAAAACAGCATCGACAGAAAGCAGTGGAGACCACTGGGAAATCCAGAACTGTTTTATACAACCCAGCCATCAGCCATCCCTCTGATAGACCCAGAAATCAGGCTCCCTGAAAATGGCAATGCACTCTGTCTCCTGCAACTTAAAATTACAGACGTACTTAAGACTTTCTAATATCCAAGGAAAGCTGTAATTTATTGAGTTGTACAGTGTATGCAAGTATATAAGCTCCAAGGAGCTATGAATGTATGGTCCTTTCGGGACTTTTGAGCTTGTCTGTATAATTCAAGTTTACCAGTTCAGCTTAACTACAGATAAGACTCCGGGAAAAGTTCATAAAATAATTATAAAAAAGAGCTTAAACAAAAAAGGTTATTGACTTGATTTTGTATCTTCTACATTCTCTTTAAATGGTTTCAGCTAATTTAATAACATTTGGGAGAAAATCCAATATAAAATGACAATCAGCTGTGTGTATGTATATAGATAATGCATTGTGGAGTCATTTGAATGTCCACACCCAGTTTCCCAGAGTGCAGTGCAATACCTGTATTTCTGGGGAATATGGGCAGAAAATTAGTTTTTGTACTTATTTGTAGACTTTCAAATGTGAACACAATTGCACTATTAATTTACTAATATATATATATATATATATATATATATATATATATATATATATTTTACACTTACTAGATGCAAGATGCTAATGTATTATCTGTATTTATTGTTTATTTGATATCCCAGTGTCTTATTTACATTATTATATATTATTATATTGTTTTCTTCATTCTGTATAGTATCCAGTTTGCTCTTATACTGTAGGTGCTGATCTTGCGCTCTGGGTTGGCTTTTTGTACAATATCCTGTATACTATGTATTAAAGTATTATGTGTGATCTCTCTGTCCAGTGCATCAGTTCTATTTCATTACCTATTTATGCTCTTTTCGTCTATACATTAACACTTTTATCATAAAAATATTCTGGGAAATATCATGCAAATGAGACATACCACCTTGGTTCCTGTGCTACTTCCCAGCTATATAAAGTAACATTGGTCCCAGTTCATAAAAAAATGAAACATTTACAAAAATAAACATAAATCCGATTCATTGTAATTTAAAATATGAAATTGCCATTTAAATCCGCACCATTCTAAAATGTAAATTTAATTTACTTCTTAGAGGCCCCCAGAGTAACTGATTCTCACATTCTATAGGCTCTCCCTTTTATCCCTCATGAGAGTTCCCATCTTGCACAGATGTAACCTAAACTCACGTTCATGCTGCGAACAAGCTGTGACGTACAAAGAGAAGCCTTAAGAATTCCATTCCAGTAACCATATGTACAACTACTCTAATCAACTATTACTTACCTGCCATTTTGGCTACAGAAAGTATGTGTGTGTGTGTATATATATATATATATATATATATATATATATATATTTATTTATTTATTTTCGTGATATTGCTGCTGTCACACTCATGGTTCATGCCCTTGTATCTGGCACCACAATGGAGTACTAAGGAGCCCTTTTAAAATATCAGCAGTAGTATTTCAGTCCTGCAAAATAACATAAATGGTGCATAACAAAATCCTAGCTTCAAATAGAAGCACTGACTAACACTTGGCTGCAGTTCCCTCACTGTCCAAGATGAAGTCTAAACAAAACAAAAGTCCAAACAAAAGCTTACTGGATAATAAGTCTCCCTTGTAGCAGGGGATTTCCACAGCAGGCTCTGGCGTCCTCTGTCCAGCTCAGACTGAGCTCTCTCTTTCAGCTGGCTGCTAATCAGACCTTTAAAAGGTGGAACCCAGCTGGGCCTGCTTGATTAGCCTAGTGTGTTAACCCTGTCATCCCCTACTAGACACAGGGCTCTGCTCAGTCTCTCTCCCAAGTATACTCCATCAATGACTCTGTTACAATATATATACACACCTTCCTCTCCCTTTTCTAACTGGAACTTCTATGTGATCCTGGATCTCTGCCTTCAAGCCCGCGGAGTACACAACGCCACTGAAAAGCCGACTACAGAATTAACTGAGGGCTTTTTTTTATGGGAACAAGCCATATATATTAAAAAGTCCACAGCAGATTAAACCCTGTAACTAAAAATATTATGAGTTCTACTGAAACTGTATGATTTGGTATTAGTCACATGATATTATATACTTAATTAAATGGTTGGTTCCTTTTGCTTCTATTTTGGATCTAGTTCCTATCTCCATGGCTTTCTATATAGTTCTAAAATGGTACATCAATGATTTTCAATGTAAAGGATTTCATATTGTTGAACAAGCATAATAAACTGAACATAAAATGAGGTATGGGTTTGATGCTGAAATAGTGTAATGAACAGGGTCTTGGATGCATCTGATAAAGCCAAGACATCAGGAACTGCGCCCATGCCTAGTAGGTCAACACACCACTTAATCTGTGAATGCTACAAAGTCAACTAAAGTAAATTAAAGTCCCAGTCCATGCAAGAAACACACTTAGGTGATACTTTCAGTTAAAAAGGCATCTCACTTTGGACTGGTCAGCTTCTCATTGAGCTTACAAGACAACTTTATTGTCGTGACTTCATTAGACTTGACAACTATCTTGGACCTAATTGCTGTTTTCTATAGCATCCACCACATTCTGTTAACTACCCTCTACCCAAAGTTCATGTCCAACTTCTCCGACTACAAAGCGAATGCTCTTTCAGAGCCAGTGGACCTTGTGTCGTTAACATGTTACAGTTAAGAGTGCCAAATACTTCTGAGGAGACGGGTGCGGACGTCTCCCGACGTCAGCTTGAACACAATGTGCTGCCTATCACTATGAGGTCTATCTGTCACCACAGACAAGCAGAATGCAACCTACAGAGGACTCCTACTCTAGAGTCTAAGCTTATAGATAGAGCTTGCAACTGTTTTTTCCTTTTTAATTTGTGCGTTTCAATGGGTGTTGTAGCAGTGGAAAATGTTAACTGAAAATAAACATAATGTAAGAGAGGAGCTCGCCAGCTTTTGGGAGAGGGTCTTTTTTCTGGCGATGGAAATTAATCTGTACCATATTGTTAATATAATGAGCTAATTCTGATCGACGTTAACAAAAATCACTAAAGGTCCACTGTAGTTTGGTAAAAAGATGATAACATACTCATGAAGTATTCTATAAAACAACAACATTAGGCGGTATGCAAGACAGGAACAGAAAATCACTTTTAAAAAAAATCTTATGTCTCTGCTAGACTGTCTGTAGCTTGAGGTGGATGGTGACTATGTCATTATCAAGTGTGCTATTTGCGTAGGACGTTTTTAACAAAGGTGACTACAGATCATATCTGGATCAAATTCCTCCCATTCTTCCTAGGTTTCTAGTCCTTTTAGAAACAAAGACATAAAGTCTGTCATAATTAAAGCAAAATTCAATACATTAGTCTAAAATAAATAATTACAGCCTTTAATAGTTAAGCACATTATGAAGTCAAATCGTTGAAAAGAGAACACTATAAATATGACACTTCATTGGTCCTTTAAAGTTTGCACTCAACTATAGCTGAAAAGTATGGCAGAAACCTAGATGAGTATATGCATTCATCTTTATTTGTAGAGTAACATGCATGAAAAACGTCCTTATTTGTGAACTTGCTTATGTCTAATAAGAACTGAGCTAGTAGTAAAACGTTTCCCACATTCCGAGCAGGCATACGGTCTCTCCCCTGTGTGGGTCCTCTGATGTCGGACAAGCCCAGAGTAATTAATGAAACTCTTCCCACAATGAGAACACGAGAAGGCCTTTTCTCCCGTGTGAGTCCTATAATGATCCACCAGATTTGAGTTGTTGCAGAAGTTTTTCCCACATTCAGAGCACGAGAACACTTTCTCCCCGGTGTGAACTCTGTGATGTCGGACAAGATTGGACTTTTGGCTGAAACACTTCCCACATTCCGTGCAGGCATACGGCTTTTCACCAGAGTGGATCCTCTGGTGGTTTATAAGATTAGTTTTGTGGTTGAACCTTTTCCCACATTCAGAGCATGTGAATATTTTCTCTTCTCTGTTCGTACAATGATTGACAAGATGTTGGTTCTTACAGGTACATTTTCCAGAACATTCACATGTTGCGTCTTCAGTGTGAACTCGCTGGTGTCTCACTAGGTTGGACTTCTGGCTGAAACATTTCCCGCACTCTGAGCACTCGTATGGCTTTTCCCCTGTGTGTATTCGTTTATGGTTCACAAGATTTGCGTTATGGTGGAAACACTTCCCACATTCTGAGCACACATATGGTTTGTCGCCTGTGTGAATTATCTGGTGGCCGGAAAGAGCTGTGAAACTGGCAAAATATTTCCCACAGATGGTACATTCCAGTGTCTTTTCTACCATATGAGTTTCCCTATGTCGGATAAGATTTGACACCTGATTGAAGCATTTCCCACATTCTGAGCAGGCATATGGTTTTTCTCCGGTATGAATTCTCTGATGTCTAACCAATTCTGCATTACTGATAAAGCACTTCCCACAATGAGCACATGGAAATAACTTCACGCCTCTTTCAAATAACTTTTGTACCTTGGCCATCTCAGTTTTCTGAAGGCTGTCGTTCAGTGTATTAATACTATTCTGGTTTGTTCTTTCATAATACTTTAAAACACCAATATCTTCCATTTCCGAGTATTTACCCACAATCGAAGGGTGATCAACTTCGGGGTTACTCTGAGTCGTGGATTCATCTGAAAAAACATAAAAATTGTAATCACAGTCTCAACATTCTAACGGAGAGTTAAAGGACTACAATCGAACCCTAACAAGACTTGGATGTTTTAATTAGGCATTGATCATAAATAAAATGTATATTCAATTATCTATAAAAGCTATTTTTTTATATTATTTTTTTTTTTCCAAAGATCAGTTGCCTTTGGTCTCCATCCACTATAATGGCACTGTTCTTGCAGACCCATCTCCCAGCTTATCCCTCTTTCCCCCAGGTAACCTTATCTGGGTGGAGACAATCAACTGAATTAGATGCTAAAACTATCAGCTTTTAAGTGAATTTAATAGTCATTATTGTGATTATAAATAAATAAATAAATAAAAAATACATACATAATTAAAAAATAAACAAATTTTATTGGGGCTTTACAATTATTTTAAAATCATTGCAACTTCCATTCATATCTCATATAATCCCTTCAAATTTTATATGCATTTTATTTTTTTTATTATCCAAAAAAAAAAAATGACTGTTCAACAAAATAAAATAAAAATAATGTCATGGTAGAATAAAAATAAAAATAAAAAAAAGACTCAGAAGTCACCATATATACTCACAACGATCAAATAGAAGGTGCAGAATAACGTGGAAAAGTTGCTTACATATTGAAACTAATAAAGAACATACTTACATATTCTCATTTCACTATTTTTTTTTAATATTGCCCTCTGCATAGATAATGAGTATACAGCTATGAATGTTACACTGGTTAGATTTAGCTCTCTTGATTTCTATACTTAATGTTTATCATTCAGTGATATTGTGCAGTGGGTAAAAGCCTCTGTTTTAGAGCTGTATGTTATGAGTTTGAATCATCCTTTTTCTCTTGCTTTTTAAAAAGAAGTCCACTTATTTTGTGGTGACAGATCCACTGTAAATTATATCAAACACCCTGCGGATATTGATATGAAATTGCATTCTTTATTTAGTAACAAATACTCACCTTGGATGGGATTTACAGGAATGTCCCTCTCCTTTACCTCTAGGTGACCATTCACATACGGCTCTTCTCCTCGCTCAATCTTTGAAACAACAGTTGGCTTCACACGGACACGTCCTATACAAAAAAAGCCGATAACAAAAAGGACATTCACCTCACATTTACCTTTCACAGAGGGAGTTACACCTAAATATGTAACAAACTAACAGTATTAGCAGTTATATATGCCAAGAACATCAAAGCAGTTTTACAAACAATCTTCAATTTAGCCGATTTGATTTATGTCATGGGCACTTCCATCATAGAAAGCTCTTCTGCTTGTAGCTTAAGGGGTAGGTTTATCCTACTAGGGTTTGATCTCTGTTCAATTCAAGGATTCAAGCAAGGAGGGAAATATTATGTCCCAAGAGCCAATCAAATTGTCGTAGCACATGAAATATATATTCAAATCCACTTTCAAATCCCTTGTGAATAAGGGATGTTAGGTGGTGCTAGGGAGTCCCGATTAGCCTGGAGTCAAATCCACTTCAAGATTTAGGACTGCCCAACAGCACCAGGCTCCACTATCCTAGCCAAAGTGAGAAAAGTGATGTCAGAGTTGGAGGGTGAGAATTCACCATACAGCATTTTAAAATCTTACACAAAGGAGCAAGTCTTTGTTTTGCTTGGGGATCGAGCACAAAATGAAAATGGGACTGTACGCCACACTATCCTAAAATTTCCTGCCATATAGTCCCAGGAAAATGTAAGGTAATCTGCAGTGTCAAATGGCCTGGTAACTATAACTAATTTTTTAGCCATGTTTTATTTTAATAATAATAAACAATTAATTTATACAGAGGTTAGGGTTTCCCTTGTGATGAAACAGGGTTTTGTGGTAGTAGTATTTATGTTTTGGTGTAGGTGACCATTAACAGGTTTTTATAATCATTGTTCGTGACTAATAACTTGGATAAAATGTTTTGGGGTTCACCCTTTCACCCCGATCCTCATGTTACCACCGGTAGGGTCCCCGTCAAACACATTCAACGTATATAACATATCCAACCTTTATGGCAATTTATTCCAATTACAATGTGTGTCTTATAAGCTTGCACATATGAAGAACATTAGTAATATTAAAAGTAAAATCTTACCTACAGTCCTCAGGGTCTGGTAATTTTCCATCATCACATCCTTGTAAAGCTCCTTCTGATCATCTTTTAAACAATCCCACTCATCCTTACAGAAATAAACTGCAACTTCATCAAACTCAGATTGTTCCTTAAATTGGGAAACATACAATTAATGAATCACATAGGTTTCTAATCTTATATGTAATTATTCTAACTCCATCACTTTCCCAGGTTCTACATGACCAGTGATCCATCAAATATTCCTACAAATGTTCAATATTCCTTGCAATTTTCTTTTTCTATTTATTCAAGTATTAAATCACCAACCTTGACTTACATCAATACAGATGGATCAGTATAAAGAAGATACATCATTCTTACTTCTTCTCCAGGTAGCACGTAGACCTCTGAGGTTTGATTAGAAAACGTGTCCGACATCATCTTCGTCACCTTAGGTGAATCTCTCAGATTCTGCAGAATTTAATTCTGATCCGTTAGTGCCATCTACGGAGAGTTAAAACCTGCCATTAGTCTCATGTAGAGCTCATGGTTTTAGTTTCTTGCTAAGGAGATCTTTGTAAATCCTGAGTATTCTTCTATGAATTTTTTGAAAATTACATAAGTATATACTACGAATAAATGTAAAGTTATGCATTTGGGAAGGAAAAATAGCCATGCAATGTATAATCTTAAAGAAGGAAATCTAGGGGTATCATTACTGAAAGGTTTTTGGGAGTGCTTGTGGACAACCACCTAGGTAACAGTGCTCAAAGCCAAGCAGCAGCTGCAAAGGCAAATAAAATATTAGCATGTATTAGAAAGGGTATAGAAGCCAGGGAAGCAACTATAATTCTGCCACTATACAAATCCCTAGTACGCCAGCTTTTGGAATATGGAGGATAATTTTGTGTATAAAAAGGACATTTGAGCTGGAAAAAGTACAGAGAAGGGCAACAAAATAAGGAGAATGAATGGGGCTAAGTTATGACGAAAGACTGACCAAATTACATTTATTTTCTCAAGAAAAGGGTGTATAAGAGGGGATATAATTACCTTATATAAATACATCCAGGGACCGTATAAGGCTTTGTGATGGGAACTTTTTATGCCAAGAGTTTTTCAACTGACAAGAGGACATACCTTCAGGGTAGAAGGAAAGAGATTCCACCTTAAAGAAACACTGACCAAATTACACTTTATATATATTTATAAATATATATATATGTAACCGGCTAAGAATCTCCTTGCACACAATATACATTCACTGCACTGTATATAACAGGTATAAAGCTCCCTCCACACTATATATACACGCACTGCACTGTATATAACAGGTATACAACTCCTTCCACACTATATATACACCTACGGCACTGTAAATAACGTGTATACACCCCTCTCCACACTACATGCATTCACTGCACTGTATATAACATGTATATACCCTTTTCCACACTATATGCACTCACTGAACTGTATAAAACATGTATACACTTCCCTCCACATTATATACACTCACCGTACAGTATATAACAGGTTCACACCTCCCTCCACACTATATACACTCACGTCACTGTATATAACATGTATACACCTCCCCTACACCATATACACTCACTGCACTGTACCGACCACACTATATACACTCACTGTACTGTATATAACATGTATACACCTCCCTACACACTATATACACACACTGCACTGTATAACCTGTTTACACCTCCCTACACACTATATATACTCACTGCACTGTATAACCTGTTTACACCTCCCTACACACTATATACACTCACTGCACTGTATATAACATGTATACACCTCCCTACACACTATATACACTCACTGCACTGTATAACCTGTTTACACCTCCCTACACACTATATACACACACTGCACTGTATAACCTGTTTACACCTCCCTACACACTATATATACTCACTGCACTGTATAACCTGTTTACACCTCCCTACACACTATATACACTCACTGCACTGTATATAACATGTATACACCTCCCTACACACTATATACACTCACTGCACTGTATAAAACATGTATACCCCTCCTTACACACTATATACACTCACTGCACTGTATTTAACATGTATACACCTCCTTACACACTATATACACTCGCTGCACTGTATATAACATGTATACACCTCCTTACACACCATATACACTCACTGCACTATATATATAACATATATACATCGCCCTCCACACTAAATACACTCACCGCACTATATATAACAAGTATTCACCTACCTCCACACTATACACATAGTCACTGTATATTATCACACATGCAGACCCCATTGTTTCTCCCACTGTAAACAGATGAACCAGTACATTGTCGTTTCTTACCAATCAGTTCCGAGTTGCGATGGAAATGACGTGACGCATCCAGGTGCTGCGAAACCACAATACGTTCTACGTTTGGCCGGTCACAAAGCCAGAGCTGCCATATTTCTTATGGGCAAACATTTGAAACTATACATTGCGTAACTGAGATTCAGTTCAGGAGCTCTGACTTTAATTAGAACCAACCACGTCGTCAGGCACGCCCCCTCTGATAAATTGGCTGCCTTTTGTCATGTGCCCTCTCGGCAGGAATTCTGGGAGCTGTGGTAATTATGCGACAGGGAGGCTCTTCCTCCATGAGCTCTGCAGGTCCTGGAAGTAACATAAACATGTGTGGGAATATCCCTGAGTATACCATTTCAAGAAATACAACTGATCCACTCAGTCTAGCTCTTCCCTTCTGCTCTCCTCTCTGTTGGTCCTCAAAGAACTATAAAACACTGAAACTAAACATTTTTATATTATATGTTCCTGTGCCATGTGCATAGGTTTTTATGTATTTTATATGTATGTTATGTTGTGATATATAATGATATATTATGTTATATGTACCATGTGCATAGGTTTTTATGTATTTTATATATTATATGATGATTATTGTATTATCTTATATGTGTCATGAGCAATTGTTTTCTGTATTGTATATGTGTCTGTGCCATGTGCAAAGCTTTTTTTCTGTATATTATATGTATAGTATATATGTCTACGCCATGTGCAGGATTTTTTCTGTATATTATATTATACTAGTGACTTGCCTGTCATAAATGACAGTTTCATGTTATGTTTAATTGTCTGTGTTGCCTCTCTCTGTGCACTGTCTCTCTCTCTCTGTGGGCTCCCTCTCTCTCAGTGCACTCTATGTGTGTGTGCTCTCTCTCTGCCCTCTGTCTCTATCTGTGTCCTCTCTCTGTTCTCTATGTCTCTCTCCCTTTTCTCTCTCTCTCCCTCCCTTTCTCTGCCCCATCTTTCTCTCTCTCCCTTCCTCACTTTCCCTCCCTCCATCTCCCTCCCTCCTCTCTCTCCCCTCACTCCCTCTCTCACTCCCTCTCTGCCTACCTCTTCCTCCCTCCCTCCCTCTGCCTATCTCTCTCCACCTGCCTCCCTCCCTCTCTCTACCACCTTTCCTCCCTCTCTTTCTCCCTCCTTTCTCTCTCTCCCTCCCTCTCCCTCTGTCCACCTCCCTTTCTCTCTCTCTGCCTCCTCTCTCTCCCTCTGTCCCCCTCCCTCTGGTCCCTCCCTCTCTCTCACTCTGTCCCCCTCCCTCTCTCTGTCCCCCTACCTTTCCCTCTCTCCCGGCCTCTCTCTCTCCCCCTGTCCAACTCCCTTTTTCTCTCTCTCTCTCCCTCTTGCTCTCTCTCTTTCCCCCCTCTCTCTCCCTCTGTCCCCCTCCCTCTCTCTCCCTCTGGCCCCTCCCTCTCTCTCACTCTGTCCCCCTCCCTCTCTGTGTCCCCCTACCTTTCTCTCTCCTGTTAGCGCGGGCATTGTGCATATTAAGGCTGGAGGTGATGAGCTTCTTTACTCCGATGCCTTTTTAGTGGGTTTCTTAGGATGAAGAAGTTCCAAAGAGTAGTGGCTGCGCGAGAAAGTCCTGAAGTGAGAGGAGGAGGAAAGAAGAAAGTCATTAGCAGGGCGAAGAGGGCGGTTGGGGGAGCATTTTGAGACAAGAACGGGGTGCACTGCAGTTGAGGGCTTTGTACGTTAGGGTCATATTTCACATGTTGAGTTCTGGTGCTAAGTGTCATCTGCATATAGACATAAACCAGAAAGATTTTAGGGCACTTTCAGAGAGCTTAAAATGAGCGGTGTGAGAGACCTGGAAGATTTGTTAGATAATTGAAATTGATAGAAATTGGCCCAGAAGCAGACAGACGTAATGAAGGCTTCAGTCATGCACACAATTTTCACCAAAGTATAAGGGATGCCTCCAGGGTCCAGCAGAGGTATACAAAATAAATTATATTTACATAGTTACATAGTAATTGAGGTAGAAAAAAACGATTCAACCACAAGTTCAACCTTTTTAGATCTCCTCTGATCTACAAATATGCTGACTAATTGTTAATTGATACAATGATCCAGAGGAAGCAAAAAGAAAAAAAAAAATAAGTGACACTTTGCCAGTTGTCTCAAATGGAGGAACATGTAAAATTCCTGACCCCAGATACTGGCGATCGGACTCAATGGATCAATACTCTTTCTATAATTATCCAGGAGAACCCGGAATTCCATTTTTATTTAAGAATATATCCAACCCTTTTTTAAAGTTATCTATCAAATCCGTTGTCACCACCTCCTTTGGTAGAGAATTCCACAGATTAGCCACCCTTACTGTGAAGAACACTTTTCTTTCTTTAAGTTGAAATGTTTTTACTTCTGACCTCAAGGGATGTCCTCTTGTCAGTTGAAAACATCTTGGCACAAAAAGCTCCCCTGACAAATCCTTATACTGACCCTGGATGTATTTATATAAGGTAATCATATCTCCTCTTAGACGCCTTTTTTCTAGAGAAAATAAGTTTAATTTGGTTAGTCTTTCTTCATAACTTAGCCCCTCCATTCCCCTTATTAGTTTTATTGCCCTCCTCTGTACCTTTTCCAGCTCCAAAATGTCCTTTTTATGAAGTGGTGCCCAAAATCGTACTCCATATTCCAAATGAGGGTGTACTAGAGATTTGTATAGTGGTAGAATTATATTTGCTTCCCTGGCTTCTATACCCTTCTTAATACATGCTAATATTTTATTTGCCTTTGCAGCTGCTGCTTGGCTTTGAGCACTGTTACCTAGGTGGTTGTCCACAAGCACTCCCAAATCCCTTTCAATATCTAAAACACACAGATTTGCTCCATTAAGATTATAAATTGCATGTTATTTTTCCTTTCCAGATGCACAACTTTACATTTATTCGTATTAAATCTCATCTGTCATTTAGCCGCCCATTTCTCTTAATTTATGCAAATCCCTTTGGAGGGAAAGTACATCATTATCTGATTTAATTACCTTGCACAACTTAGTGTTATCAGCAAAAATGGAGACAATACTTTCCAATCAAACTTCCATTAATAAATATGTTAAAAAGGAGAGTACTTAATACTGAACCCTGAGGAACCCCACTTACCACATTAGTCCAATCGGAGTATGTTCCATTTACAACAACCCTTTGCTTCCTGTCTTTTAGCCAGCTCTCGATCCATGAGCAGGTATTTACTGCAATTACTGTATCCCTTAGTTTGCTCACTAGTCTTCCATGTGGCACTGTATCAAATGCCTTTGCAAAATCCAAAAAGACTACATCCACTGAGTTGCCTTATATTCAAGTTCCTACTAACCTCCTCAAAGAAACTAATTAATTTGTTTGACATGACCTACCCTTCATACATCAGTGTTGATAATCTTGTTTAAATAGACATATTCTTGTATACTATCTCTTATTAACCCTTCTAAAAGCTTTTCCCACTACAGAAGTGAGGCTAGTTTAGTGACTTTAACATCTTAAAGAGTCACTGTGGTCCAATTTGTAAAATGTGCTGTTTATAGTATATAAAATACCTTTTTTTCAGCATTTATTCTTCTATGGAATCTACCGTTTTGTTTTTTGTAGATCACTCCCTGAATTTGGAGGGGACTTTGAAGTTACAGGAAGTTTGTGTCAGTACAATGGGAATGTGTCAGTAACAACTGCCAATAATCTCAGCAGGACTATAGGGATTTCAATATTTTGCAAGGACACATCCACACATCCACTTTTGTTTTTTAATTTCATGTAAGATTTCCCTTATTTTTTCCAGTGGTTTACTTCCACAAGAGAGGAAACTTTGAATGCATAGAGAAAGCTATATCTGATATAATGGAAGCTTGGCATCAAAAACTGCCAGTGCTCTCATTATAACTAACACGATTCTCATAAGTTACAATGACATACTATGTTAAGACATTTACTTTTTGTTGGCCAAGCAGCTTAAAAAGGAGGTCATGGCCAGCCCCTGTATGTGGAGTGGGTGGGCAGGGCCAGTGGAGGAGAGTCTTGTAGCGTATACAAGTTTGGATATTTCTCCCCTCCTTATCAGTCCTTCCTAAACATCCATGTGAGCTGGTCTGTCCCCCTTGCTGTTATTTCTAATTGTACTAATGTGGAGAGGATTCTACCTGAACTCCCATCCACCCAGTGCCTTCTGGCTTGTGGGGTATGTATCCAAACCTGACAAATCCACAAACAAAAAATATAATAATAATCATACAGCAATGTTTATTATACTTATCTTTGGCTCTCCAGTCATACAAGGCTGAGGGACCCCATCAAATCTGTGGGCTCAGTAGGACGGTAACAGATAGAGAAATACAGAACCTAGCCCAATTTTTCCAAAGGTGGAAGCCTGCACTGTATGGCAAGGCCTCCATATTTATAGCAAACCATAAGCTGGAAGATATATTGATGATTATTGCACAATTGTTTGTTAAATAAACAAGCCTCAGGCGCCATTACAGGGTGTGACAGTTGACAATGGACTTTCTTTGATACAAATTTACACAACTAGAAGGCCTACTAGACATATTAAAAACCCAGGTAGCCCAGTACGGTCTGGACTGGGTGTGGGCCAGGCAAGAGGCTGAGGTGTCTCCTCACATACTAGCAGCAGGTCTATATCTCCCCCCTGCTGGCACCATCTACTAGATAGGAGAGCCTTGTGGCGGGCCCCTCTACAGTGAGGAAGAGGCACATACTACACTTCGAGGTATCAGCAACCAATCAGTAGAGCATGGGTCCAGCGACACTGTCCCGCTGCCTGGATCTCCTAGCCCTAACCCAAGTTGTTGGACCATGCGCAATGAAAGGTTGCTTACAGGAAATATGACAACCCAGTGAGATGCTCTAATCCAGGCTTGGTCACCTCATTTGGGAGACAGAGGAGGTCAAGGGAGAACAAGGTCCAATGAGTGACCCTTTTTTCACTAATCCATCTCCACTGACCAGTATTGTCCACCCTGACGGCTAATACTTCCACTGCCTCCTCCTGTGATGGGCTCCTTTGTAGCACAATATTTTGCAACATGTTTTTTAAATTCTTCATCTATCAGTCTGAGAAACAGTTAGTTAGAAAGACAAAGGACCCCAACAAACTGCGTTTAAAAAAATGTGGAAAATAATATGATAAATATATGATTTATGCGTTGTTTTTTTTAACTTATTAAACAATACACAAAACCAGACTTGACTTCAGTTTATACAAGCAAGGTCAGGGCCACAGGTTTGGGCCCTATTGGGTCACAAGATCTAATTGCAGCAGGTCCAATAGGAGTGTGTGGTGCCAGAACAAGTCCAAGTAATCCAAAAATTCAAAAAGTTCACAGAGAAGTAATATGGTGCCTACCGACTCAGAATGGCTCCATGATCATCATATTCCCCTTTATTGATAAGTCAGCCCACCTTCAATGACATTATTCTTAGTATGTTAGTTGTGTTAATATGGCTAGCCTCTAAGTGTCCTCCAACCACCATCAGTGAGGAACCTCTCTCTGTGATCGAGTGAGGGGTATCGTCACACAGACCTTTCAGGAGTTGCTTCAGCCTCAGGAGCAGATACAGATGGCGGTTGAAGCAGGTGGCTTGCTCCCCTGTCAATGGAACCCAGCCAGCAAGACCGGCAATGATCTGGAACTCCCACCGGCTGAGCTGTGGTTACGGGTCTTTGAGGGGGTATTTAGCACTAAGCCTCCTGGATGATGCTAAGCAGGAGCGGGAACACTGGAAAAGTGTAGTCAACTAACAGAGTAGGGAGGAACCCCCTTGTTTTCCCAAGGAAGAGCTACAGCTCTGCGGCTTATGGTCTTCCCAGCAGGACCTTATAATAAAGTCCCTTTTCACCCCTTAAATACCCAAAGATATCGTTCAGACACTTGTCTTCTGTCCTAAGAGGGCGGTGTTCACTTTATTTTCAATGGTGCATTTATGGGAAAACAAAAGAATTTAAGTTTGGTTCAACCCATAAACATGATTACATGACCTGCACATCTTCACAATCACTCTTTGGAATTTCTACACACAAAGGCCCTCATTCTATTATCGGCCGTAAATCGTCCGCAAAGCTGCGATTCCTTGCGGGGCTCCCGTTACCTTGCAATTCAATTATACGGCGCCGCAAGGATATCCCCTTACGGCCGTCCGTATATCTTGCAACCGGCCGTAAGCTCAGAAATCTTTAAAAGCAAAAATAAATTCAAGACGGCACTGTAAAGCTCTGTAAATGCTAGGGATCATAATGGGGGACATGAGGATTAATAGCAACCCCCTCTCAAGCTTGCACATCAGCCCAAATCCGAGATTACATTAACTGTTTATTTTCCGGCCGCAGCGTGGGCAGGTCTGAGGTGCTCAAAGCCCTCTGGACTTTTTACATGGATATTTGATATAAATTCAAATAAAATTTATTTACGGATTTGAGGGTAGGGGAATGTTGTGCTATGAATGCTAACACCTACAATCACTTTATAGTCTCCTCAGAGTGCAGGATGGATTTATTATGGCTTTATAATGTGCTTAATTGTGTGCCTGCGGGACCTTTTTGCTGCAAGTAAGCTGCGGCTCGGTTTTAGCCTTGCAGAGAGGGTTCCCGGAGCAATTGAATAGCAACCAGGATTTTCTTGCGGCCGAAACTCTTGCGGCCGTTTAAGATCAAAGGCTTTCCTCCGGTGCGTGCGGCCGCAAGGGATAACAAGGCGCCGGCCGCAAGCCTGCCGGAATCCCCGGCCGGAAGGGAATAGAATAGGCAAATAGCTTGCGGTCGGTCCTTGCGGCCCCGCATCTCCTACGGCCAATAATAGAATGAGGCCCAAAGTATGGTCACTCTTCAGGGTCCATAATAATATCACAACAAAGGTCAATTTTATGACACGTCACTGATGGCTCCAAAACCAACCCATCTACAAGCTTTCTCCAAACTGAATATAAACAGGAGTATCCGAGTCCTGGGGTTTATATAAATGAGCCAAATATGGCAACCAGAGAGGAAGGAGCTAATTCTGATACATTAAGGAAACGTTGTCAACTGGACTTGAGAAGTCCAGTTCTAAAAAGAAAGACAAAACTAATAAACAAACTGAATTTGCTTTTCTATTAAAACGAAAGATTTTTATTATTTCAACTCTTTAAGATTCTATATTAAGGAAGGAAGGAGAAGGGAAAAAAGAAAGGAAAAGAAAGAATTTAGAGAGATAAAGAGGTCTAGTGTGGAGGGGTTCAGCCTTACTAAAAGTGAAATGAATCTTGATGTTATATCCCGCTCCAGAAATGCCATCGCCCTTTTTTTTTTTTTTTTTTTTTTTTTTTTTACTTTTGTATTAGATTTGTTTTTTACCATGGGGTTGGGAAAGGAAATAGGGAGGGAGAGGAGTGGAAAGGAGAGAAAGGGGGTAAAAAAGAGAAAGAAAGAAAAGAAGGGAAGAAAGAGTCTGAACATTTTCCTAATGAACAAACTTTGTACGATACATAATTTTGTCTATTTGTAAGAATTAATCTATTGTATATATGTCTGTATTTGTTTTTGAATTTTATATGGATTTGTCTTTCTGTGTATGTTTAAAATAAAACTCTTACAAAAAAAAAAAAGATTCTATAATAATATACGATTGATAAAAAATTATTTTTCCTGAGCTTTCTGCTCCAGAAAACTTTTGACGTCTCCTTGACATTTTCTTCCTTTCTTACTTTATCTTTATGCTTATCATTTTTCTTCTATAAAGTATTTATCTTGCACGGCTTCCAAAAAACCAATATATAAGATAACTTATTTTCTAAAAATATAATTAATTGCAACAAATGAGTAAGATACTCTGGGGATTGAAATACTGATTGTTTGTTTCTTAAATGTAAGTTTACTTAAGAGTTATTGTATTATATTATTACTAATTACCTACAGATGCTGAATTATCTTTGATGTCGTTTAACCATTTATGTAAAGTTTTAGCAGAAAACTAGAACAGGCACTTCAATTATTATTAGTCCAATAATGTAAGATTTTATTTCTAGTATTTCCACTATTAGTGGACTGTAAATGTATCACTCTTATATCGTAATAAATTATTTTAATCCCACTATAGTCACAGACCTTGTGCTGTTTTCATCATACTCTAACGAAAAGTGCTGTGAATTAATCTAACAATTGTCTTGTGAATAAATTGCTATCTTTTGCTTAGCTTTATTGTGAAATAGTCCAAACATACAAATAAAATTATAATTAAATAATTCTTGTTATTTGTGATACAAATTGTGATTTTATGATGTTTATTATGTTGTTCTCTAATACATTTTGTGATAATTAAGTTGTCTTTTGTGCTTTGGTTTTAACAGTCTCTGTGGTCTTATAGCCTGGTACAATGGTCTGCCTCTTCTTTATATATAGGAATTTATTATCTTCTTTTTTCACTTACATTCCTTATTATACAGATCTAAATCCTTATGGTACTGTTCCCATAGATCCCCCCCAAACTGCTTCTCTTTTATATTAGGGTGGGATTTATGGGCTTTGACCATACCTATATTTTCCCTCATGGCTGTCTTTTTATTTACAGCCACTACTTTACCAGAAACTGTTGCAATTAGATTTATTTCAGAAAATTGTAACTACTTTCTGGAGCACCACTTTCCAATACATATATATATATATATATACTAGGAACTTGCCCGTCAAAAATAATGGGAATAAAATTGTAAGGCTGCCAATGTTGGCATTGCGAGCCTATCCCCCTTGTACTTCAACTTTCCTTCTTTGCACTGATCACCTTCGGCGCTCATCACAAGCCCCACACCTGGCTTTGCTCAGCCTCGTTTTTATCCAGTTTCAGAATGTTTACGTTTTTCGGACGCCATTTTTTCCTTGCATTGCAACCTCACTCCCAGGCTTTGTGGCTCCCCCCGTGCTGTGCGTGAGCGTGTTATTATTTTAGTTAAATTATGTTGGTGTTTTGGGGTTTTTAGAGTTACGCTCTTGGCTCGCAGTTGCGGCCCTTACAAGTCCCGCGTGCGTCAACTGCTCGCCCCGCAGTGCAATGCGTTACCAACATTATAAGCGTTACGAACAGTCACAAAGATCCACAACTATATATGTGATACAGATACATGTATATAAAAAGCGCTGCTCAGATAATATACAATTTCCAAGCTTAACACATTACCCTTACCCTAACCCCCTAACCCTTACCCTAAAGCTATGATATGGGAAGCTGCCTTGCTGACAGCTCGCAGGCACACTCATAATATATATATATATATATATATATATATATATATATATATATATATATATATATATATATACATATATATATATAGTCATTGTCATCATATGGAAGCAGTGACAATATACAATGACATCGAAATACTTTTGTTTTTCTATAACTTCATTCCATATTGAATATTCTTGGTGATAACAGTCTGTGTCATAGGCATAAATAGTTTTTATTAAATCTACTGATTTTAGAGCTAACAAGCAACATCTATAATGTTATGATCATTATAAGAAACTTTGCGGTGGGACACGCCTCTCCTACGCTGATTGGCACTGACTCGTCACGTGATATAGCTGCTAAGCATTTGGGGAGTTGTAGTTCGTAAGGTAGTGCAATGTTTCACGCCCATCCAACGTCACATCCGGATTCCAATCTCACGCCTTTACATCGCGGGCTAAAGCAGGTAAAAGTCTTCATACAGAGCAAACTACAGATGACCCTCCCTCCACACTCTCTCTGTGTATGATATATATCTATACATACACACACACACACACACACATCCTCACATACACAACACTATATATATATATATATATATGTCCACATTATATACTCACATATGTACATACCTACACACTTTATATATATATATATATATATATATATATATATATATACTCTCTCTCTCTCTCTCTCTCTCTCTCTCTCTCTCTCTATATATATATATATATATATATATATATATATATGTATCTATCTATATATATATCTATATATCTATCTATATATCTATCTATATATATATATATATATATATATATATATATATATATATATATATATACATTCACCTTCCATCCACATTATATACAAACAAATCTGTATATATGTACCTCAACACTATATATATATATATATATATATATATATATATATATATAAACCTTCGCCCACACTACACACCATATTTATTGGTATTTATGTATGGACTATATGTTTTATATATAGTTACATAGTTACATAGTAATTAAGGTTAAAAAAAGACTTTCAGTCCATCAAGTTCAACCTGTTAAGATTTCCTCTGATCTGCAATATGCGGATTAGTTATTCATTAATTTGTTGATTAAATAATTATTAATAGTATAGTATTGGAGGATGAATAAAGAGTTAGTCCCTCAAGTTCAACCTTTTTAGATCTTTATTGATCTTTTTAATGTGCACTATTTATTATTATTGTTAATTGATCCAGAGGAAGGCAAACATAAAAAAAAAAAAACATTGAAACTTTGCCAATTGTCTCATAAGGGAAAAAAAAAGCAAAATTCCTTCCTGGCCCCAGAAACTGGCGATCAAATTTCTCCTGGATCAATATTCCTTGCTAGTTATCTAGGATAGCCTTGAATGCCCTCTTTATTCAAAAATATATCTAACCCCTTTTTGAAGTTGTCTATCGAATTCGCTGTCACCACCTCCTTTGGTAGAGAATTCCACAGTTTAACCACCCTAACTGTAAAGAACCCTTTTCTTTGTTTAAGGTGAAATCTTTTTTCCTCTAACCTCAAAGGATGTCCTCTTGTCAGTTGAAAATCTCTTGCTACAAAAAGTTCGCTTGACAAAGCCTTATATTGACCCTGGATGTATTTATATAACGTAATCATATCCCCTCGTAGATGCCTTTTTTCTAGCGAAAATAAGTTTAATTTTGCTAGTCTTTCTTCATAACTTAGCCCCTCCATTCCCCTTATTAGTTTTGTTGCCCTTCTCTGTACTTTTTCCAGCTCTAAAATGTCTTTTTTTATGAGGTGGTGCCCAAAATTGTACTCCATATTCCAAATGAGGGCTTACTAGAGATTTGTATAGTGGCAGAATTATATCTTCTTCCCTTGCTTCTATACCCTTCTTAATACATGCTAATATTTTATTTGCCTTTGCAGCCGCTGCTTGGCTTTGAGCGCTGTTACCTAGGTGGTTGTCCACTAGTACTCCCAAATCCCTTTCAATATCTGATACCCCTCGATTTGCTCCATTAAGGTTATAGATTGCTTGGCTATTTTTCTTTCCCAAATGCGTAACTTTGCATTTATTTGTATTAAATCTCATCTGCCATTTAGTCGCCCATTTCTCTAATTTATGCAAATCCCTTTGTAGGGAAAGTACATCATTATCTGATTTTATTACCTTGCACAACTTAGTGTCATCAGCAAAAATGGAGACACTACTTTCGAGTCCTACTTCTATATCATTAATAAATATGTTAAAAAGGAGAGGACCTAATACTGAACCCTGAGGAACCCCACTTATCACATTAGACCAATCAGAGTATGTTCCAATCACAACAACCCTTTGCTTCCTGTCTTTTAGCCAGCTCTCAATCCATGAGCAGATATTTACTGCAATTCCTGTATCCCTTAGTTTGCTCACTAGTCTTCCACGTGGCACTGTATCAAATGCCTTTGAAAAATCTAAAAAGACTACATCCACTGAGTTGCCCTGATCCAAGTTCCTACTAACCTCCTCATAAAAACTAATTAGATTGGTCTGACACGACCTATCCTTCATAAATCTGTGTTGACTGCTACCTATGATCTTGTTCAAATAGACATATTCTTGTATTCTGTCCCTTATTAACCCTTCTAAAAGCTTCCCAACTACAGAAGTGATGCTCACTGGTCTATAATTCCCCGATTTGCTCTAGATCCCTTCTTAAATATAGGTATCACCTCTGCTTTTCTCCAGTCATCTGGTAGAGACCCTGTAGTGAGTGAGTCTTGAAAGATTAGATATAATGTTTTGGCTATTACAGAACCCAGCTCCCTCAGTACCCTTGGATGTATTCCATCAGGACCCGGGGCTTTATTAACATTTATTTTCTCCAATCTCTTTTGGATTTCTTCCTGCGTTAACCAATTATTTAGTGATGGTAGTGTAGCCCCATTAAGTTGCTGTGTCCCAAACACTAGTACCTCCCTTGTGTATACCAACAAAAAGAACCTATTTAGCTCATCTGCCTTTTCCTGGTTACTAATTATCAGACTGTGTCACATTGTAATGTTCCTATAGCTTCCTTCCTGGCCTTCTTCACATTAATATATTTAAAAAATATTTTAGGGTTAGTCTTACTTTCCATTGCTACTGACTTCTCATTTTCTATTTTAGCCAGTCTAATATATATATATATATATATATATATATATATATATATATATATATATATATATATGCCACAATTCCATACTGTATTTACAAACACATACACAATTGTATACACATACCTCCTGTATTTTTTGGTGTTTATCTATAGTCTATTGATTCTGTAAAAAATCCAATTCCATACTGCACACACACTACTGTATATACATACCTTCCACACCTTCCCTCCATATTATATATACACAAATACTTATACATTAAATGCAAAGGTCACCCTCCCTCCACACTATATTTATTGGTATTTATATATGGTCTATATATGCATTCTGTATACACCACAATCCATGCTGTATATAAAGACACAAATGTATATACATCCACACTGTATTTATTGGTATTTATATGTAGTCCATGCATTATGTACACACACATATATATATATATATATATATATATATATATATATATATATATATATATATAATAAGTAAATAAATAGACAATAATATTGATCTATTACATTTAGTTTTTCTTTAATAGCAGCAGATAGGAATTGGAGGAACTTTGAATTTAGAAAAGATCTGTATTCATTATGTTGAAAAAAACAACACTTTAAATAGACACTTTACAATAGGACTACATAGGACATATCTCAGACTCAACCCCATGGGTAGATAACCCTCCTGCTGAGGTTGTGGGATAGTTGCACTTTGTTTCAATATATAAATCTAACAACCAGAATATATAGAGAAAGAAGTGGAAAAGTAGGCATAAAATTTGAATTGTTTAGTAAAATATTATAGAGAATTACTAACACATGGCCTCCAACTACTGAAAAGTGATGCTCAGGTCAGAAGGTACAGAAGCGCTGGAGGAAGAGTTGTTATCATGAACCTGGAGGACCAGGCACCTGTTTCAAGTGGCTGGTACATGTTTCCCATAATGGCTTATTCAGAGGCCAGCAGGACGGTAGCCCTTTTATGGGCTTGTCACCTAAATGGTTACCTGACCAGAACAATACCACCCTCTAATTATGGACAGACTGGCATTCCAGGGTGGTTAATCCCACCACCCTCTAGTTATGAACAGACTGGCATTCCAGGGTGGTTAACCCCACTACCCTCCAGTTATGGACAGACTGGCATTCCAGGGTGGTTAATCCCACCACCCTCTAGTTACGACCTGACTGGCATTCCAGGGTGATTAATCCCACCACCCTCTAGTTATGACCTGACTGGCGTTCCAGGGTGATTAATCCCACCACCCTCTAATTATGAACAGACTTGCATTTCAGGGTGGTTAACCCCACCACTCTGCAGTTACGGACAGACTGGCATTCCAGGGTGGTTAACCCCACCACTCTCCAGTTACGGACAGACTGGCATCCCAGGGTGGTTAACCCCACCACTCTCCAGTTATGGACAGACTTGCATTCCAGGGTGGGTAACCCCACCACTCTCCAGTTATGGACAGACTTGCATTCCAGGGTGGTTAACCCCACCACTCTCCAGTTACGGACAGACTGGCATCCCAGGGTGGTTAACCCCAACACTCTCCAGTTATGGACAGACTGGCATTCCAAGATGAAATACAAAAGTAGAAACTGCAACATTTTAATATTTAATTTAAAATGCTTCCATGACATGGCTTAAATTGTTAATGTTGTTAATGTTTGAATACCTCACAATATGTATAATTCACAAGAAGTTCAGTAGATACGTGGGATCACCTTCCACTAAACAGGTGGATTAAGTAGTTATTTGTAGGTACTATTTGTACGATAATGGACATAACAGCATCTCTCCATGTGTATTTTAGTGTCATGCTGATGGACACAACCAGATGATGGATGGGAATCCCCAAGCCCTCAAAACTTTGGAAATGGCGGCCAACAGTTCAGGTACCCCTGGTGAAAAGCTCAATTATGGAGTGTTACAAACTTCTATAATGTTATTCACAATTGTTATTATGTATACTATGTAACCAAACCTGATAAATGTATTGGGATTCTCTGTTGGAATTAGGAGGTCACCATGAGGAGAGCGAGCATGAGACGGACCAGAAGGAGATCCTGCATGTGACCGTCCAGTCGGAGCTCTGTTCAGGTGAGCGATGAATATTATGTAGATGTAGCAAATGGGTCCCTAAAGCAACTAAGAGTTGAATATCTATGCATCATAAGTAGATATAAGAAAATAGTATTTGCTATCAATGTAAGCGTTAAATATATATGCATTATAAGTATATAAGAAAATAGTAATTTCTAACCTTAGTAATTGTAAACCTAGGAAGGAGTTAATTCTGAAGAATCGTTGGTTCAGTGCTTTTACGACAAGGCGTTTTGCAAACTTGATTCTTAGAAGAAACAAGAATACAATTAAACAGGTTGTGCATATTTGAGTAGAGATAAAAGAGTATTGGGTCAAATGTCAAAATGTGTAGGGCTTGTGTTTGTATTACAAGAGGGAGTTTACAGATGACCCTCCCTTCCCAATATTGTGTGTAGAACCTTGTATTTATACCCTGCTGAGTCCCACAAGAAGGAGTTTACTAATTGTGAAGATCCCCAAAATTATTATTATGGGCAGACTTGGGTGATTAGAGTCAATCAGGAGCTGATGGATATGGGGGCTTGGCTTGGGGAGGTGGGATGGACCACCGGGTCACACCCACAGACGATCAGAGCGGCAAAACGGAACAAACAGCCTGTAATTACCCCAACATCCGGCAGTGACATCTTGTGGGCAAGAATTGGAATTACATGTCCTTTTCTACAACTATCCTTTAAAACATGACAGTATATTAGTTAAGGGCAAACTGATCGTCACACTAATTAGCCAATATTGTTTGTAAAAACTGTATAAAAAGGTAGTTATTATGTGGAAGGGTTCTTTAGATGAACTACAGACTTGCTGTTACTCTATCCATTCACCTCCAAGCTTGTATTAAGGGCAAACTGATCTTCACCAACACTTCCCCCTTGTGACTCTGCGAAGAAGGAATCTTTTTGGATTGCCCAGGATTCGCTGACTGATCACCGGTCCCCATGTCGGGACAGCCCATCAGCGTTCTGGTTGGCACTTCCCCGTCTGTGTTTAATTACAAAGTCCTGTGCCTGGAGCGCAAGGCTCCACCACAGCAGCCTCCCATTGTCTCCAGCTACTTGGTGAAGCCAGCACAGCGTGCTGTGGTCTGTGATTAACGTAAAAGGACATCCATATAAATAGGGTTGGAGCTTTTTGAGGGCCCACACTACCGCCAAGCACTCTCGATGGCTGCGTATGCTACTTCCCGGTCAACCAATATACGGCTCAGGTAAGCAACAGGATGCTCCTTCCCTAGCTGATTGACTTGGTGAGGACAGCCCCCAGTCCATAGGTTGACGCGTCCGTGTGAACCAAAAAAGGGTCGGTGTAATCTGATGTAGCGAGTACTGGTGCTCGCACCAAGGCATCCTGCAACAGGCGAAAAGCAGTTTCACATACCGGGGTCCAGTCCACCATGCGAGGCATTCTTTTCTTGGTTAGGTCCGTCAGGGGCTTTGCGATCGTGCTGTAAGAAGGTACACATTTACGGTAATACCTTGCCATGCCCAGGAAAGCCATTACCTGCTTCTTCGTTTGGAGGGTGGGCCAGGTAGCTATCCCTTGAATCTTAGCTGGCTCCGGTCGGATGTTGCTACCCCCTAACCAGTGTCCCAGGCACTGCACCTCAGCCCTAGCCCACTGACACTTGTCTGGCCGAATGGTAAGCCCGGCATCCCTAATCCGGTCTAACACATGCTTGATGTGGGCAAGGTGTTCACCCCAGTAAGAGCTAAAGATGGCTATGTCATCTAGGTACGCCTGGGCATAGGTATGACACCCCTGTAATAGCTGGTTGACCAACCTCTGGAAGGTAGATGGGGCTTTTTTCATCCCGAAGGGCATTACCGTGAACTGTTAGAGCCTGAATGGGGTGATAAAGGCCGACCTTTCCCTAGCCGGGTCCGCAAGAGGGATCTGTTAATAGCCCTTTGATAGGTCAAGGGTAGTAAGATATTTGGCTGACCCCAACCTATCTAAGAGCTCATCCATCCTAGGGATTGGATAGGCATCAGTCTTAGTTTTCTCATTTAACTTACGGTAGTCCACACCGAACCATATGGTACCGTCTCTCTTAGGGACCGGTACTACAGGGGAGGCCCAGGGGCTGCTAAAGTGTTCATTAACTTTCATCTGGAGCATCTCCTCTAACTCCTCACGAATGGTCTCCCTGACCGCCTCAAGGACTTGATAGAGGGGGGCAGTCGGCGGTAAGCACGTCATGTTTGGCTAAATGGGTGCATCCCGGGGCTTTAGTAAATAATCTCGGTAGCTGGTGATGAGACTTGTTAGCTGACCCTGCTGATAATCAGTTACATTTTTGGATGCCCCAACAAGGTCAGTAACAGGAATCGGGGTGAAATCCTCCATGAGGTTGGGCAGTAGCCCTTCCTCAGGATCGATATCGGTGGCAGCACAGGCAGCCATGACCATAGCGGCCCGTCCCGGTAAGCTTTTAATTTATTGATATGGACGGTTCTGTGGATGTGACGATCAGGGTCTACCTCTACTCTATAGGTGGCTACCCAATTCTTCCTTACTACCTTATAGGGCCCTTCCCAGGAGGCTTGCAATATGTTCTGGGGATTGGGGTCGAGAAGAAGGACGGGCTGCCCATCCACAAACTCCCTATAGTGGGTGCCTTGGTCATACCGCTACTTCTGCTTCCCTTGGGCTACTTGTAAACAAGTCTAAACTATCCCATCAAGGGTAGCTAGTTGCTGACGGAAAGCTAACGCATAGGGGACTACTGGTACCTCACTGTGTTCATGCTCCCCTTCCCATGCCTTCAGGATGACTTCTAAGGGACCTCTCACTTTTCGTCCATACAGGAGTTCAAAGGGTGAGAACCCCATTGACTCCTGAGGGACCTCCCTATAAGTAAAGAGGAGGTGGGGCAGCAATTTCTCCCACTCCCTCTCCTGTTCTACGAAGGCTCTAAGCATTCATTTGAGAGTCCCATTGAACCGTTCACATAGGCCACATAGGCCATTGTTTTGGGGATGGTAAGGGGATGAACACAGATGCCTTATACCACAAACCTGCCACAATTGCTGGGTTAGCTTGGCCATAAACTGAGTCCCTTGGTCAGATAATATCTCCCTTGGGAACCCCACCCTTGAGAAGATTTCCACTAGGGCTTCTGCTACAGTAGTAGCAGTTATTTTACCCAAGGCTACAGCTTCAGGGTACCGGGTAGCATAATCCACTACAGTTAGAATGCTATCAATAGCAACCCGCTGGAAAGGGGTCTCTATAATGGGCATACTCTGGAGGGGGTCCCTGGTCCCTCGACCTTGGTGGCTGAACCTCAGACACAAGTCAAATGTATCGCAATTTTCCTTTACGTCCCTGTTCACCCTAGACCAGTAAAATATTTGAGTTAGGCTCCCCATGTGCCCGCCTAAGGGAATGTCATGGGCCAATCCTAGCAGAGCCATTCTGAACTTTCTGGGGATGATCAGTTGCTTTCTCGCCTCCACTGGGCCAGTGGTACCCTCCCCTGTGGTAACTCGATAGAGCAACTCTTGGTCCCAAATAAACTGTTCCCCTTCCTTTCCTTAATCGCCCTTGAAAGCCTTCTGCAGAATCCCCTCTAAGGTGCTATCGTCCTGTAACTCCCTTTTAAACCCAAGTAACCCCAGTTCCCCAAGCAGGCAATGGACTTACCCCAGTCAGATGAGTGGGTAAGAGATCCACTGTCCGTGGTTCTGGATCCTTTACACGCTGGGCAGCGGCTTGGGCACGGGTCACAATGTTAACGTAGTGACACTACATTAGCCCCTAGTAACACATACGCGGGCAACCCCGACATCACTCCTATTTCCCGGAAGACACTGGCCGGTACCCCAATCAATCTGTTCCCAGGCCACAGGGATGAAATGTCGCTGCCCTCCAGCCACCACTACATCCAGTTTCTTAGGTAGCAAAGCCGACAAGCTAACAAAGTCTGGACGGATAACCGTGATGGCGGCCCCAGTGTCTCCAAAACCTTTTGCAACCTGTCTATCCACGACAACTGGTTGTAGATGTCGCCTGCAGTTGTCCTTCTGGGGGAGCTGTACACTATTAATTGCCGCAAAACCAATAAATCCATCGGAGCAGTCATGGTACTGTTCAGGGCCCTCATCCTCATATAATGGGTCCTCCCAGTTCTCTAAATAATAAACTGGCCGACTGGGGCCGGGACCAGTCTGTCGGGGGGTATGGGGGCAAAATCCCTCTTCAAGATGCCTCATCCAATTACAGGGAAAACACCGGGCTCAACCCGTCCTTCTCGGGTCACCGGTCGCAGTGGCCACCCTCCCCCGGGACATGCTGGGCACCGAGATTCTTGCTTGGCTGCCGAGGCCCTGGGAGGGGCTGGGGCCTGGTCCCCCGGGGTACGACTGCTAATGGGGCGGGGATGGGAAGAAGCGCCCCCCCTCTATTTGTTAAGCTTCTTTGATATGCCGAGCGTGTAGCCCCCCGCGTCTCCTGGTAGCGGAAGTGGGCTTCTGGTCTAGGATCCACTCTCGATATGAAAATGGGATCCGATAATACAAATGTTCCATCAACATAACATGTGTAGCATGTTCCAGGCTGTAGGTAGCCTCGCCCCTCAACCAGCTTTCACAGGCATGCCTCATCTTCCACATTAGATCCACATGAGTTTCCCTCCCCGACTTAGTCATGGTGGGAAATTGCCTACGGTAGGTCTCAGGCGTTATTGCATATCGGTTGAGGAGTATGGGCAGACTTGGCTGATTAGAGCCAGTCAGGAGCGGATGGATATGGGGGCTTGGCTTGGGGGTGGTGGACCACTGGGCCGCACCCACAGAGGATCAGAGCGACAAAACAGAACAAAGAGCCTGTAATTACCCCAACGTTTTGCAGTGACATCTTGTGGGCAAGAATTGGAATTTCTTGTCCTTTTCTACAACTATCCTTTAAAACATTACAGTTAAGGGCAAACTGATCTTCACACTAATTAGCCAATATCGTTTGTAAAACCTTGTAAAAACTGTATAAAAAGGTAGTTAGTATGTGGAAGGGTTCTTTAGATGAACTACAGACTTGCTCTTACTCTATCCGTTCACCTCAAAGCTTATATTAAACTGAAAATACAGAGTTTTCTGTACAGAGAGTCAGTCAAAGTGTTTTTCTTCAAAACTAGGATATCGCAACATTATGGAAAACACAAAAATAACATTGTAAATAAGTGTTATAATGATGGAGTTTACTAATCCTTTAAACAGGATGGAAGTTTAGTATACTTTATCAATGTGGCGCAGTTTCCCAAAATTGCCAACCACAATGTCCCAAAATTATGAGAAATTCTACCAAAGTTCCCATCCAAAATGTTCTTTTGGCTTGTGGTGTATGTATCTGTAACGGAACCCATCACTGTTTTACCCTGTTTTATGGTTATTTAATTATTATGGTTAAAATATGATCCTACTGTTATACTGTATGTATGTTGGTTTATGCTCTGCAGAATATTAGCCCAGACTATTGTAGACCTTGGCATAATAGATAATCCTATTACAGAGACTCCTCATAAGATAAGGAAGTCTATTGAATAAAGTGTTTTCATTATCAGACATAAGAACAAAGAAATATAATCTGATCAATGTCTGATTGTATCAAAGTAGCCAGGTAGCCTCGGGGAGGTGTGACCACACCTATTGTCTCTCTATGTGTATTGTGTGGCCAACTATGGGGGATGTGTATTGCCTGTGGGAAGAGATGTGTATATATATTTCTGCACAACAAAATAAAGACAGTATTACTTGACTCCCAATTGAGTGTCGTCCAATATGGGAGGTTGGGGATGGTGAGACTGTAGTGCTTCTTGGATATTTTACCGTATACCAGCGGAGATATTGGATTTGTGTTCCAACTCCGTTACAGTATCCTTCTCTGACAAATCAAACAGCACAAAAGTAATAATAAAATAGCAAAATGTATTATACTTAGCTTCGGCTGTTAATCACACAAGTATGAGGGACCCCACCGAATCGATCGGCTCAGCAGAATAACAGGAGATAGAGGCATAGAGAGAAGCTCAGAGCCAACAGAGATGTTTCAAGGATGGAGAAGCAGGAAAAGTCACTGTCTTTGATACAGACAAGCAGAAGGATTCACCAACTGACATATTCCCAGATCCATTTCACCATTAGGACTGAGCAGTCACTTCTCTAAGGGCTCAGCCAGTGACAACGGGGCCCCATACCATCCGGTCTAGCAGACATCTTCCCAGTTCCAAGTCACCATTAGTACTGAGGTAGTAATTTCTCTGAGGGCTCAACCAATGTCACTGGGCTTATCCCATCGAGTCAAGCACTGACCAACTGACAATTTCCCGGTTCCGTTTCACCATTGGGACTGAGGCAGTCACTTCTCTAAAGGCACAGCCAGTCACTAAGTGTGCCCCATACCATCCAGTGAAGCAGAAGCACCCACCAAGTGACATATACCCAGCTCCCTTCACCATCAGGACTGAGCAGTCATTTTTGCAGGGGCTTAGCCATTGACACTTGGCGCCCAATCCAGTCAAGCAGATGCACTCACCAACTGTCATTTTCCCAGTGAAATACTGCCCACAGCCAGGTTTTTGTCAGACTGATAACATTTCCAGTATGATGGGAACAGGTTCTATTTTTTTCTCAATTGAAGAAAATTCAGCTCTTTCTTCTTTGGAATTTTTGTTCTGCAGAGACGCTCAGGGGGGGAGCCGGTTATTGCTCCGTGCATTGATCCCAATAAGCAAAAATGTAACCTTACCACATCTATTTGTACAGGCATGGAATACTGGTACGTACCTAAAACAGGAAAGCTATGGGTTTACTGGTCAGTGCAGTGTAACCTGAGTGCAGGCCATACTGTGCTAACAGTCACAGCCTTCCTCCATAGAGCCTCACACAGCGTGCACGCCAGACTCCGCACTCTCCTAATTACCCATGCAACCACCAGTGGGCAGAATAGACTATACGTAAACAAAGATTTAAAACTTTAGATTTTTTGGCTGTTATTAGTGTAATTAAAAAAATATAGATCATTTTAATATATAATCTTGTGCTCTTTCACAACTCGAAGAGCACTGACCATGAGGTCTGTGGCCCTTTAATGACTCAAAATGTTTGACTAATAAAGATCATCATGTAGACAATGTAACTCTTACCAACAGTTTAACTGATTAAATGCTGTACAGTTTATATATTTTTTTTCTGTTTTATTGTGTAACTTAAATAAAGATTATTGTTAAAAAAGTTAAATTATTTGGTATATTGTAGAAAACAACAAGATGGGGTCCCCACGAGAACCTAGTATACGTTCCCTGAATGTGATTTATACCTAATTAATAGTGTATTAGGTTGGTTGAGGTCCTCTAATTTATTGAATCTAATATATCTCTATAAAATGTGTTTAATCCTATACAGAAATAATAGGATTCCAAGACGGAAACCTGAGCAATGTATCAATCAAGGAAGAAGGAGAGAAATCCAGAGAAGAGACTGATAGTCAACAGGGGCAGATCCATCCAGGTGAGAATTGTAGAATAGAAAATAAAATAATACAAATTATTATAAGTGTGTTGGATCCAATATCACAATTACTTGGTAATTTGTTAAGTCATTCAGTCGGGCCCAAATCTCCGTGACCTTGTGGATCACAGCATGCCAGGCACATCTTGTGTCTGGTTGTGCTTATCCGTGAGGTTTTCTTGGTAAAGATACTGGAGTGGGTTGCCAGTTGCTTTTCCAGTGGACTGTGATATGTCTGACCTCCCTGCTATGACCTGCCCATCTTGGTATAGCTCACAGCTTCACTGAGGTCTTTCACATCAACAAGGTAGCGATCAAGAAGTGGTACTATCTATTACCATTTGTATTTGTAATGTCTTTGATGATTTGTTCCATGCTCCAGTAAAGGGCTGCCGTCCCGCTGGCCTCTGAAGAATCCATTAGGTGAATCGTGTACCAGCCACAGGTGCCTGGTGCTCTTGGGTCATGGCGTATTCTCTTCTTCCATATCTCCTGAGTCAGCACTTTTCAGTAGTTGTAGGCCATGCGCTAGTAATTTTCTACAATATTTATTATATGATCCCGTCTTTAGGCCAACATTTCCACTTCTATTTCTATACATTCTGGGTGTGACAATTCTCACAACCTCAGGAGGAGTGTTATCTCTCCATGGGGACACAGTCTGAGATGTGTCACTTTTCTGTCTATTTCTTGGTCTTCAGGATACTTGCTGTGGAAAACTAGTTAACATTGGAAATTACACAAGCTTGTGTCTGGCCATTTATTACTGACTCCCAGTCCGAGTTATTATCATCCATAGATTACTTTATAAAAGGTGGAGTCAACCAGCTACAGATTTACAAGTTAATCTTTGGAAATACGATTAATGATTAATGCTTCTTTTTTGCACAATTGAAAATATGGGGTTTATTAATGACCACGGGTAATTAGACCATCTACCTCCTGTTAAATGACTACATACGGGCGGATGTTACTTTCTATAAAGTCATTATAACTTCTGGTCACAGATCAAAAACTCTGAAAAGACGCCTTAATGTCATGAAAGGATTCGCTAGTTGTGTCCCAATGAGGATTAGGTGAGGGTAACGACACCCCTTAATACTTATCTTAAAAGTCCCTGTTTAATAAATCAATCTCCTTCCATTACACATTGGCACCATAGAAAAAAAAACAACCAACACACAGGGTTAATTTTAATATCTTTTTACAATGTATTATTATTAATTATGTATATAGCGCCACCATACTGTTTAATATTATCACATTGTTTCTTCACATCACTTATATCCTCTATTATTATTATTATTATTTATTACTAAGATATTACTAAGACAAGTATGGCAGCAGTATATATACTGTATGGAAGGTGTACAGGGCCCTGCTTTCCAAAGAGCTGTATTAGACACAGAAGGGTGGTTGCATGTAGGTGGTCCCGTGTGACAGCAGGGTCCATGCACGTGAGGTGGTCTTTGTCCTGTTTTAATCCCTATTATGGAACAAACTGGAGACTTCTTTGAATAGATGGGTTTTCAGGGAGTGTTTGAAAATGAGTGGAGGGGGCTGACGGAGTAGGGGGAGACTGGCAGGGTGGGGGGAGGTGGGTGTTAAACACTCCCATAGGGTGGGGGCTGCATGAGATGAGAGTGTGAGGAGATGATGATAGGAGATGGGGGGTGGTTCGGGGAGTATCTGGAGATTAGATGTGATATGTAGGCAGATGCAATGTTTGGAGATGAGAATCAGGATTTTGATCCTATTACTGCCAGGAATGGGGAGCCAGTGATGGGATTGGCCGAGAGGGCGGCAGAGGTGAAAGATCTGAGATATAGGGGCCCAGCAGGGTCATTTAAGGTGGATTGGAGTGGGTAAGTCTAGTAATAGAATCAAGGTTAGATGTGAGTTATTAGTTATAATGTCCGACCCAGGAAACGTTCACAAGTAATTAAATAATTGTACAAAATAAGTCTCTGCAAACCTATTTTATTTTCTGTAGAAATCACCGGACTTAATGAACTAAATCGGTACAGTGTATCAATTAATGAGGAAGAAGAATGCAAGAGTAAAGAAATGAATATTCTGCTGATGAGAATCCATTCAGATCAAAGTACGGGTGAGTGTTTTATTTAACTTTCTGGAAATATTTTTCCTGTTATCAAAAGAGCTTATTGTGATAACTATTTCTCTAAGAACATATAACCCAACCCGTTATCGGTAACTACATTCCCCCAAAGTGATAGCCTCTAATGTGACAGCCTCCCAATGTGCAGCCAACATTCCCTACCATTTGTATCGGCTCCATCCCGGAGAGAAGCCCAAAGAAGGGGGATCACTTTATCTAAAAACGTCCAGGGTCAGTTTAAGGCTTTCATGGGTGGGGGCTTTCTATGGTCAGTGGGATTGTGGAACTTCCCTACCATATGAGCTGACACGTTAAAAAGGGGTTGGACATATTCTTAAATGCAAAGGCATAGGTTATTATTGGTTATCTAGAAAAGCTACGTATTGATCCAGGAAATTATCTGGGATCAGGAATATATCTGACCATTGTCAATGTTTTATTGGCGATTTATTTTTTATGCGTTTCTCCAGATCGATTACCAGTTGACATATTGAGGATCAAAGAGGTTGAACTTGATGGACAAATTATTTTTTTGTTAATCTATCTATTCTCAGTGACAAGTGCTGTGATAACGAGTGGTCTAATTGAAGTCCAGGGTTATTTGGTGTAATGGAGCATAGTAGATATTTCTGACGTTTTAATATGGTTAATCTTTGCCTCTATAGTTGTCATTCACCCTATGACAGTTTATAAAAAATGTCTCTGCCCCTAAACAAGTTACCACAGTACATTTCAAAAGAGAATAAATCACTTGTAACGGAACCCATCACTATTTTAACCTGTTTTATGGTTATTTAATTCTTGGTTAAAATATGATCCTACTATTATACTGTATGTATGTTGGTTTATGCTCTGCAGAATATTAGCCCAGACTATTGCAGACCTTGACATAATAGATAACCCTATTACAGAGACTCCTCATAAGATAAGGAAGTCTATTGTATAAAGTGTTTTCATTCTCAGACATAAGAACAAAGAAGGATCATCTAATCAATGTCTGATTGTATCAAAGTTGCCAGGTAGCCTCAGGGAGGTGTGACCCACCTATTGTCCCTCTATGTGTATTGTGTGGCCAACTATGGGGGATGTGTATTGCCTGTGGGAAGAGATGTGTATATATATTTCTGCACATAACAAAATAAAGTCAGTATTCATTTAACTCCAGATTGAGTGTCGTCCAATATGGGAGGTTGGGAATGGTGAGACTGTAGTGCTTCTTGGATATTTTACCGTATACCAGCGGAGATATTGGACTGCGTGTTCCAACTCCGTTACATCACTATCATCAGATGTTCCTCTCATAGACCTATTCACTATGTTTATGAAGAACTTCATGAGGTGAAGGAGGGACGTACAATAAGAACGTTGATGATGTGGAAGATTTATGGAGTAAACCTAGACCCCGGCCCAATTTCTCTTTTCTGTATGAAGAATTGTTACAATGTGTAAGCAATTAAAATATATATTTATACAGGACCTTCCTGTGGGAAGCCTTCAGTTTTTTCAAATGCTGAGCAAGAAGAAGAACTTGATTTGGGGGATCAGGTTAAGGAGGAGGTAATTCCTGTTCATATCAGTGGAGGTGAGTCATTTCTTACAAAAGATAGACATAGATTCACCATGTTATGGATATCAATCTCCAATATAATTACAATCTGTAAGGCATTTGATGGGAGGCAGTAAGAAAATGAGGTTGCAAGAGGATAAAAATGGATCCAATGGAAGTTTTTTTTATGTTGCTACCTCCAATGAATAAAATCATATAAATGCCTCCCATAGTGTTTGCATGCTGTAGGGAGTAGTACCAGCCAGTATCTGGTCTCCTGACATAGGTTTCCCAGACACCACTTCCATAACCCTAGGCTGATTATTGTGATACACTAAACACACCTTTAGCTCATGCTCCATTAGAGGCACCTAGATGAGACTTCACCCACTAATCTACAATGTTACACATAGGTATGAGTATACTCACACATATCAAGGAATTTAGTATTAGGATTTGGATTGGCTGGGAAGTGGGACGGTTTAATTGAAATGAACCAACTGATAAATAGTGTGATCAGATGGGAGTCAGCAAGTAGGAAAACATTTATTTTCATCTTCTTACCAACTTAGTGCAATACTGGTGATATTGAAATATTTAGATGGTATGGTCCGATATAGATCCCTACATTTAAACTGTCTAATCATGAGGCCCAGTTAAATAAAGATCTCCAGAAGTATCCCAATCTCTCTGTAGAATATATTGACGAGTTACAGTGAACAGAATACCATAATATAATTCTACTAAATGCAGGATAAACAGATCTTCTATTACAATTGTATATATCTCACATTTAGTGATGATAAATAATCATTCTGTATATGGCATTTTACGAGATGTAATAAGTATTTATATAAATGGGAAGTATGTCTATACTGTATGTCTATGGAATACTGGACTCCCCAAAACAGAAAAGCTATGTGTTAACTGGTCAGTGCACAGGACTATTAATCACAACCTTCCCACATAGAGCCTCACACAGAGCAGGTTAAACTCGGCAATATGCTAATTACTCATGAAACAGCCAGTGGGCAGGATAGACTATGTAAAGAGAGATTTAAAGCGTTTGATTTTGTATCTGTTATTAGTGTAATAAAAAAAATAGATTATCTTAACATACAATCGTGTGCTTTTTCATACCATGAAGAGAGCTTACAGTGAGTTCAATATATACACAATGGACTGATTTCTATGAGGATGTGATAAGTATGTCATAGAATAAGGTAACAGAACTAACCTGCTGACCATACAGAACAATATTTCATAAATAATTATCCAACTCCTGCAATGTAAATAGAAAGTAGTTAAAGGTCCCACATTATAACAATGTCATATAATAACAATTATAGTAGACCACTATAAATGTCATAAAATACATAACAAATATATATGCCCCATTTCTGCTGATATAATTACAATAATGTTGAATGAATGTCTAATGCAAATGAAGATTAGTGATATGTGCGTTTAGAAAGTACTGCATTGAAATTCAAATAAGCAACAGAACACATAATATTGTTACAATTGAGTATATATAACCACATGAATGTGTTGTAAATTAAAGGTATATGCAAGTAAGCTGGGTTATTAATGCATCTGATAGAGGAGAATATATAGCGTCTGAAAAAAAGTAAACCGTTAAACCGTTAGCCTGAAGTTTGCTGAATTTCTTGCATTTGCAAACTGTTTTCTCTCAATGTTAAAACCCCCTGAAATTCCCAGGGAATATTAGCATAAGTAATACATTGTATCATTTTGGCCCGGGGATTGTGCAGGCATGCTTAGTTAGCACTTGAAGTCCATACTGTGGGAAGTCACATGATTTCAGACACTTTCCTTTAGCGCAGTGCCATTGCTTGGAGTGTCTACATCACCCCCAGCATTTTTATTTTTTTATTTTTTTGCATTGTTTCATGCAAACATTTTTTTCTAGGTGTGTTATGATGCATTCTACAGGATGCATTCATAACCCACCTCACTTGCATATACCTTTTAATGAAAGCATATATAATAACCTACATATTGGTACATCATTAAAACGAATAATATTGTGGAGAATAATATGTATTTAAAGTTACCAAGAAATCACATAAGGACCAAGTTATATTTGACATGAGAAGTGTATAAATTACATCTGAATATGGGTTATAAGAGGAAAATGCTGTAATTGTGGGACATTAAATTTAATCCAGTGACTCTCCTTCTTTAATATGAAGACAACGGCTCTCCTTCTTCAATATGGAGATGACAGCTCTCCTTCTCCGAGATGGAGACCGCGGCTCTCCATCTTTCCAATGGAGACAACAGATCTTCCCTAGGTTAATCAAGAAAGAACGTAAATTCGGAATATTGGGGAGTCCAACATTGATCATTAATGAACCACAACCAGCAGTTGTGTCTGGGAGAAGCAGCAAAGGTAGTTTTTAAGAGTGAGATGCAGAAGAGAGGTCATGGAGAAAGGTTTATCACTAATTTTGTGTTTTCAGTGGGGTGTTAGAGGTAATGGATACAATGGAATTGGTAACGTGGTTATTGGATGTGTTAGGATATTAAAGGAGGGGAAATGAAGGAGCAAAGAGGTTGATGAATTGAAATACAGACTATGTGATTGCATTTGATTGGTACCATGTTTTTGGGCTACAGTTCAAAGTGAGGTAGACGGTTGCACTAAAATAGCAATTTGAGGGGGGGGGGGGGCGGCATTAGGATATATGTAGAATGTATGCTGTCCCTCTCTTAAGGGCAAAAGGTGGAAGAGGGTTTGGAGGTGGGGTTTAGTTTTGTGGAAGAATTTGGTAGGCAGCGAGTGACTTTGGGCTGAGAATTCATATGTATTTGTTGAATCTGAATCACAGCTATTTGTACCAATTTATTATGAGTCTAGACTGGGTGAGGTTTTAGTTATTATGTATTCATTGTTTTTTTAACATTTAGTAGCTTCATAATGGCACATAAGAGCTCCTCTTTTTTTTGTTGAGTGTTAAACAATTATTCTTTGGTCTCATAAATTTTTAATGATAACAGAAAAGACATGTAATTCCGTTATCAAAAAATAATGGAAGAGGTTATTGAAACTTCCAATTTGTTTCTTTCCGGCAGATGAATCTACGGACAGGAGTATATCCGGACATCATCCTGGTTCACCTACATCAGTATATTTTGAGATGGGAGATGAAGGGTTAACAGAATTCTGGCAAAATTCAGCCTATGTTAATAATACATCATGTCAAACTGATGGGGCACTTTACAGCCAAAATTCAGATCTTATCAACAATCGGAGAAAGTACACGGATGACAAATCGTTTACTTGCTCGGAATGTGGTAAATGTTTTAATAAGAAGTCCCACCTTGTGAGGCACCAGACCTTTCACACTGGTGAGAAACCATATGAATGCTCTCAATGTGGGAAATGTTTCAGCCAACAGTTCAACCTTGTTAACCACCAAAGAATTCACACGGGCGAGCAGTTGTTTACTTGTTCTGAATGTGAGAAGTGTTTTACGCGCAAGTCGGAGCTTGTTAAACACCAGAGAGTTCACACAGGTGAGAAACCCTTTGTATGTACTCAGTGTGGGAAATGTTTTGGCCAACAAGCAAATCTCATTAGCCATCAGAAAATTCACACAGTCGACAAACCTTATGCCTGCTCTGAATGTGGGAAATGTTTCGGCCATAAGTCTGTACTTCTTACACATCAGAAGATCCACAGCAACGACAAACAGTTTGCATGTCCTGAGTGTGGAGAGTGTTTTAGACTGAAGGCTCATGTTATCAGCCACCAGAGGATTCACACCGGTGAGAAGTTGTTCACCTGCTCTGAGTGTGGAAAGTATTTTAACAAACAGTACAGTCTCAGTATGCACAAGAGAACTCACACGGGGGAAAAACCCTTTGCATGTTCTGCATGCGGGAAGTGTTTTAGTCGGAAGTCAGCCCTCTTTGACCATCAGCGAATTCACACAGGCGAGAAGCCCTTCTCTTGTACGGAGTGTGGGAGATGTTTTACACAGAGCACACATCTAATTAACCACCAGAGGACACATGTATCAGATAAAGGGTTAATATGCACTGAATGTGGGAAGTGTTTTCAGGATAACACTGATTTTGTTGATCATCTGAGAGAACATACAAAATAGAAATTAGAAGCAGTAGTTGTATGTGCAGAGTCTATCATCTGGAAAACTTCAGGTGTAATTTGTAAAATATAAAACAGTTATGGTATGTAATACCTGATCATGTGAAATAAATATTTTATTCTGTATAACATGTTAGATTCTTTATGTTGTAGTTGTTTAGTCATACAGTCATGTCCGATCGGTTTTAAAGGTCCTCAGATGATATTAAAAGTAATATTTTCTGCAAAGTTATATTAGTCCTTAGGTAATCCTTTTAGTCTACCCACTTGTAAGTGGATGGCTTCCGCTTTTGGTTCCCACTTTGAATCCAGTTGAGGTGGCATTGCAGGGGAATGCTGTTAGGTAATCCTTTCAACCGTTACATTGGTTGCTGCAGCCTTTGGTTCCTGCTTTGAATCCCGATGAGGTGGCATTGTAGATGTTGTTAGGTAATCCTTTCATCTATCCGGTTAGTAGCTGCAGCTTATAGTTCCTGCAATGCTTTGAGATAAGGTGACATTGCAGGGTAGGCATTATCACAGAGACACAGTAGTAGACATCACTGAGGTAGCTGCAGCTACCAACTGGATGGATGAAAGGATTACCATAGGAATACGGACCCTATGGACATCAGCACGCAGGGCACAATCGTTATGTCTCTGGTTGTACTTGTCCATTTGGTTATCTTGGCAGATGCTGGAGGGGGTTGCCAGCTTCTTCTCCAATGGACCACAGTTTGTTTGATGTCTCTGCTATGACCTGCACATCATGAGTGACACAACATGGTATTGCTCACAGCTTAATTAAGGTACAAAAGCCCCTTAACCAAGATCCAGAAGGGGATTATGCTATTACTGCACAATTAGAAGCTTATCAGTTTATATCAAAAACAGTAAAGTTACCATATTCTTAAGGTAATCCTTTCATCCATCCAGTTGGTAGTTGCAGCTTTTAGTTACCACTATGCTTCTAGATTAGGTGGTATTGCAGGGTAATGCCATTAGTGTTGGCATTACCAAGGGGACACAATGGTAGCAATCACTGTAGTAATGTCTCTAATTGTTTCATCCACTATAAGGCTTCTTGGGTCACATAGAGATTTTACCACAGTGATGGCTACTACTGTGTCGCTGTGATAATGCCTACACTGCAATGCCACCTTATCTCAAAGCATAGCGGGAACTTAAAGCTGCAGCTACCAATTACCAACTGGATGGGTGAAAGGATTACCTATCAATGTTACCCTGCAATGTCACCTCATCTGGATTCAAAGTGGGAATTCAAAAGCTGCAGCTACCACCTTCCAAGTGGTCAGACTAAATTAATTAACTAAGGACTGATGTAACTTTGCAGAAAGTATTAGTTTCAATATCATCTGAGAACCTTTAAGACCGATACAAAAAACAATGTCTATTAATATCTGAATGTAATGCTATTAGTAGACAAAAAATAAACTACCATAAACTAACTAGTAAAAATAAAGAAAAAACTTGGATTAAAACCCAGATCTACCATATGCCAGCCCATCTGCCTGACCACTAGGCTATTTCCTTACATTTATTATAAGTGATCAAATGAACAGCTAAATAATATTGGAGATCTCATTCCTTCCCGTCTGCTTCTAGTTGTTTCACAGGCCAGTGCATCTCATTATGTATTTATTTATAGTATACAAGGGTGGTTATTATAACACCAATTTTAAGAAGGAAAACATTTTTTCAATTTGCTCTTCCAGTCACTACAACTCATTAGATATTCATAGGATAATAAAGGCAGAAGAAAATCACAAAAACATAGTTCTTTTCTGATCAATTTTAAGAATGAAAGCACTACTTCCATATTCTCTTCCAACCTCTAACTGGTTGTCCAGAGCACATATGGTGACATTAGGATTATTTTAAAGGTAGAATATGAGCTTTTGCTTAAATAAGTAATGTCAATTAGCAGTGAAGAAACCGTCCCATTTAATTCTGGATTTTTTTCTTTAAAATCATTGCAATCCAGTGAAATCAGCAAATGGGATTTAAATTCAGATGAGTTCATTTGAAATCAAAACTTTTTTTGATTGAATAAAACAGGACTGGTTTCTAAATTCCATTTCATACCAATGGTTAGGCTGGACTTATTATTTCATGCTTAACTAACCTGTAGACTTTGCTTATGAGTAATGTGAAGTAATATGACACCACCCCCATGTTTTCCTATGGTTTTGTTAAAAACATCAAACTCAGGCAAAACCAATCTTAACTGTAAATCTTAAATCTTAATTTCCATTTGATTTCACCCCAATAGATACCAATATATTTTATATACAGAAAACTTCCAATTCCCTTAAAATTCAGTTTAATAAGTAATGCTGATTAACACTGAAAACACAATCATATTTCCATGGTGTTTTCTTTAAATCCAGGGAAACCAGTGAAACCAAGTTGATTTGAAAAGTTCATAGTTTCATCAGAGTTTTTGTGAAGGCAGGAAAAAGGGACTGGTTTCCAAATTCCATTTGGTTTTATATCCCACTCTGATAAGTTTTGTGTCACAACCCAGTGGCAAGGGGCTCAGTACACCCCTAATTCTCCTACTGTAGCTTATAGGAGCAATCTGCAGGTTGTGACTTTATGCTCATCTCAGCACACCAGCAATTTAGATCCGGACATCAGTCATGGAGCCGCAGAGAAATTAGTCTGCAACGTTATTTAGTGCATAGAAGACTGAACACTCTTTTATTCTCCAGACACATTTTAACAATCAAAAAAATAAACAATCCCCCCAGTTCTAGCCCTTCCTCTTGGGCCAGAGAGGCTGGTTTCACCTCCTCCCACACAAATTCTTATCTGTTAGAGGGATCTGAATTCTTAGTGTGACCTCCTCACCAGTCCTAAACCCTCCTCCCATTTCACATACCAGAGCCTGGAGGTTATCTGGCCAGATCACCTCAAATGTTATGGCTGTCCTTTGATTACTCATGAGATGCTAAGGTGGGGGTAGAGTAACCTCTCGGAATTGCACCTCTGGACCAAATACATCAAAATATCACATAAACTATGTCTTCCACTTTACATCAATAACAGCATATACATTGTAACATAGAAACCATGGCCCCTATTAAATTGCTACGATTTTAGAAATTTAGGAATTTAGAAACTCTTCCAGCTACCCGCAAACGATGAGTTACAGGCAGAAAAAACATACGGGCCGTCAAAATCTAAACTCTGTCCTAGCTAAGCCTTTTGTGGTATGTCAAGCCTCTAAATGTTACTATTGCAAATCGCTATTAAATTGCTACGAATCACCAAGGATGCACTGGCGTTCAAACCCGTAAACAACAAATGGAGCACCACATTTTACAGCCTCCAAATAGGACCCACTGTAAAAGACAATATAAACACACCACTGGACCTTAAAATATGGGGAAAGCAATGAAAGGCATTACAATAAATACAAATAAAAAATAGGCATTTAAAACATTTTTTTATCATATGTTGGAATGGTCATGCATATGCCAATATGAAAAGCCATGCTGCAACATGCATAAAGCAATTAAAAAAACACTACCTGATTAAATTGAAACACCAAAACATGAAGCTGCTTGCCATATTAACTCTTTTCACAGATGCTCTAATGGGGATACTGAAAAATAAATATAATTGCATATACATCTCACTCATCACATCTACACTGGGAAAACAAATAGTGGGCAAATGACACCGCCACATCACATATATCAGATACCAAGAGATCATGTTATTATTTGTTGTTCAGTCCTTCAGTCGTGTTTAACTGTCTGTGACCCTATGTATTGCAGCACATATAATTATGTATCTGCCTGTACTGTTCCACAAGGTTTGCATGACGAAGACTGGAGTGGATTGACAGTTCCACCTTCAGTGGACTGTGATTTGTCTGACCTCTCTGCTATGACCTGCCCTCCTAGAGTTACCATACATGGTATAGCTCACAGCTTCATTGAAGTACACAAGCCCCTTCACCACCACAAGGCATCGATCCAGAAGGGGAACATACACCACACTAATCTAATCTAAGCCATCAGGAAGGGCCGCAAACACACATGGAGGCTGTAAAGAGGCATGTGGAGCAGTGAGGCTGTGGACATGGACTGGCTATTGGTTGATTACTGTTGTTAAGCCCACTGAAGACAGTAATTTGTCAGCCTCATAGATTTAATGATGCATGATTGATCCATCTATCCCTTGTATATTCCATGAAGCTGACGTGTCAGTGTCCTTGTTGGTCATCCTATATATATGTAGTGCGTGTGATGTACATGTGGTGGCATGTTGGTGTATGTGATATTCACCTGACGTGGAGGCTGGATCCTGCTGGGCCACCAGGCCTGAAGCTCCAGCGACGGGCACCTGGCTCAGTAGGTCCTTGAGGTCCCTCTCACACTTATTGTAGGTGATAGTCACTCTGGGGCCACCACTTGTTGCTGAGGCTGCAGTCATCTCCTTGGCCATCTTCCTCCTCACCACGACCTGTCTGCTTCACAGACCACAAATCCCTCTGCGCCGTGCAGACTGCTCTTACCGCGGCCGAAACCTCCTTCCATGCCTGGGCCCTAGGCCCGGCCTAACTTCCCTACCCACTAACAGGATAGCAGGCCGCTCACGGATGGCACGCAGGAGTACCACCATCTCCTGGGGGGAGTAATTTGGGGTCCTGTGCGTGCCCCCAGCCTCTTGCTCTCCTGACTGATCCTGGCCTCCCTCAACTGTCCCTGGGGCCTGTGCCTCATCCCCACTACCACCCCCCTTGGATGAGGCCCCTCCCCCTCTGACCCTGAGGACGTTGTGCCTATCAATATGGGCACCTGCCATCCACCTCCCCCTCTATACTTTCCCCCATCGCCTCCTCTCCTCCACTCACCTCCTCCTCTCCTCCTCCACTCACCTTCTCCTCCCACTCCTCCTCAACCTCCTCCATTGCCTCCACCTCCTCCTCCTACACTCTCCTTTACCTCCACCGCCTCCTCTCCTCCACTCTCCTCCTCTCCAACACTCACAATGGCCACCTCTCTCTCCTCCTCACCTCTCCTCCTCTTCTCCTCTCATCCTCTCCATTCCTCTCCCCTCCTCTCTCCTCCCTCCATTTCAATCCCAAAAATAAAATAAGGATAACAGAAAAAAAAGTATTTGTGTATATATTTGTGATGTACATTTTTTTTAGGGTGTGTGTGTGTGTGGGGGGAAGGGTGTATGTGTCGACCTGGCTTTAAGTGTATCTATGTGTGTTATTTACTCTATGTGCATTTGTATACAGAAAACGCAAATAACATATGAGACACGTTACCACACATTACGACCTCGCAAAAATCGTCAGCAACCCGCGGACATGAAAAAATGAAAAACACAATAAATACACACAGCACATACATAAAAAGCTTACCTACAGCAAGAGGGAGCATCCAGGACCTCAAAAAATGAAGTTACACCTTCATTTAACTCAAAAGAGTTTAGACACTAAAAAATTCCGCCGAACAAAACGAAAACGAGGCTACAGCACTCTAAACACTCAAAACACCACAAGAAACATGCAAAACACCACAAAACACCTACGGATATTCCGCTACAGTCGTAATACCACACATTACACACCATTTTAGAACAATGCGGAACTACACAACTACGCTAACGGTTTGGTCTCGCGCACGCACGCTATTACACTGCACACATTCATCACGCTTACACAGCAGCTCCACACCACTAATGCTGCAGCAACATCAAAACAGATTGCCAACTCTTCAACACAATGCTTCCTGCATATATTACTTAAAAATAGGTAAAGTATATTACTTTATTAATCTATTAGTTATTTTATTATTATACACCAAATAGCATTAGCTCACTTACAATTTCATTGCCGTCATTTTTTGACGGGCAATTCGCTAGTATATATATATTTACTCATATGTTATAGTGTTTTTCGTGTTACTATTTTGGTAATCAATACAAATATTCTAAAAAGTGTTGTTTAAGGTACGGCTGCTGTGACAGGGTTAGCTGGGAGTTCTTAAATGCAGTACTTCAAAAATGTGGGTTTGGTAGAGTTTGGTTCAGAGGCGGTAGGAGCGCTATATGATAACCCCACAACATTGATTTCTGGTTACAGCTTTGAGACTGAGACGTTTTCGAATAACTAACTGGTACACGCCAAGGCTGCCCTTTGTCCCCACTCCTATTTGTGTTATTTATAAAGCCTTTAGCTAAATTAATTAGAGCTTATTTAAAGATAATATGAATTAAAATTAGCAATTCTGTTTGCAGACGATATTATTCTGACGCTGACAGATCCAGAAACGTCTTTGATTCATGTTCAAAAAATGCTGGAAGAATTCGGAAACCTTTCATACTTTTAAATAAATAACATGAAAACAGACATAATTGGAAGCGGTATTAGTTGAGATCAATTAATAATACTGAGATCTCATTTCGATTATAACTGGAGTACTAAATGTATTACTCACTTGGGTGTAAGATTTTCTTTTCAGTTAAATTATTTACCATTGGAGAATCTTAATATTATCATAAGACAAATAAGGACTATTCTTCTAGATGGGAAAAAAACGAAATATGACAGGGATGGCCAGAATAGCGGTGGGGAAGATGTCGTTTATTCCTAAAATAACCTATATTGTTAGAAGTGTCCCAGAAGTTGCAAATAAGAATATTATAAATATTTTACAGAAATTGATCAATAATGACCATTATCAGGGTAAAAAAACAAACATAAGACAAGATCTTATTGATAGATCCTTTGTTAAAGGAGGATTAGCTTCACCATTAGAGATGTTGCGAATAGTTCGCCGGCGGACTGTTCCCGGCGAACATAGCATGTTCGCGTTCGCGGCGAACTGCGAACATATGCAATGTTCGATCCGTCCCCTATACTTTATCATTGAGCAATCTTTGACCCTGCAACTCACAGTCAGCAGACACATTCCAGCCAATCAGCATCATACCATGCCTTCCAGACCCTTCTAACTCATGGACAGCAGCCATTTTGGAATCATAACTAACTTGCAGTCTTACTGAGAGGAGGCTGAGTGTAGGTGATACTGCATCAATAGGGAAAACCATAGCTAGGCTACTGTACACAGTGTGCAATACAGTCCTGAAGGACTCTTTTGATCTCTGCTGCAAGGACACCCCTGTGTCTCTTCCCCCCCTTATCATCATCCTCCCCTCACCTTAGCACCCAACCCTAACACCCCTCACACTTATCCATAACACCCAACCTAACACCTAACCCTAACACCCCTCACACTTATCCCTAACACCCCTTACCCTAACCCTAACACCCCTCACACTTATCCCTAACACCTAACCCTAACATCCCTCACCCTAACACCTAACCCTAACACCCCTTACACTTATCCCTAACACCCCTCACCCTAACACCTAACCCTAACACCCCTCACACTTATCCCTAACACTCCTCACCCTAACCCTAACACCCCTCACACTTATCCCTAACACCCCTTACCCTAACCCTAACACCCCTCACACTTATCCCTAACACCTAACCCTAACGTTCCTCACCCTAACACCTAACCCTAACACCCCTTACACTTATCCCTAACACCCCTTACCCTAACACCTAACCCTAACACCCCTCACACTTATCCCTAACACCCCTAACCCTAACACCCCTTACCCTAACCCTAACACCCCTCACACTTATCCCTAACACCTAACATCCCTTACACTTATCCCTAACACCCCTCACCCTAACACCTAACCCTAACACCCCTCACACTTATCCCTAACACCCCTCACCCTAACCCTAACACCCCTCACACTTATCCCTAACACCCCTTACCCTAACCCTAACACCCCTCACACTTATCCCTAACACCTAACCCTAACATCCCTCACCCTAACACCTAACCCTAACACTTATCCCTAACACCCCTTACCCTAACACCTAACCCTAACACCCCTCACACTTATCCCTAACACCCCTCACCCTAACCCTAACACCCTTCACACTTATCCCTAACACCCCTTACCCTAACCCTAACACCCCTCACACTTATCCCTAACACCTAACCCTAACATCCCTTACACTTATCCCTAACACCCCTCACCCTAATACCCCTCACACTTATCCCTAACACCCCTCACCCTAACACTTAACCCTAACATCCCTCACCCTAACACCTAACCCTAACACTCCTCACACTTATCCCTAACACCCCTCACCCTAACCCTAACACCCCTCACACTTATCCCTAACACCCCTTACCCTAACCCTAACACCCCTCACACTTATCCCTAACACCTAACCCTAACATCCCTCACCCTAACACCTAACCCTAACACTTATCCCTAACACCCCTTACCCTAACAGCTAACCCTAACACCCCTCACACTTATCCCTAACACCCCTCACCCTAACCCTAACACCCTTCACACTTATCCCTAACACCCCTTACCCTAACCCTAACACCCCTCACACTTATCCCTAACACCTAACCCTAACATCCCTTACACTTATCCCTAACACCCCTCACCCTAACCCCTAACCCTAATACCCCTCACACTTATCCCTAACACCCCTCACCCTAACACCTAACCCTAACACCCCTCACACTTATCCCTAACACCCCTCATACTTATCCCTAACACCTAACCCTAACATCCCTCACCCTAACACCTAACCCTAACACTCCTCACACGTATCCCTAACACCCCTCACCCTAACCCTAACACCCCTCACACTTATCCCTAACACCCCCTACCCTAACCCTAACACCCCTCACACTTATCCCTAACACCTAACCCTAACATCCCTCACCCTAACACCTAACCCTAACACCCCTTACACTTATCCCTAACACCCCTCACCCTAACACCTAACCCTAACACCCCTCAAACGTATCCCTAACACCCCTCACCCTAACCCTAACACCCCTCACACTTATCCCTAACACCCCTTACCCTAACCCTAACACCCCTCACACTTATCCCTAACACCTAACCCTAACATCCCTCACCCTAACACCTAACCCTAACACCCCTTACACTTATCCCTAACACCCCTTATCCTAACACCTAACCCTAACACCCCTCACACTTATCCCTAACACCCCTAACCCTAACACCCCTCACACTTATCCCTAACACCTAACATCCCTTACACTTATCCCTAACACCGCTCACCCTAACACCTAACCCTAACACCCCTCACACTTATCCCTAACACCCCTCACCCTAACCCTAACACCCCTCACACTTATCCCTAACACCCCTTACCCTAACCCTAACACCCCTCATACTTATCCCTAACACCTAACCCTAACATCCCTCACCCTAACACCTAACCCTAACACTCCTCACACGTATCCCTAACACCCCTCACCCTAACCCTAACACCCCTCACACTTATCCCTAACACCCCCTACCCTAACCCTAACACCCCTCACACTTATCCCTAACACCTAACCCTAACATCCCTCACCCTAACACCTAACCCTAACACCCCTTACACTTATCCCTAACACCCCTCACCCTAACACCTAACCCTAACACCCCTCACACGTATCCCTAACACCCCTCACCCTAACCCTAACACCCCTCACACTTATCCCTAACACCCCTTACCCTAACCCTAACACCCCTCACACTTATCCCTAACACCTAACCCTAACATCCCTCACCCTAACACCTAACCCTAACACCCCTTACACTTATCCCTAACACCCCTTATCCTAACACCTAACCCTAACACCCCTCACACTTATCCCTAACACCCCTAACCCTAACACCCCTCACACTTATCCCTAACACCCCTTACCCTAACCCTAACACCCCTCACACTTATCCCTAACACCTAACATCCCTTACACTTATCCCTAACACCCCTCACCCTAACACCTAACCCTAACACCCCTCACACTTATCCCTAACACCCCTCACCCTAACCCTAACACCCCTCACACTTATCCCTAACACCCCTTACCCTAACCCTAACACCCCTCACACTTATCCCTAACACCTAACCCTAACATCCCTCACCCTAACACCTAACCCTAACACCCCTTACACATCCCTAACACCCCTTACCCTAACACCTAACCCTAACACCCCTCACACTTATCCCTAACACCCCTCACCCTAACCCTAACACCCCTCACACTTATCCCTAACACCCCTTACCCTAACCCTAACACCCCTCACACTTATCCCTAACACCTAACCCTAACATCCCTTACACTTATCCCTAACACCCCTCACCCTAACACCTAACCCTAACACCCCTCACACTTATCCCTAACACCCCTCACCCTAACACCTAACCCTAATACCCCCTTACACTTATCCCTAACAGCCCTAACACCTAACCCTAACATCCCTTACCCTAACACCCATCACACTTATCCCTAACACACCTTACCCTAACCATAACACCCCTCACACGTATCCATAACACCCATCAACCTAACACCTAACCCTAACATTCTCACATTTATCCCTAAGACCTAACACCCCTCACACTTATTCCTAACATGCCTCACCCTAACACCCCTTACACTTATCCCTAACACCCCTCACACTTAGCCCTAACACCCCTCACCCTAACACCTAACCCCCTCACCCTTATCCCTAACACCCCTTACCCTAACACCCCTCACACTTATCCCTGTGTCTCTTCCCCCCCTTATCATCAAGGGAGGGGGGAGGATGATGAGGGAGGGGGGAAGAGACACAGGGGAGGATGATGAGGGAGGGGGGAAGAGACACAGGAGATGATGATGAGGGAGGGGGGAAACAGACACAGGGGAGGATGATGAGGGAGAGGGTAAAGAGATACAGGGGAGGGTGGTGAGGAAGGGGGGAAAGAGACACAGGGGATGATGATGAGGGAGGGGGGGAAGAGACACAGGGGAAGATGATGAGGGAGGGGGAAAAGAGACACAGGGGAGGATGATGAGGGAGGGGGGAAAGAGACACGGGAGGATGATGATGGAGTGGGGAAGAGACACAGGGGAGGATGATGATGGAGTGGGGAAGAGACACAGGGGAGGATGATGAGGGAGGGGGGAAGAGACACAGGGGAGGATGATGAGGGAGGGGGTAAAGAGACACAGGGGAGGATGATGATGGAGGGGGATGTTAGGTTATTTATGCCCTTTATGGATTAAAACCAGACTCTGCATCAACTATGTAATTTTCCGTGGGAGTTTTGACATGGATCCCCCTCCGGCATGCCACAGTCCAGGTGTTAGTCCCCTTAAAACAACTTTTCCATCACTATTGTGGCCAGAAAGAGTCCCTGTGGGTTTTAAAATCCGCCTGCCCATTGAAGTCTATGGCGGTTCGCCGGGTTCGCCAGTTCACGAACATTTGCGCGGTTCGCGTTCACGGTTTGCAGACTGAAAATTTTATGTTCGCAACATCACTATTCACCATCGATAAAAGATATCCATTTTTTCTATTTAGGAAATATAAGAATGTATGCTGAATGTATTTTAAATGTTTTTATGTTTTGTAATTGTTTGATTAAAATAAAAGAAAAAAAAAGAAAGAAATAAAAGATATCCATGATGCCATTAAGCGATCACATCTAGTGAGATGGAACAGTGTAAAGAAGACAAGATCTGTTAGCGCCAATCCCCATTCATCTAGATTTTTGGCTTTCACAGCTAAAAGTATCAAGCTTAAAAAATCTTTCGAAAGGAATTAGATCCGTAATTAGATTTTGGTTTAAAAATAAAGATTTAAAGAATCTTTCCTCGTTTCGCACTTTGGGTGCTCCAATCGAGGTATTAAATTATCCGGTACCCTTCCCCACATGTGGTGGTGGTGTGAACGCGTCCAGCCTTTCTGGTCACAGTGTGGGAGCCAGATATCCAAATTATCTGGTAAGGTTTTTTTGATTAATTTGGAGCTTGCTATACTCAATTTGGAGTTGGGGGCTTTGTTCCCACACTGTAAATATTTGATATGCCATATTTTATTTGTGATAACATGGATTCTAGTGAAATCTTGGAAAAGTGTCCATGTCCCTTGCTGGTGGGAAGTAGTTAATACCATTTCAAGAAACCGCAAATTGGAAAATAATTGGATTCCTTATGGTGGCTATGGAAAAAGATCCAAGATTAATTGGTGATTATGGGACCACTATATGAAGGATTATGTTTGAGTAATCTCCTCTATTATTTTGGTCTCATAAATTAAGAGAATAGGTGAGAAATATTTAGAATTATCCTATTTTGTCTTTGAACAGAATTTATGTATTTATTGATTATTGTGACAATAACCTGTAAACAAATCATGGGATGTATGTTTTTTTTATGTTGAAAATGTATTAAAATATATATTTTCTTTTTAAAAGGAGGATTTTTGATTAGATACTAATTATACATTTTATGCCTACTTTGTATATATTTATTTATAAGGTTTTTAAATATGTTAATAATTAGGATTTGGATGTAATATGATTCTATGGTAAGTTTTTTTTTTTCCCGATGGACCACTTCAATGGTAATTATGGTTTTAGTTCATCACTTTGTTATTTCTGAGGGTCTTTGCGGACCACCAAACCACTTTTCCATCAGTGTACATATAGATCAGTATTTAGGCGCTTCTGCATGTCTTTTGCATTTTTATTTATTGTTAGATTTTTTTTTGTAATCCCCGTTGTACTGTGGGGTCATAAATCTCTGGGGTCTGCAGACCACGGTTTGGGACCTTGTTGTGTTGCAAATGATTTATTTTGGACACTAGATGGCGGTGCTTTGCCTGAAATGTAATATGTGTAGTGTAGATCGGAGCCAGTGATTTTATTCTGTTATTTGGCCCTGAATCGTAGCAATTATTAATTTATACAGTGCTTCTCTCCCAGAAGGTGTGATGGGGAGGAGATATTGGTGGTGCAAGTGGTGCATTGCAACAGGGCCCATGCCTCTAGGGGGCCCTTACCACCCGCTACCTCCATCTGTTCTCCACCACCTCTCACTTTCCCTCTCTGTAGCCCAGCGACCTCTAAGTACCCTTGCTGCCTCTCGCTTACCCTGCTGCCTTCATCTACTTTACACTACCTCCTCCTACCCCATACTACCTCTCTCTCACTGCCTCCGGCTGCTGCTCCCCAGTGCCTCCCCCTTACTACTAGCTTCCTCAATTTGCCCCTACCCAGTGCTACATCTGTCTATCCCACTATCTCCCTCTACCCCACTACTTCCTCCCTCTGCCCACTGCTAGCTCACTGCCTCCCTCTACCCATCATTAACTGCCTCTGTGCCTCCCTCTACCCAAGTGCACCCCCCAGTTGTCTGGTTTTACCCCACTACTTCATCCTTCTGTCCCAACTATCTACCCATACCACTAGCTTCCTCCATTTGTCCCTCCTATCTCCGCCCAACCTATGCTACATCTCTCTATCCCCCGTTTTTACCCTCTAGCCGTCGCAAACTCCCTTTAATAATCCACATACCTACCCGGGGGAAAATCCCACTATCCAACACCTACCCACAGCTTCCCCCATCTGTCCGCACTTGTATCCACTTCCCCCATCTGCCCCTCCCTACCTCCCCTGTCTCACCAAGTCCCCCATTGCTACCCTCTACACCTAGATACCCATATAAAATGATGCAAAATTATGCACTTAGGGCACAAAAAAACCTAATTTGATCCATTGAAACAAAGATTCCAATTGATAATGAGATATCAGTACCTTAAGTAGCAATGAGACCCTAAAGGGATTGTCTCAGTTGTCCCAGACTCATGTGACTGCACTCAAGACAATGGACTCTGAGGCTAATCATTAGTTAAAACAAAAAAGAGAAGTGTAGGAAAGGAGGAGAGTGGTGGGGAGGAGGAGAGGAGTGGTGGAGAGGAGGAGGAGAGGAGTGTAGAGGAGGAGGTGGGTGATGGCAAGGTGGCCCAAGCAGTAGGAACACCCAGAAGAGGGACAGAGGGGAAGGGGCCTGATGCCAAGGGGGGGGGGGGTAGTTCAGGGGAGGGACAGGCCTCAGGGACAGGTCAGAGAGGTAAGGATCCTCATCCACAGTCAGGAGGGCAAGAAGCTAAGGGCAAGCACAGGGCCTATAATTGTGGTCCTCCTTGGTGCTATCCGAGGCTGCCCCATGATCCTTGCAGGGGGGAAGGAAGTAAGCTAGGGCCTAGGGCTCAGGCATGGAAGGAGGTAGCGGCTGAGGTTACAGCAGTAGGCACAGCACCAAGGGATGTGAGGTCTGTCAAGCACTAGTTTGACGACATCAGCACCAAGGTGAGGAAGTTGATGGCCAAGGAGGACAAGAACGTGACTGTGACCTTATAATAAGTGGTAGAGAGTAGCCAAGGACCTTCTGAGACAGGTGCCCGCCGCTGGAGCTACAGGCCTGGACCCCAGAAGACCTCCATGCCAAGTGAATATCACATACACCAACATGACACCACATGTACATCACACACACTACACGTGTACATGATGACCAACAAGGACATCGACATGTCAGCTCCATGAAATTAACAAGGGATAGATGGATGTGTCATTAAATCCATGAAGCTGGCAAATCCCTGTCATTCCTGGGCACAACAAGAGTAATCAAGCAATGGAGTCCATGTATTGGTGTGCCCACTGCAGCGTATGCAGTTACAGACTGAAGCTGGAATCAAGATAGCGTTAGGAGCCAAGAACGATCAAGACCATAAACCAAGGAATAGATCACATCTAGCAAATGATAGCTAATCTGAGTTGCAATTGGGAGATTCACCCAGGTTCAAGCCTAAATGTCAGATAGGAATGCACACAAAACAATGTATTATTCATCATACTAATGACATATACCTTTTTTTTTTTCTCTTTCAGCATCAAGGAGGTCTATGTTCAGTGGCAGGCCAGAGGTGGGGGCATTGGTTCCATCAGAGCAGGAAGTGGAGGAGCAGGCCCCTGCCCAGCAGTAGCCGGCGCAGGGGGAGGAGGAGACAAATGGAGCCGAGGGCCCTGGTTCGGAGGAGGATGTAATATGGCTGGTGGGGTCACCATCTGGACCTCCAGCCACACTGCCGGGATTCGACCCCACTATCCCCCTCCTCCAGAGACTGAGGCTATCGCTAGGGCACTCCAACTGGAGTGAGGACACCAGCCAGCCACCACCTCCTCCTTCCAACAGCAGTACAGTGGACTGGCCGCCACCACAAGCACCAGGCCCAACCACACCACCGCCCATTCAGCAACACCCACCAGCCGGGCCCCAAACCCTCCCCACCAGGCCACGCCCCAGGGGCCTCCATCCCCAACATCAGGCCAGGCTGATTAGGCGGAAATGCTGGTCCTCATGCGGCAGCAGTTGGAGTGTCTTTGGGGGGATCCAGGCCAGCATCTCCGCCACTCATGTGGAGGTAAAGCGCAGCCTGGCAAGGTGCAATAGGAAGTAGAGGAGGCACCACCTTATGACTGAGTCGTACCTGGCCGGGCTGCTTAGGATTGGGGCAGAGTAACTGCTGAAGCCATGCCTAGGCTCTTCCTCCCCGGAGGCATCCCCTGGCCACCCGCAGCCCGACCCCTCCCACCATTCCACCACCACTGCAGGTGCCGCAACCTCCCGGCGTGTTGCCCCACCACCACCAGGGAGAAGGTGGCCAGCCACAAGGTATTTCGGACATGTGGCTAGGCGGAGTTTGTGCTTTCTCAACAGCACTCCTCAGTGACAATCTATTGGTCACAATGTTAACCTAATCTAGCCTGGCTACAGAGTCTTGGATCTTGGCCTATGTGATGGTGATATTTTGTATGCAGATGGCTACCTCCCATCTCATGGTCCATGATCCTCTTCTCTGTGGACACGTAGGGTTCTGTTGAACATGTCACCAACTGAATGCCACTGAGGAATGCTGAGAAGAGAAGAAATGTTGCAGTTCCTATATTTTTTTAAGGCCTTATTTTGTAGGTATTTTGTAGGCGCTCATTGTGAGGCCTGCAAGACTTTAAAAAAGGCTGGCAATGAGCACCGAAGGAAAAATAATCTGCAGAATGGATAGTGTCAGGCCCAGTGTCTTTGGTTGAGTCTCTGCAGAAAATACATTTAATTGTTTCTTAAATGTTACCTGGGTATGTGTTTCTTTTGTAAGTCACATTTCCCTAAAATGTTAGTGTTTTCCAATAATTATGTCAGCTTCTCCATAGAATTGATTTGAGATATTATCTGCAACCAAGGTCTTCCTCAGGTTACTAGTTTTCTAAAAACATATCACCATGGATTAGTTGTGCCAGATGGGTTATCTATAGATCTAATACATCAGTACAGTAGCTACGAGAGCCTCTCCTGTCTATGGATTGGTAATGCCAGAGGGGATATCTATAGATCTAATATCTTGATACAGCAACACTGAGAGGTTCTCCTGTTTATGGATTGGTGGTGCCAGAGGAGTTATCTATAGATCTAATATCTCAATACAGCAACTCTGAGAGGTTCTCCTGTGTATGGATTGGTGGTGCCAGAGAGGCTATCTATAGATCTAATATATCAATATAGCAGCCCAGAGGGCCTCTCCTGACTATGGATTGGTGGTGCCAGAGGGGTTATCTGTAGATCTAATATCTCAAATCAATATAGCAGCCCAGAGGGCCTCTCCTGACTATGGATTGGTGGTGCCATAGGGGTTATCTATAGATCTAATGTATCAATATAGCAGCTCAGAGGGTGTCTTCTATCTATGGATTATGGATTATGCCAGAGGGGTTATCTGTAGATCTAATATTTCAAAATAGCAACTCTGAGAGCCTCTCCTGTACATGGATTTGTTGTTTCAGAGGGTTTACCTATAGATCTAATACATCAATACAGCAGCTCCAATGGTGTCTCCTGTCTATGGATTGGTGGTGCCAGAGCGGTTATCTATAGATCTAATATATATATGTAGCAGCTCTGAGAGGTTTTCCTCTCTATGGATTAGTTGTCAGAGGGGTTATCTATAGATCTACAGCAGCTCTGAGAGGTCCTTTTGTGTATGGATTAGTTATACCAGAGGGGTTATCTATGGCTGTAATACATCAATACAACTCAAAGAGGTTCTCCTGTACATGGATTGGTTGTCTCAGAGGGTTTATCTATATATCTAATACATCTATGTAGCAACTGATAGGTTTTCCTCTCTATGGATTAGTTGTGTCAGATGGGTTATCTATAGCTCTAATACATCAATACAACTCAGAGAGGCTCTCCTGTGTATGGAGTAGTTGTATTTTAAACTTGAAGAAAAAGTAACACAATCGGGAGCTGATCACTAAATTAACTATGCTGTAATTGGAAAGTTATTTAACATTAAACTTGTATTGATGTTCATTAGAATTATTTTTTGATTAAATTTTTTTCTTATAGTTGTAAAGTAACTGTAAATATTAATTTGAACATAGAAAGTATTAAATAGCATTGACAACATATAGCATTATAATATTTTATACCCTTGTATAAGGGTATTATTTAGTACTTTTACTATGTTTTTATGGGACAGAAAACAAGTTGCGGAAGACTGTGATATCTTATCATAATGACCTGCATCCTATGATGCACAATGTTTAATAGGTGCTGTGTATAAATACAAATCCCTGTGTTTTAACTTTATTCACCCTGATCCTGAGACAGATAAGAGAGGAACATGGTTTGAGGTAAAAGAGAAATAATAATACCATGTAATACTATCTTGTAGAGTTATTTGGTAAATGGATTACACTTTCCTGGAGTTGTCCTACTGAGTTTCCTCCAGGAGTTGTCTATGGATCTCGGAGGAGAAATAATCAGAAAGTACAAAATCATATGTATAGTGAAGGTTAACTTTGAAACATTTGTAATCCAAACAAACTATAAAAACTTGTCCATGAGGTTTTTTCCAGTATGTCCAAGTAAGAACTCATGGAGTGGGGTCAGTGGGTCAGCCTCTGGGTGTGAGAATGTTTCTTCCAGTTGGATTGGTTCTTGAGAAAACAAATTGAGTAGGGTGGGATAATGCAATTTCTGAGATCCAACCATAAATTTTGGAAAGCAGATCACATGTCAATAAAAGGCAACGGCTAGAATAAGAGGGCATGGCCCAGAATTTCAGGAATGTGAGCAAGTGCTCCATTGCTGAAAGAGTTATGGACACATGGGGGTAACCCCACCTAACTGTAGCGGGTAACAGAAAAAGGGAATTCAAAAAAGGAAAGGGCCATCATAGAAGAAGGGTAAAGAAAGGTTTGAGGATGCAAAGAAGTAGGCAGACAAAATAAGACTGTCTAAGGTCTTGCATCATCAGCTTCCACATTTTCATGTGACTTACAGCCAATAAACAATGGCCGCTTGTATTGATAATAAAAACAAACTTTCATGTCACGTAGGTACCAGTCTATAATAAACAAAGGTCATCAGTTAACATACATGATTGCAAAGTTTTTACAGTCAACTTAATAAATAAAATCCCACTTGATATATTTTATTTATCTTCCTTAAATCAAACCCAACTGAACTGGTATTGGCGTCTCGGTAACACCACATCCATGGATAGATCTTTCTGCTCCTTTTCTGAGTCTATGAATTGGTAGCCCAGTAGGTCCATAGCTCCCTTACACACCTCTTGAATCTTCTTGATCTTTTCGAAGGACAGTATGTTCCTCCAAGCCTGGGACACATTTATAGCGTCTCTTGAAGTGATTTTGAAGGCTTCCTTCCTCTTTCCTGGTCCTTCTCCATGAGTTATATTATAGATCCAGTTTTCAAGTTTGTTTGTTAATTTCAAGTTAGCAAATTTATACATCTCAGTAATTTCTCTTAATGGATCTCGAACCATGTCCTCGTATCGGACCAACATGTATCGGTCTTTGAGAAACTTAGGAGCCTTATGGCTAGCGGTTTCATAGATTTGGACATGACTTCGACAGATTCCACGCATCACCTCATAGTTTTTATCATCCACCTTTGTGCCATTGGTATTGAGAACGATACCATTGTCACGGGCCAAAGCTTTCACCGCTTGTTCGCGGGATTTGACAACAGCCCTGGGATCTCGTACAAGGTGTATGATTTTTAGATTTAAGGAAGGGTCATTCAGAAGAGGATACAAGACTTTCAGGTCAAAGAAGCGAACCTCTTTCAGTACAATATGACTATAGATTTTACATGCTTCTTCAGCTTTACTTAATGGATACTTCCCACAAAGAGTCTTACACTCCATTTCATTTGTGATGTGATCGCCAGTGAAGGCGTTGCATGCAGGATATGAGCACAGGGCTCTGCTGGTAGCCCATTGGAAAATATCTGAGACATTACTGTTTTCTCGTATATATGCATCAAACACAGACATATCACACTGGAAGACAGATCTGACCAGGTCCCTCACTGCCATGCGAAGAACACTGGCACTGTTCTGATACATGGTTACCCAAACATGCCAAGCTGGCTCCATCAAGTAGAAGACATCTGGGTGCTGGCTGAAGACTTGTCCAACAAAAGAGGACCCTGACCTCCATGAGGAAATTATGAGAATGTGGACTTTACCAGCTTTCTCGTCATTGTTTGACTGGAAACCAATATGTTGCGAATATAACAAAACCAGTAAAATGATTTGGATTCCAATAAATGCAGCAACAAAAGGGCCATTGATCCGTATTCGAGTCATGACAGCTCACTATGGAAAAGAAGAAAGATTGTGTAAGAACACTTTAAAATAATTCTTTACATTTTCTGTCCCCTCCTAAAATGTTATTTGTGGTCCCTATATGTAATGTTTCTATGTGAAGGCACCTTCTCCATGGCTCCCATAACATGTATGGCCAGCTGTTTATGTGTATATTTTTTGTCTACAGTAGTATAAATGTATGTAGTACCACACATATGTATAAATGATTGTGCCGGTTTGGATATGGAGGTTGGCCATCTGTCTTCCATTGGTAGCCATCCAAAACAAACCTCCGCAGTATACTCAGAAGTTCTGGTTGGATTGAGATGAACATGTCCATGTCCTGCTGCTGTGCTAATCTCATCCAGTTTGTGTCTAAAGCGCTAAAACTGTGGTCAGATTAATTTACTGTCCAATATTGTGACCTGAACAAGAGTCAGGATCTGTGAGAAACACGTTGAAAATCACTGAAAGTAACCAAAACTGAAAAACAAATATGTTCGAAATTTTATTAGAATCCCCCTAATCACTGCTTGGAGGGAAGAGTGGAAGAGGGGTGAGAGGGAAAGGAGAGAGAGAGAAGGGGGTGAGGGGGAAAGAAGGGGAAGAAAAGGGAGGGAGGTGTGGGAGAGAGAAGTGGGGGCAGGAGTGAAAGGGATGAGAGAGAAGGGGGTGAGGGGGAAAGAAGGGGAAGAAAAGGGAAAGAGGTGTGGGAGAGAGAAGAGTGGGGGCAGGAGTGAGAGGGAAAGGAGAGAGAGGGGGGGGTGAGGGGGAAAGAAGGGGAAGGAAAGGGAGGGAGGTGTGGGAGAGAAGAGTGGGGACAGGAGTGAGCGGGAAAGGAGAGAGGGGGAGGGGTGAGGGGGAAAGAAGGGGAAGGAAAGGGAGGGAGGTGTGGGAGAGAAGAGTGGGGACAGGAGTGAGAGGGATGAGAGAGAAGTGGAGGGGAATGAGAGGGGAGAGGAGTGGGAGAGAGGAGTGAGAGGGAAGAGAGAGAAGGGGAATGAGAGGGGAAAGGAGTGGGAGAGAAGAGAGAGAAGTGAGAGAAAGGAGGGAAAGAAAGGAGGGAGAAGTGTGGGAGAGAGAAGAGTGGGGACAGGAGTGAGAGGGAGGAGAGAGAAGGGGAGGGGAATGAGAGGGGAGAAAGGAGTGAGAGGGAAGAGAGAGGGGGGGAGAGGGAAGAGAGAAGAGTGAGAGGGAAGAGAGAGGCGTGAGAGGGAAGAGAGAGGAGTGAAGGGGAAAGGAGGGGAAGAAAAGAGAGAGAGGTGTGGGAGAGAGAAGAGTGGGGACAGGAGTGAGAGGGACGAGAGATAAGGGGAAGGGAAAGGAGTGGGATAGAGGAGTAAGAGGGAAGAGAGAGGAAAGAGAGAGAAAGGAGGGGAAGAAAAGAGAGAGAAGTGTGGGGACAGGAGTGAGAGGGACAAGAGAGAATTGGAGGGGAATGAGAGGGGAGAGAGGAGTGAGAGGGATGAGAGAGAGGGGGGGAGGAACGAGAGGAGTGAAAGAAGTGCGAGATGGGAGAGGAGTGAGGAATGGGAGAGGGGAATGAGAGGAGGGCGAAGCATGAGATGGAAGGGGGGATGAAAGAAGAGAGAGAGGAGTGAGAGGGAAGAGAGAGGAGTAAGAGGGAATGGAGGGGAAGAAAAGAGAGAGGCATGGGGGAGAGACGAGTGGGGACAGGAGTGAGAGGGATGAGAGAGGGGGGAGAGGAACAAGAGGAATGAAAGAGGCATGAGATGGAAGGGGGGAATGAAAGAAGAGAGAGGAGTAGGAGAACAGAGTGAGAGGGAAAGGAGGGGAAGAAAAGAAGAAATGGAAAGAGAGGGACAAGAGAGAGGGGTAGAAGAATGAGAGGAGTGAAAGAGGAGAGGAGTGAGGGGTAGGAAAGAGGAGGGGGTAAAGTGAAAGGAGGTGAAGGAAAGAGAGAGAGGATTGAGAGTAAGAAAAGGGGAAAAAGAGGGAGAGAAGTTGGAGAGATGGTAGAGAGAAGAGTGAGAGGAGAGAAAGAAGAGTGGGAGAGAGGATTGGAAGCAAGGAGAAAAAGGAGTGAGAAGAGGGAAAGAAGAGAAAGAAAGGGGAGATAAATGAAAATAGTGAAAGAAAAGTGAGAGAGAAGAAAGAGTGAGAGACAGGAGTGAGAAGGAGGCAGTAGAGAAGCATGAAATAAAGAGAGTGGGAGGTTTGTGAGATAAGAACAGTGTGAGGAGAAGAGAGTGAGAGAGAGAGCGAGAGAGAGAGAGAGAGAGAGAGGGTAATAGACATTAGGATGGTAGAGGTGGGAAGGAGGATAGAGTGAGATTAAGTGATGAGGGATAGAGGTGAGAAGGAGGAGGGAGAGTCTGGGAAGAGACAAAGAGATTAGAAAGATTATGAAGAGACGTGAAGAGAGATTAGAGTGACTCCCCCTCATCTCCTCTCTTGCTCCTTCCCCCCTTTTTTCTCTCTCTCACTCCTTCCCCCTTCTCATCTCCTGTCTTGCTCCTTTCCTCTCTCCCTTTCTTTCTTTCTTTCTTTCACTCTATCTCTCCCTCTCCCCCTTTCCCTCCCCCCCTCGCTCCCTCTCCCCCGTTCCCTTCCTCCCCTCACTTTCCCTTTCCCTGTCGCCCTCATCTCTCTCTCCTTTCTTGCTCCTTCTCCCCCTTTTTTTTCCTCTCCCTTTCTTACTTTCTCTTTATTTCTCCCCCTTCCCCCCCTCGCTCCCTCTCCCCCTTTCCCTTCCTCTCCTCCCCTCACTTTCCCTTTTTCTGTCGCCCTCAACTCTCTCTCCTATCTTGCTCCTTTTCCCCTTTTTTTCTCTCTCTCCCCCTTTCTTTTTTCTCTCTATCTCTCCCTCTCCTTCTCCCCCTTCCCCCCTCGCTCCCTCTCCCTCTTTCCCTTCCTCTCCTCCCCTCACTTTCCCTTCTCTCTCTCTCCTTGCTGGAGGCTCAGAGCATGTGAGGGATTCAGCCTCTATTTCAGAGCAAGTCCCAAGATCCCTGTTAGGAAATTACCTAAGAATTAAATCTCTAAAGTTTCCCTTCCACTAATAAGCTCATAAATTGGAAATGTTATTCTGTATAATTAAAGTTCATTTTATTCACTACAGTAAATTCACCTCAAGAGGGTGAGAAATATCACAGGGACAGAGCGGTTTGTGATTCCGCAAGAAAAATAAACAACTAGAAGATAAGAAAATTATCAGAAAAGCAATATAAAAATAACATAAAAGGGCATGAACCCATATTATTGTGACTGAAGGAGCAGCTTCTGAGCATTACAAGATAATTACTGGAAGGATTAAATACAAGCACTGGAAAAACACCAGGCAAGCTTTTCATCCTTCTGCAATCTACATTTGCAACAAAGTCAGCAGAAAACAGGTCTAAACTGTACGTGGGAGGAGTAATGATAATATAGGCTGAGTAGTGCTCATTGACAATCACAGTAATTGTGCTACCCACCTTCCAGCTCCTTGTAGAGTATGTCCCAAACCAAAGACGTCTTGCACTAATCACTTAGGGCTCTAATAAATTGTCAAAATCGCAATTACTGAAGGCCATAATGTGGCCCGCAAAAGTTACTGCTATTTAATTGGCCTCTTCTAGCTACCTGCAATCTATTTGCGAGCTACAGGCTAAAAAAAATTCCTGCGGTTGTCAAAATCGTAACTGCAAACCGTCTAAGCCTTTGGTCTTTTTAAGCAGCAAATGTTCCAATCGATAAAAACGCAAATCGCTGTTAAATTGCAACAATTACCAAAGCCCGTAAATGGCAAATGTAGCCGAAAATTCTACGAGTGCTAGAGAGGATTCGCCAGGGGGTTAAACCTGTTCTTAACACCATAAAAAACAATTAAAAAAAATCAATACTGCACGGAAAAGGTGATGGCAGACAGAATTAATTGCACAACAGTCTCAAGCTCGAAAATCTGCAATAAAATAAAAAAATTACGTTTATTTTCCGAGTTATATCAATCTTGATAATCAAGGAGCTAATACATATTAGGCCACCCACATGGACTATAACAGTATCGTCATTTATTTTTATTGATTTTTAAATTGCCAGATTAAATGCCATGTTTTACTGATGACGGTCTCATTTACTATTGGCTGTTATTAAATCATTACTTACAGGCTTACAGGCTTGCTTAATTGATCATGATCATGCCCTGAAATGCTACTTACTTGGCTTTCGGCCAGGTAGCTACGGGCTTGTTCCATTAAAATAATCTGTAACTCTTGCAATTTAATAAGGTCCATAGTGTATTATTATCTTTTATTTATGAAGTGCCAAAATATCCTGAAGTGATATAATTTATACCCATAGTTTATACCCATTCTCTGTTATTCTGTGAATCTCAATGCAATTATTTTACAAAAAAATTGTATTTGTATTTATTTGAATTTGAAATAAAAATATTGCACAAGATGTAGTTTTACGAGCACTGAGTGTACAATGTTATATGGGTATGTCCTGGAAATGAAGCTCCAAAAGCACAAGCTCCCTGCAACAACACTCACTGCACCACTACCCCACTCCCTGCACCACTATCTAACTCCCCGTACCACTACCTCATTCTCTGTACCACTATCTAACTCCCCGCACCACTACCACACTCTCTGTACCACTATCTAACTCCCCGTACCACTACCTCATTCTCTGTACCACTATCTAACTCACTGCACCCCTACCTCACTCCTGGCACCACTATCTAACTCCCCGCACCATTACCTCACTCTCTGTACCACTATCTAACTCCCCGCACCATTGCCTCACTCTCTGTACCACTATCTAACTCCCTGCACCACTACCTCACTCTCTCTACTACTATCTAACTCCCCGCACCACTACCTCACTCTCTGTACCACTATCTAACTCACTGCACCCCTACCTCACTCCCGGCACCACTATCTAACTCCCCGCACCACTACCTCACTCTCTGTACCACTACCTAACTCACTGCACCCCTACCTCACTCCCGGCACCACTATCTAACTCCCCGCACCACTACCTCACTCTCTGTACACATATCTCACTCCCTGCACCACTACCTCACTCTCTGTACAAATATCTTACTCCCCGCACCACTACCTCACTCTCTGCACCACTATCTAACTCCCTGCACCACTACCTCACTCTCTGTACCACTACCTCACTCCCTGCACCACTATCTAACTCCCCGCACCACTACCTCACTCTCTGTACAAATATCTCACTCCCTGCACCACTACCTCACTCTCTGTACAAATATCTCAATCCCTGCACCACTTCCTCACTCTCTGTACCACTATCTAACTCACTGCACCCCTACCTCACTCTCTGTACCACTATCTAACTCCCGCACCACTACTTCACTCTCTGTACCACTATCTAACTCCCTGCACCACTACCTCACTCCCTGCACCACTATCTCACTCCCCGCACCACTACCTCACTCCCTGCACCACTATCTAACTCCCTGCACCACTACCTCACTCTCTGTACCACTACCTAACTCACTGCAACCCTACCTCACTCCCTGCACCACTATCTAACTACCCACACCACTACCTCACTCTCTGTACCACTATCTAACTCCCCGCACCACAACCTCACTCTCTGTACCACTATCTAACTCCCTGCACCACAACCTCACTCTCTGTACAAATATCTCACTCCCTGCACCACAACCTCACTCTCTGTGCCACTATCTAACTCACTGCACCACTACCTCACCGCTGTACAAATATCTCACTCCCCGCACCACAACCTCACTCCCTGCACCACTATCTAACTCCCCGCACCACTACCCCACTCTCTGTACCACTTCCTCACTCCCCGCACCACTACCCCCCTCTCTGTACCACTTCCTCACTCCCGGCACCACTACCCCCCTCCCTGTACCACTACCCCAATCTCTATACCACTACCCCACTCTCTGTACCACTACCCCACTCTCTGTACCAATTTCTCACTCCCTGCACCACTACCCCACTCTCTGTGCCACTACCCCACTCTCTGTACCACTTCCTCACTCCCCGCACCACTACCCCACTCTCTGTACCACTTCCTCACTCCCCTCACCACTACCCCACTCTCTGTACCACTTCCTCACTCCCGGCACCACTACCCCCCTCCCTGTACCACTACCCCAATCTCTATACCACTACCCCACTCTCTGTACCACTACCCCACTCTCTGTACCAATTTCTCACTCCCTGCACCACTACCCCACTCTCTATACCACTACCCCCCTCCCTGTACCACTACCCCACTCTCTATACCACTACCCCACTCTCTGTACCACTACCCCACTCTCTGTACAAATTTCTCACTCCCTGCACCACTACCCCACTCTCTGTACCACTTCCTCACTCCCCGCACCACTACCCAACTCTCTGTCCCACTGCAGCACTCACTGCGGTCTGATTTACACCAGTCAGACACCAGAACACAGAGCAAGAAGCCTGCTACAGCTGCCCTGCCCCTAATTATTCAAGAAGGATGGAGCTAAGCAGCAAAGCATGTCAGTATGAATCCTATACAAGCAAGAGCTTTAAAGTATAACTACCAGCATTACAGAATTTTATACATTATAAATCAAGTGTACTTATGTATGTGCTGTCATGTTAAAATACATATATTCAATACAAGATTAATATAGTTTAAGACCCTGCAAAAAAAAAAATATATACATAGTTCAAATAAATAATATTTCTTTATAATGTATTTTATAAAAAGTGCGTTCTGGTCTTTTCCGGGTGACATTTTGTTTTTCGAAGGATTAATAAAGTCTATTATCAAATGGATTTTGAATCTTAAATATTGATCTCTAGAGTATTAAACACATTCCAGTGACATTAGCATCAATATATTTTACAAAGGGCCCGTTACGTCATTTACACCATCCTATCTAATAGTAGGAAGATAAAATGAAGAAAAGTGACTGGCTACAAGTAGGACTTTGGCCAGAAGACATTCCTAGCCCATCCTTATCAGCAGATAACCTGTTTCTTGCAAGATTTATTTCTCATTTTCTCTTTTTCTTTCTTCGACCTGAACTTCAAAAGTTTTCTTGGAATATAACACAAAAGCACAGGGTCGGGGGTCAGGGCTTACTCTTATCTCCTGGTTAAGAGTGACATAGCCAGATATATCCTACAAGGTGGCAGGTAGGACCTCTGCCAGTGAGGGGAGGGGATCCGGGAGAGTTGATAGTACGGGGGGGGGGGGGGGGGGGAGATAGGACAGGCACATATTATGGAATGGGACAGTCACACGAACTGTGGAGTCACATAATATGGAATGGGACAGTCACAAGGACTGGAGAGTGACATAGTATGGAATGGGACAGTCACATGGACTGGGGAGTCACATAATATGGAATGGGACAGTCACACGGACTGGAGTGTCACAAAGTATGGAATGGGACAGTCACACGGACTGGGGAGTCACATAATATGGAATGGGACAGTCACACGGACTGGAGAGTGACATAGTATGGAATGGGACAGTCACACGGACTAGAGTGTCACATAGTATGGAATGGGACAGTCACACGGACTGGGGAGTCACATAATATGGAATGGGAAAGTCACAAGGACTGGAGAGTGACATAGTATGGAATGGGACAGTCACACGGACTGGAGTGTCACATAGTATGGAATGGGACAGTCACACGGACTGGGGAGTCACATAGTATGGAATGGGACAGTCACACGGACTGGAGTGTCACATAATATGGAATGGGACAGTCACACGGACTGGAGAGTCCCATAGTATGGAATGGGACAGTCACATGGACTGGAGTGTCACATAATATGGAATGGGACAGTCACAAAGACTGGGGAGTCACATAGTATGGAATGGGACAGTCACATGGACTGGAGTGTCACATAATATGGAATGGGACAGTCACACGGACTGGAGAGTCACATAATATGGAATGGGGCAGTCACACGGACTGGGGAGTCACATAGTATGGAATGGGACAGTCACACGGACTGGGGAGTCACATAGTATGGAATGGGACAGTCACATGGACTGGAGTGTCACATAATATGGAATGGGACAGTCACACGAACTGGAGAGTCACATAATATGGAATGGGGCAGTCACACGGACTGGGGAGTCACATAGTATGGAATGGGACAGTCACACGGACTGGAGTGTCACATAATATGGAATGGGACAGTCACACGGACTGGAGAGTCCCATAGTATGGAATGGGACAGTCACATGGACTGGAGTGTCACATAATATGGAATGGGACAGTCACAAAGACTGGGGAGTCACATAGTATGGAATGGGACAGTCACATGGACTGGAGTGTCACATAATATGGAATGGGACAGTCACACGGACTGGAGAGTCACATAATATGGAATGGGGCAGTCACACGGACTGGGGAGTCACATAGTATGGAATGGGACAGTCACACGGACTGGGGAGTCACATAGTATGGAATGGGACAGTCACATGGACTGGAGTGTCACATAATATGGAATGGGACAGTCACACGAACTGGAGAGTCACATAATATGGAATGGGGCAGTCACACGGACTGGGGAGTCACATAGTATGGAATGGGACAGTCACACGGACTGGGGAGTCACATAGTATGGAATGGGACAGTAACAAGGACTGGAGAGTCACATAGTATGGAATGGGACAGTCACATGGACTGGGGAGTCACATAGTATGGAATGGGACAGTCACATGGACTGGAGTGTCACATAATATGGAATGGGACAGTCACACGGACTGGAGAGTCACATAATATGGAATGGGGCAGTCACACGGACTGGGGAGTCACATAGTATGGAATGGGACAGTCACACGGACTGGGGAGTCACATAGTATGGAATGGGACAGTCACACGGACTGGGGAGTCACATAGTATGGAATGGGACAGTCACACGGACTGGGGAGTCACATAGTATGGAATGGGACAGTAACAAGGACTGGAGAGTCACATAGTATGGAATGGGACAGTCACATGGACTGGGGAGTCACATAGTATGGAATGGGACAGTCACATGGACTGGAGTGTCACATAATATGGAATGGGACAGTCACACGGACTGGAGAGTCACATAGTATGGAATGGGACAGTCACATGGACGGGAGTGTCACATAATATGGAATGGGACAGTCACACGGACTGGGGAGTCACATAGTATGGAATGGGACAGTCACATGGACTGGAGAATCACATAGTATGGAATGGGACAGTCACACGGACTGGGGAGTCACATAGTATGGAACGGGACAGTCACATGGACTGGAGTGTCACATAATATGGAATGGGACAGTCACAAAGACTGGGGAGTCACATAGTATGGAATGGGACAGTCACACGGACTGGAGTGTCACATAGTATGGAATGGGACAGTCACACGGACTGGAGTGTCACATAGTATGGAATGGGACAGTCAAACGGATTGGAGTGTCACATAGTATGGAATGGGACAGTCACACGGATTGGAGTGTCACATATTATGGAATGGGACAGTCACACAGACTGGGGAGTCACATAGTATGGAATGGGACAGTCACACGGACTGGGGAGTCACATAGTATGGAATGGGACAGTCACACGGACTGGAGTGTCACATAATATGGAATGGGACAGTCACACGGACGGGGAGTCACATAGTATGGAATGGGACAGTCACACGGACGGGGAGTCACATAGTATGGAATGGGACAGTCACACGGACTGGAGTGTCACATAATATGGAATGGGACAGTCACAAAGACTGGGGAGTCACATAGTATGGAATGGGACAGTCACACGGACTGGAGTGTCACATAGTATGGAATGGGACAGTCACACGGACTGGAGTGTCACATAGTATGGAATGGGACAGTCACACGGACTGGGGAGTCACATAGTATGGAACGGGACAGTCACATGGACTGGAGTGTCACATAATATGGAATGGGACAGTCAAACGGACTGGAGTGTCACATAGTATGGAATGGGACAGTCAAACGGACTGGAGTGTCACATAGTATGGAATGGGACAGTCACACGGACTGGAGTGTCACATAGTATGGAATGGGACAGTCACACGGATTGGAGTGTCACATAGTATGGAATGGGACAGTCACACGGATTGGAGTGTCACATAATATGGAATGGGACAGTCACACGGACTGGAGAGTCCCATAGTATGGAATGGGACAGTCACACGGATGTTATAATGTAAGTGATGTTGGCCACTAGATAGGAAACCTTGGATGCAAATAAGATTTCCACAAAAAAAAATACTTCAACAAAGCAATCCATAATTACAATAATATATGCTAAAACCTTATCTAAATTCAAGTTCAAGTTAAGAAAACAACAATAAATAAACAGAAGCCAAAACATTACTTGGAATTGAGACCCCCAGACCCCACTGGCTTATAACACGATTAATCTGACACAGCACAGTCTTACAAAACAAGAACGTGGAAGTCTTATCATTATGCTCCTGTGTTAGAGTTAATTAATAACTTGGGTAGTGAGATGACCATTTGTGTCAATCATCAGTTTTCAAGCTCAGTTATCTAACACTTCCACTAATTATTTAATAAAAGTCAAGTGCAATTGTATTTATTTATTTTACAATAACTGGGACATTTGCTGTGTTCCTATAGGCTGGGAACACAGAAATCGACACCGAAGGAAGTTAGAGGGAGATAGAGAGGAGGGGGAGAGAGAGAAGGAGAGTGAGGAAGGGGGGGGGGGGGGGGGGGGG
>CM050176.1:57802503-57827503 GCA_027410445.1 Discoglossus pictus
TTTAGTTCATATTTGTATCCGTATCGCTTTTTGACCTGATAAAGAGAGGCATTATCTCTCAAAAGCTCGTCACTTTATTATGAATACGTTTGTCCAATAAAAAAAGGTATCACTATTCACTGCAATACTCGGATTATTCAACTGGATATATATAGTTTATCTGGCAACCAACTAACCGGGACTCTTAAGCAACCGGCACCAGCATCTATTCTCCATTTTTCAAAAAACTCCCACTAAACCGGCACTATCCGGAGCTCGAAACAAAAAAAACAAACAAACAAAAAAAAAAGAAAAAAAAAAACTAACTTTTTATCCAATTAATTTTTGTGGACCTAAATGGCCCGGTTTAGGTGCTAATGCCTTTTTAAAGGCATTTTGTGGGGTTTAAGGGTCATTTAGACCCTTAATTTCAGGGAATCACAATTGACCGGCTACTACAGTTATCCGTCAATAAGGAGTCCCCATGGGTGCCGGATAACAGGGGTTTTACAGTATATATATATATGTCACATTTGAACGTCTAAAACAAGTAAAAAAAATTGTTTCCTGTTTCGAATCCTTAAAAATACAGTGACTGCACTGCACTCTGGGAACCTAGGCAGGGACATACAAATGGGCCCACAAAGGCTTTGCTCTTGTAACCATATTAAACATGGCTTTCTATAAGCATATGCCTGCGGTATTACACAGCTTTAAGCAAAGGCCAGGATACATTAAGTAGAAGCCAGGTAGCCTACCCACAGACAGCGGTTTTGAAGTAACTGCCGGTTCCTAGGTTGTAATTATATATATATATATATATATATATGTGGGTGTGTGCGCGTCACACTTGCCTTTCTTAACCTCTTCCTTGCCGGGCTTCGCCTCCACTTGTATCACAGCCGCCATCAGTGTCCACTCCCGGCCTGGATCTGGCAGGCCTCGCTTGGGTAACTTGTGTCTGTAATGTCCATAGGTCAGAGCAGCGACTTCATCTGCAGAGAGAGGGCTGAGAGACAAAGGTATTATTATTATTCATGCATCTTATTAGCTAATAATAATAGCACATGATGTTATTAGTGATCAGCCCCTGCTCCTATGGCTGATTCCTCAGCACTGTTATCACATTATTAGTTATTAATTACTACAATTGCATAAACAATAATAATAATAATAAAGTAGAAGCTTCCTTGGACACAGAGCCACCCCAGTGAGGTGAGGCCTCAGGATTATTATCATTATCCCTACACATTCTAACCTGCTCATTGTACAGCATGCAGTCAGTCGCGTGTTGGTGACGTCGCAGATCGGCGCGCTAAGCTCTCTGGGAATGCGAGTCCTCCAGTGCATTCATAGCGCGCGGCTTGATTAGGTTAAATTATAGCGGATGGATACCGATAGAGACTGGTGCCAGTACAATAGGTCCCGGCTCTCATAGAAAATGGTATATAGAGAAAATAGTCCCTGCCATTCACAAGTAACCGATAGAGCACAGGAAACTATTACAGGCAGTTATATCTAGTATTGAGGGAAATGTGCTCAAGTGGTTAATACTTCATTTAATTTAACTCTTTAGTGCCAGCACTCCAATTGGAAGAGGGAAACAAGATGTTGTAAAATCAGCTCACTACAATGAGCAATGGCTGCCCACAGAAAGGCGGATGTTTATTTTTTTAGTTAATTAACTACTGTAACGTCCAAGAACAGGAGCTTGAGGTGTTAATTTAAGATAATAATGACATAAATATTAGTCTTTAACATTAAATCACCTTGAAAGTCCACACCCAGCTGCTTGTATCCACCCATTATAAGGTCAGTGGTGGAAGGAGGATTTTGTCAAGCAGCCAGTGCTAATTTTTCAGGCACAAAGTTCATTGTCACACTTTTTTTTCTGGAGACCTGATGTGTTAAAGGGATATCATCAATACTGCAAAGGAAATTGCCCCTTTGTCTTGCTTTGGGAATCTTTTAACAATATGAGGGTGATCAGCTGAGTACTTGACCGTCTTATTTCTCTGGAAATCCATCTATTTTACAGCCTGGTAACTATATTAAGCATTGCCCTGTGTGTCATGTCACCCCAAGAGGAGATTTCTCTAAATGTGATGGTGTTGTCCTACGCTTCAGATCGAAGTAGCTGGGTAGGAGAAAGGATGCAAGCTATCCCAGCACAGCTTGTGCCAGGTATTAGGGTGCTTGGATATCCAGGAGGATCAGCTGGGAAATAGTCAGCGCTTGGAGTATCTTGTGGGAGAGCAACATAAATGCATCATTATCATTATATGGAGCACACCAAATATAATATATAATATATTCATGTTAACGTTTCCAAATACAGAGGAAACTTGTTGTGTGGTCTAACGCTATGCATTATGGGGCTTGGCTGATGTCTACAAAATCCAATCAGAAGAGGAATTGACACAAAAACTAGAGCTAACCCTTATTTTTAGTTGTGTCCGACTCAACTTGGTTTCCAGTTCCAGCTCCAGTGATCCACCATTTGTCTTACCTGTCTGCCATGACCGGCCCACCTTTGATGACCCTACACGGTATAGGTCACAATGTCATTGAGGTACACAAGCCCCTACACCACAAGGTAGTGATCCAGTCACTCCAGCTTCCTAATACAGAGGACTCTTATTTTGTGGCTATATGCTATGCATTATGGGGCTTGGATGTCCAGCTCACCTGATGTCCACACAAATCCACCCTAGTTTTATATTAGAGTTTCCCAATACAGAGGACTCTTGTCGTGTGGTCACCTCATGCATTATGGGTTTGGATGTCCAGCTCAGCCGTTGTCCACACAAATCCACCCTAGTTTCATATTAGAGTTTCCCAATACAGAGGACTCTTCTCGTGTGGTCACCTCATGCATTATGGGTTTGGATGTCCAAGTTCACCTGATGTCCATACATATCCACCCTAGTTTCATATTAGAGTTTCCCAATACAGAGGACTCTTCTTGTGTGGTCTCCTCATGCATTATGGGTTTGGATGTCCAAGTTCACCTGATGTCCATACATATCCACCCTAGTTTCATATTAGAGTTTCCCAATACAGAGGACTCTTCTTGTGTGGTCACCTCATGCATTATAGGGCTTGGATGTCCAGCTCAGCCGTTGTCCACACAAATCCACCCTAGCTTCCTATTACAGTTTCCCAATACAGAGGACTCTTCGTGTGTGGTCACCTCATGCATTATGGGGCTTGGATGTCCAGCTCACCTGATGTCCACAGAAGTCCACCCTAGCTTCCTATTACAGTTTCCCAATACAGAGGACTCTTCTTGTGTTGTCACCTCATGCATTATGGGTTTGGATGTCCAGCTCTCCTGATGTCCACACAAGTCCACCCTAGCTTCCTATTACAGTTTCCCAATACAGAGGACTCTTCTCGTGTGGTCACCTCATGCATTATGGGGCTTGGATGTCCAGCTCACCTGATGTCCACACAAGTCCACCCAGCCACCCTCATTTCATATTACAGTTTCCCAATACAGAGGACTCTTCTTGTGTGGTCACCTCATGCATTATGGGGCTTGGATGTCCAGCTCACCTGATGTCCACACAAGTCCACCCAGCCACCCTCATTTCATATTACAGTTTCCCAATACAGAGGACTCTTCTTGTGTGGTCACCTCATGCATTATGGGTTTGGATGTCCAGCTCTCCTGATGTCCACCCTAGTTTCCTATTACAGTTTCCCAATACAGAGGACTCTTCTCATGTGGTCACCTCATGCATTATGGGTTTGGATGTCCAGCTCACCTGATGTCCACACATATCCACCCTAGTTTCATATTAGAGTTTCCTAATACAGAGGACTCTTCGTGTGGTCACCTCATGCATTATGGGGCTTGGATGTCCAGCTCACCTGAAGTCCACACAAGTCCACCCTAGCTTCCTATTACAGTTTCACAATACAGAGGACTCTTCTTGTGTGGTCACCTCATGCATTATGGGGCTTGGATGTCCAGCTCACCTGAAGTCCACACAAGTCCACCCTAGCTTCCTATTACAGTTTCACAATACAGAGGACTCTTCTTGTGTGGTCACCTCATGCATTATGGGGCTTGGATGTCCAGCTCTCCTGATGTCCACACAAGTCCACCCTAGCTTCCTATTACAGTTTCCCAATACAGAGGACTCTTCGTGTGGTCACCTCATGCATTATGGGTTTGGATGTCCAGCTCTCCTGATGTCCACACAAGTCCACCCTAGTTTCCTATTACAGTTTCCCAATACAGAGGACTCTTCTCGTGTGGTCACCTCATGCATTATGGGGTTGGATGTCCAGCTCACCTGATGTCCACACATATCCACCCAGCCACCCTAGTTTCATATTAGAGTTTCCCAATACAGAGGACTCTTCTTGTGTGGTCACTTCATGCATTATGGGGCCTGGATGTCCACACAAATCCACCCAGCCACCCTACTTTCATACTATTTCCCAATACAGAGGACTCTTCGTGTGGTCACCTCATGCATTATGGGGCTTGGATGTCCAGCTCTCCTGATGTCCACACAAGTCCACCCTACTTTCCTATTACAGTTTCCCAATACAGAGGACTCTTCGTGTGGTCACCTTATGCATTATGGGGCTTGAATGTCCAGCTCTCCTGATGTCCACACAAGTCCACCCTAGTTTCATATTAGAGTTTCCCAATACAGAGGACTCTTCTCGTGTGGTCACCTCATGCATTATGGGGCTTGGATGTCCAGCTCAGCCGATGCCCACACAAGTCCACCCTAGTTTCATATTAGTTTCCCAATACAGAGGACTCTTCTCGTGTGGTCACCTCATGCATTATGGGGTTTGGATGTCTAGCTCACCTGATGTCCACACATATCCACCCAGCCACCCTAGTTTCATATTAGAGTTTCCCAATACAGAGGACTCTTCTCGTGTGGTCACCTCATGCATTATGGGGCTTGGATGTCCAGCTCTCCTGATGTCCACACATATCCACCCTACTTTCCTATTACAGTTTCCCAATACAGAGGACTCTTCTTGTGTGGTCACCTCATGCATTATGGGGCTTGGATGTCCAGCTCTCCTGATGTCCACACAAGTCCACCCTAGTTTCATATTAGAGTTTCCCAATATAGAGGACTCTTCTTGTGTGGTCACCTCATGCATTATGGGGCTTGGATGTCCAGCTCAGCCGATGCCCACACAAGTCCACCCTAGTTTCATATTAGAGTTTCCCAATATAGAGGACTCTTCTTGTGTGGTCACCTCATGCATTATGGGGCTTGGATGTCCAGCTCAGCCGATGCCCACACAAGTCCACCCTAGTTTCATATTAGTTTCCCAATACAGAGGACTCTTCTCGTGTGGTCACCTCATGCATTATGGGGTGTGGATGTCCAGCTCACCTGATGTCCACACATATCCACCCAGCCACCCTAGTTTCATATTAGAGTTTCCCAATACAGAGGACTCTTCTTGTGTGGTCACTTCATGCATTATGGGGCCTGGATGTCCACACAAATCCACCCAGTCACCCTACTTTCATACTATTTCCCAATACAGAGGACTCTTCGTGTGGTCACCTCATGCATTATGGGGCTTGGATGTCCAGCTCTCCTGATGTCCACACAAGTTCACCCTACTTTCCTATTACAGTTTCCCAATACAGAGGACTCTTCTCGTGTGGTCACCTCATGCATTATGGGGCTTGGATGTCCAGCTCAGCCGATGCCCACACAAGTCCACCCTAGTTTCATATTAGAGTTTCCCAATATAGAGGACTCTTCTTGTGTGGTCACCTCATGCATTATGGGGCTTGGATGTCCAGCTCAGCCGATGCCCACACAAGTCCACCCTAGTTTCATATTAGTTTCCCAATACAGAGGACTCTTCTCGTGTGGTCACCTCATGCATTATGGGGTGTGGATGTCCAGCTCACCTGATGTCCACACATATCCACCCAGCCACCCTAGTTTCATATTAGAGTTTCCCAATACAGAGGACTCTTCTTGTGTGGTCACTTCATGCATTATGGGGCCTGGATGTCCACACAAATCCACCCAGTCACCCTACTTTCATACTATTTCCCAATACAGAGGACTCTTCGTGTGGTCACCTCATGCATTATGGGGCTTGGATGTCCAGCTCTCCTGATGTCCACACAAGTTCACCCTACTTTCCTATTACAGTTTCCCAATACAGAGGACTCTTCTCGTGTGGTCACCTCATGCATTATGGGGCTTGGATGTCCAGCTCTCCTGATGTCCACACAAGTCCACCCTAGTTTCATATTAGAGTTTCCCAATACAGAGGACTCTTCCTGTGTGGTCACCTCATGCATTATGGGGCTTGGATGTCCAGCTCAGCCGATGCCCACACAAGTCCACCCTAGTTTCATATTAGAGTTTCCCAATACAGAGGACTCTTCTCGTGTGGTCACCTCATGCATTACGGGGCTTGGATGTCCAGCTCAGCCGATGCCCACACAAGTTCACCCTAGTTTCCTATTAGAGTTTCCCAATACAGAGGACTTTTCTTGTGTGGTCACCTCATGCATTATGGGTTTGGATGTCCAGCTCACATGATGTCCACACAAGTCCACACTAGTTTCAAATTAGAGTTTCCCAATACAGAGGACTCTTCTCGTGTGGTCACCTCATGCATTATGGGTTTGGATGTCCAGCTCTCCTGATGTCCACCCTGGTTTCCTATTACAGTTTCCCAATACAGAGGACTCTTCTTGTGTGGTCTCCTCATGCATTATGGGGTTTGGATGTCCAGCTCTCCTAATGTCCACACAAGTCCACCCTACTTTCATATTACAGTTTCCCAATACAGAGGACTCTTCTCGTGTGGTCACCTCATGCATTATGGGGCTTGGATGTCCAGCTCACCTGATGTCCACACAAGTCCACCCTAGTTTCCTATTAGAGTTTCCCAATACAGAGGACTCTTCTTGTGTGGTCACCTCATGCATTATGGGTTTGGATGTCCAGCTCACCTGATGTCCACACAAGTCCACCCTAGTTTCCTATTAGAGTTTCCCAATACAGAGGACTCTTCTTGTGTGGTCACCTCATGCATTATGGGGCTTGGATGTCCAGCTCACCTGATGTCCACACAAGTCCACCCAGCCACCCTAGTTTCATATTAGAGTTTCCCAATACAGAGGACTCTTCTTGTGTGGTCACCTCATGCATTATGGGGCTTGGATGTCCAGCTCAGCCGTTGTCCACACAAGTCCACCCAGCCACCCTACTTTCATATTACAGTTTCCCAATACAGAGGACTCTTCTTGTGTGGTCACCTCATGCATTATGGGGTTTGGATGTCCAGCTCTCCTGATGTCCACACAAGTCCACCCTACTTTCATATTACAGTTTCCCAATACAGAGGACTCTTCTTGTGTGGTCACCTCATGCATTATGGGGCTTGGATGTCCAGCTCAGCCGATGCCCACAGAAGTCCACCCAGCCATCCTACTTTCATACCATTTCCCAATACAGAGGACTCTTCTTGTGTGGTCACCTCATGCATTATGGGGCTTGGATGTCCAGCTCACCTGATGTCCATACAAGTCCACCCTAGCTTCCTATTACAGTTTCCCAATACAGAGGACTCTTCTCGTTTTGTCACCTCATCCATTATAGGGATTCGGATGTCCACACAAACCCAATCAGCAGAAGAGGTGAGTAGGGACACCAACATGTCTTCCAGGTACAGGTCAGGATGTGATGACATTACCTGGCCACAAACTAGAACAATTGTACTGAAGCATGGACATCCTCAAATCCTGGCCTAGTGGTTGAACACGACCGTCAGGATGGACTGTGTGAGATCTTTACGCCCACAGTTTACAATGAGAAACTTCTATTTATTGATAGAGCCTTGGATTCAGATCGCATCTCTACTCAGAGCTCTTGAGAGATTGCCACAGTAAATAGCCACTTTTGTTGTTCTGTCCTTCAGTCGTGCCCATATGGACGCAGCACACCAGGCACATCTGTGTCTCTCGTTCTTATCTATATGGTTTTCTATGCAAGTATTCTGGAGTGTGTTGCCAGTTCCTTCTCCAGTGGAGAACAATTTGTCTGACCTCTCTGCAATAACCTGCCCATCTTGAGTGACCCTACATGGTACAGCTCACAGCTTCATTGAGGTACACAATCCCCTTCACCACAACAAGGTAATCCAGAAGTGGGAAATAGCCAATTTACAAGAGAGCTAAATAGAATAGTAACCACTGTGAATGGTACAGTGACCCTTTAATTAGCAGTTTGCACACAGCGTGCCAGTCCTAGTCACATCTTCTTAAAGGGATATGGAAGGTTACCAGGTATAGAATACCCCTGTGTATCTATTTACTTTTATGTACTTTATTTTATTAAGAAGTGCTTTTAAGCTCTGTCTAAAATCAAACTAATAGTCCCTGTATGGGTCTGCCCACTGCAACATATGCAGACACAGACTCTGTAAGGCTCCAAGTGTTGTCTCATACTAACCAATCAGCAACATTCTGCCAAGATGTGGCCCCTGATAGGCTAGGATACTACACTGCACATCCAGCCCTACAGAGTCTGTGTCTGCATACACACTTTATCCACTTAAAAAAATATTTTAAAAGACCAGTGTACGCTCCCCATCGCTCCATTTACGATCAGCACAAAAAAAAAAAAAAAAAAAGAGGTTTAGAAATAAATGTGCGAATAAACCTATAACAACCTAAGGGGCTAGTGGACTTGTGCCTGGGACCCTACGTACACTAGCCACAGTGACCAGATGGACTAAGGTTATAATAGCCACAAGGACATGTCTAATACAGGGCTATATGACTTTATAATGGTATACAACCCAAACCATGACTGTTGACCAGTTTATATTCCCCAATGTTAGCCCAAGCAACTGATTATTTGCCCTTGCCCCCCCCCCCCCCCCCAAGTCAATTTAATGTTTTTTAGACTGTTATTTTATGTGTATCATGTGTTTCAAGGTGTAGATATTGCATAGAGTCAATGAAAAATATATTGATAGTAGTACCACTTTATGGGCGACCAGAAGCCAACCGCGATACCCAGTTCCAGGGCTGGGCTAAGGTCCCGGTTGGGTGTGAACTTGCGGTAAGTGATAGATCAGACTCCATAGACGTCTATGGGAGATCCACGGATCTGATCAAGCCATCAAGTATAGTTAAGTAGGCTGTCAGACCGCAATGGAAACGCTTTGTTTTAATAGAAAAAGGTCAAGTGATGTCAAGCACTTTGCAAGCGATATCCCTTTGATCCTTTGTCTCTCAGTTAACCACTAATTGATAAATACTTTATCATAGTCATTGAAAAATATATTGATGGTAGTACCACTTTATGGGCAACCAGAAGCCAACCGCGATTCCCAGTTCCAGGGCTGGGCTAAGGTCCCGGTTGGGTCTGAACTTGCGGTAAGTGGTAGATCAGACTCCATAGACGTCTATGGGAGATCCACGGATCTGATCAAGCCATCAAGTATAGTTAAGTAGGCTGTCAGACCGCAATGGAAACGCTTTGTTTTAATAGAAAAAGGTCAAGTGATGTCAAGCACTTTGCAAGCGATATCCCTTTGATCCTTTGTCTCACAGTTAACCACTAATTGATAAATAATGATCATAGTCATTGTTCCTGCCCCCCCCCCATGCAATTTAATAGGGAGCCCGAATTGTTAAAAATACTGGTTGGCCACCAAAAGTGAATCCACGCAGGGCCACCTCACTCCCCTAGACGACTCAATAAAAGTATCTGTACCTGAGAGGAGGTTGGCTAGGGAACAGGTACACACAACCTCCCTAAAAAAAACACTGGGCACCATGCTTATAGGGCACCATGGGTCCACTAACGAGCACACTACTCTCCACTAGATTCCCAGTTAGGGACTTCCTCTATCACCAGGAGATAAGCCTGACTATCCTGGATCCATGGATCCCCATTTACGGTAAACCCACCCATCACCCACTCGGTCACCAGTGTATATAATACCCTGGCAACTCCTTCTTGTGCACAGACACGGACTGCACTTATAGATAGGTCTGTGGCCCTTTAAATCATCCCATGTGCAAGACATCATACAAACATGTGTTGATATGTGTGTATACACCACAAAAAAGGCTCCTGTTGGCTTGGACACAGAGTGGAAGAAGGTGGATTCAGATAAGTTTCAGCATTTGATCTCCCGGCAGGAAGCAGTCACGAGTTTACTTGCTCGCTCTGACTCACCCCCTTGTGTTTTGGAAAGGACATAACTGTCATGGCAGCTTCCACACACAACAAGTAGGATTTTCTCTTGGGAATAAAAGAAAAAATCACTTATGGCCATGGTTTGCTCTTGAAGAAGGTGCATCAGACAATGGCGACCAGGCATAGTGCACATGCTCAGAACTCCCCAATGAGGTGGTAACGTGCGCATTGATTGTATAATTTATTTGTCAGTATAAAGACGCACACACGATCCCCTGACAAGTACATTATAAACATCTTAAAAGCAGACGGGTCACATGGACGTCCCATCGATGGGTGGCACAAGGTCCATGTGGTCTTTAAGCCTCAGACTGATCACACGGACGTCCCATCGACAGACGGCGCAGGGTCCTTCTTGTTATCGTCAGGCTTCATGGCAGGAAACAGTAGAACTTCCTGTAAGACACAGACATGCATTAATATGTAACATGTGGGACCATCACGGTGAGACGGGGGGGGTCATTCTGCGCACCTTGATATTGTTGGAGTCAGTGAGGAACATGGCGAGACGATCGATGCCCATCCCCCAGCCGGCGGTCGGAGGGAGCCCGTACTCCAGCGCAGTACAGAAGTTATCGTCAATAAACATGGCCTCGTCATCACCGGCGGCTTTAGCCTGAAAAAAAAAAAAAAAAAAATAAGAAAAGAGCCATATAGAGTGTGAGCCGTGAAGGGGGAAGAGAGAGAAAGAGAGAGAGAGGAGAGAGAGAGGAGAGAGAGAGAGAGAAAGAGAGAGGAGAGAGAGAGAAAGAGAGAGAGAGGAGAGAGAGAGAAGGGGAGAGAGAGTAGAGAGAGAGAGAGAGAGAGAGAGAGAGAGCGCGCGAGAGAGAGAGAGAGCGCGAGAGAAAGAGAGAGCGAGAGGGAAGAGAGAGCGAGAGGGAAGAGAGAGCGAGAGGGAAGAGAGAGCGAGAGGGAAGAGAGAGCGAGAGGGAAGAGAGAGCGAGAGGGAAGAGAGAGCGAGAGGGAAGAGAGAGAGGAGAGAGAAAGAGAGAGGGGGAAGAGAGAGAGGAGAGAGAGAGAGAGAGAGGAGAGAGAGATAGGGGAGAGAGAGAAAGAGAGATAGGGGAGAGAGAGAAAGAGAGATAGGGGAGAGAGAGAAAGAGAGTAGCGCGAGAAAGAGAGTAGCGCGAGAAAGAGAGTAGCGCGAGAAAGAGAGTAGCGCGAGAAAGAGAGTAGCGCGAGAAAGAGAGTAGCGCGAGAAAGAGAGTAGCGCGAGAAAGAGAGTAGCGCGAGAAAGAGAGTAGCGCGAGAAAGAGAGTAGCGCGAGAAAGAGAGTAGCGCGAGAAAGAGTAGAGAGAGAAAGAGAGTAGCGCGAGAAAGAGTAGAGAGAGAAAGAGAGTAGAGAGAGAAAGAGAGTAGAGAGAGGAGAAAGAGAGAGCGAGAGAAAGAGAGATAGGGGAGAGAGAGAGAAAGAGAGATAGGGGAGAGAGAGAGAGAAAGAGAGATAGGGGAGAGAGAGAGAAAGAGAGATAGGGGAGAGAGAGAGAAAGAGAGATAGGGGAGAGAGAGAGAAAGAGAGATAGGGGAGAGAGAGAAAGAGAGATAGGGGAGAGAGAGAAAGAGAGTAGAGAGAGGAGAAAGAGAGTAGAGAGAGGAGAAAGAGAGTAGAGAGAGGAGAAAGAGAGTAGAGAGAGGAGAAAGAGAGTAGAGAGAGGAGAAAGAGAGTAGAGAGAGGAGAAAGAGAGTAGAGAGAGGAGAAAGAGAGTAGAGAGAGGAGAAAGAGAGTAGAGAGAGGAGAAAGAGAGTAGAGAGAGTAGAGGAGAAAGAGAGAGCGCGAGAAAGAGAGAGAGCGCGAGAAAGAGAGAGAGCGCGAGAAAGAGAGAGCGCGCGAGAAAGAGAGAGCGCGCGAGAAAGAGAGAGCGCGCGAGAAAGAGAGAGCGCGCGAGAAAGAGAGAGCGCGCGAGAAAGAGAGAGCGCGCGAGAAAGAGAGAGCGCGCGAGAAAGAGAGAGCGCGCGAGAAAGAGAGAGCGCGCGAGAAAGAGAGAGCGCGCGAGAAAGAGAGAGCGCGCGAGAAAGAGAGCGCGCGAGAAAGAGAGAGCGCGCGAGAAAGAGAGAGCGCGCGAGAAAGAGAGAGCGCGCGAGAAAGAGAGAGCGCGCGAGAAAGAGAGAGCGCGCGAGAAAGAGAGAGCGCGCGAGAAAGAGAGAGCGCGCGAGAAAGAGAGAGCGCGCGAGAAAGAGAGAGCGCGCGAGAAAGAGAGAGCGCGCGAGAAAGAGAGAGCGCGCGAGAAAGAGAGAGCGCGCGAGAAAGAGAGAGCGCGCGAGAAAGAGAGAGCGCGCGAGAAAGAGAGAGCGCGCGAGAAAGAGAGAGATAGGGGAGATAGAGGAGAAAGAGAGAGAGAGGAGAGAGAGAAAGAGGGAAGAGAGAGCGAGAAAGAGAGAGCGAGAAAGAGAGAGCGAGAAAGAGAGAGCGAGAAAGAGGGAGCGAGAAAGAGGGAGCGAGAAAGAGGGAGCGAGAAAGAGGGAGCGAGAAAGAGGGAGCGAGAAAGAGGGAGCGAGAAAGAGGGAGCAAGAAAGAGAGAGCGAGAAAGAGAGAGCGAGAAAGAGAGAGCGAGAAAGAGAGAGCGAGAAAGAGAGAGCGAGAAAGAGAGAGCGAGAAAGATAGAGAGAGAGAGCGAGAGAGACAGACAGACAGAATGAGAGAGACTTTTCTCTATCTTGTATCAATTGCTTAAGACACAGACACTGGTAGATAGCAGTACAGAGCGTGGGACGGCATACTAATGTATAGAGGCCAGGAGGTCGGCCACCATTACTACATGTTAGGTTTGGAGGGTATACATGATCTCTTATTGCTAGGTGCTTCACATTGGAAGTTTGTGTCCAGGTAAGTAACTTGTTCAGCTGTCACACCCAGTAATGTCGCACAAGGCTGGTTTATCTACACAAATTGTGCAATAATCATCACTAGAACTTCCTGTATTTATGGCGCCGGTGCTTACGGGCGCAGAATGGTGCCGGAAGCTGTGACTATCTCTTGCCGTCCTGCTGAGCCGGCCCCTCGGCCATGTGCGACTGAACAGCTGAACTATAATAAACTTTATTATTATATCTCTATACTCAGAGTTGGATGCAGACACCGCGGGCCACATGGAGTTTTGAGGGGACCCTCACCCCACTAGTACAGTAGATGGGACAAGCTGGACAAACCTTGGCCTGATCCTCAAACATCTCCCTCTGTCTGATTGGGTCGTTCAGCTCCGTATACGCGTTGCACACCTCCTTCTTCATTACAAATAGCTCAAACCTTTCCGTTAGTCCCTTCTCAGAGCGGTGCCTAAAGGGCAGAAAAAAAGATCTTAGGACAATCTTCTAATGCAGTCTATATGTTATATTGTGTATTAAGAATCAGAGTATGCATTAATTAAGATTGAATTAATAAATAAATTAATGTTAGTGATTGAATACAAAAATCACATATTATAATTGTCGAACTACGAGACGTCGTCACGCTTTGCGTGGTTTGTACGACTTAGGCGATGAGCACTAAAATTTGCTGCACTTGAGCAATGAGCGCCAAAGGCACTCATTGTATGCGAGCTTCACAAAGCGAGGCGAGCAGTGGAAGCAAAGAAACACGCAGGACTTAGCCTCCAAACACTTAGGAAACGCGGTATCGCCTTAGGCTGCAAGCAGTTGACGAACGTGGGACGTAGAAAAAAAACGTTACGAGACGCGGGACTTAGGGTCTCATTCAAATGAGATCCGGCCAATTGAATAGGGCTCTATATAAATATGCTCTGTGCTTAAATAGAGCCCTATTCAATTGGCCAGATCTCATTTGAATGAGGCCCATGGTATTTTAAAAAAATAGAGAGACGAGCCAAAGGACACGTGAGGAGAGGCTCGCAATGAGCGCCGAAGGTCCTTAGAGTATAAAAAGCTTAACATTGTGCGCCCAACAGCATTGCCACGACTTCAAATGTTATTGACCGTGGCTAGTAGTAAGTTCAAATTTGAAGTTTAGTATATTGGACTCCAGCTTCTCTGCCAAATCTATAGCCATCTAATATGTCAATATATTAATATATCTAGATGTAATATTAATATAATAATGTGATATATAATACTAGTGACTTGCCCGTCAAAATAACATTTAGAGCCATGGGAATGCTGTTTGATACACAATGTAAACCATTTTGTACTGTGAGGACCTTCGGCGCTCATTGCGAGCCTCTACTGTCGTGTACTTTCGGTCCTCAGAGAGATATATATTTCTATGTATATGTAGTTAAGTAATAATGAATGATTTCTTAAGTCAATTAATATACTTCAATTATTTATATATTTATAATTGATATATGAAGCGAGCAATAGGCTGAAGAGCTAACAATCTGTTTGTATTTTGCGTCTGCATAGAATATACATTGTGAGTGTTGGTGCCCGGCTTATAAAGTGTAATGAATGTCCCAAGTGCGCATTGTAAACCGGCTGCGTTCGCGAGGTAAAGCCGTTGGGTTATTGTGTAAAGCGGCATTGTATAGTCGTAATGTTATTAATCTGTTACGCGTTTCGTGAGCATTTTACGGCTTTTGTAATAGCGTATTTTGTAGGTTGTAGTGTGACGTGTAAAGTGCTACACGGTTTGCAGTGTTTTGTGCGGTCAGTGTAGCCTCATTTTCATTTTTTTTTTGCGGTGGACATCTTTTCCCCTCGCTTAGGCAATTTTCGGGTGGCGTCTAAATCGAGTGAAATTCTCGTTCCACCTCACTCCTAGACGTCCTGGCTGTTGCCCCATGACGTTTTTGTAATTTTTTGGGGTGTATTTAGTGTGTTTTTATTGTTTTTTCGTTTTCGTCGTTCGGCCGTTAATCTCGTAAATTTTTGCGTCTCGTATCTTTATTTTTTTTCAAGGCCCGCGGCTCGTATTTTTTGTCAACCGCTTGCACGCCAAGGCGATCCCGCATTTAGGAAGTGTTTTTCGGCTAAGTCCCGCGTGTTTCATTGGCTCTTTGTGTTTGTGCTGAAAGTTATAGTGGGTTGTAGTGGCTTAACGGCTCACCTCGCAGCGATGAGTGCCTGGGGCGCTCATCGCCTAAGACGTGTGATGACGTCTCGTAGTTAGACAATATATTATATTATACCCAGAACACCACACTACACCCTAGGTCCGGCCTCTTTCCTGTTCTCTGCCCATACTATTTCTTACCATTTAGCGAGAGGACTCATGATTTGTGGGTGGTCACAGATATAAGTGGGATTTATACACGTCACCTCCAGGAAATCACCAACCAGCTGAAACAAATATGAAGTGAGGTTAAAAATGACTATTTTTATAAAGAAGTTATATAGGGCATAATAACACCTCGCTGTTTAACTGCACAGCAAAGTATTATTAATCTTTAATGAGGTCATTGAAGCAATGAGCATGAGGATGATGGAGCTCAGAGGGGCTGACAGATGTCCTTGGTGTGCGGCAGTCCATAGGGTCACAGAGTCGGACAGTTGAATAAAAATGGTTTGTTTTTCCCATGGAGCCCGATTAGTTTAGAAGACCACTGAGGTTGCGCATTATCCGGGACCGGTCATGTAATAATAATAGGATGGTGTCCTGACCTTGTCTAGCAGCCTGGCCGTGGTCCTAGGGGCTGGACATTCAACAGCCTTCTCCACACAAATATCATCCAACATCTTGCGGGTTTCTGTCCGGAGGAATGAAAAAAATAAAACACATATAATTATTAGTATACAGCAGGGGTGGAGAGAGCGATTCCTCCATCTGTATTGTATACTATGACTGTGTGACAAGCTACAGGTCAATATGGGGGGCAGGGCTAAATTTTCAGCACAAGCAACACAATGATCTCTAAGCTTGAAAGCCGGTGAATGATTGTTTGGCATTTCTCCAATCAGATTGGCCTTATAACCCAATTATAAGTCTCAGCCAAATCCTCCCCCCCCCCCCATCTCATGATGACTTTACCAGGGTGGAGACAATCAGCTTACGTGAAGCAGATACTATAATCTTTGAAAGTGAATATTGCATATAGTTCTTATAAATGCATAAAATATGAAATGTAATAATGATTCGGTGCATAATTAATACAATTATCTCCTCTCGTCACGGCATTACCCAAACATACCTTCAGTTTCAAACTGGTCTGTAGGGGGCAGCTTTTTCCCCAGAACCTTCTCCAGCTCGTGCACCATGCTGATTCTCCTGAATGGAGGGGTGAAGTCTATCTCATAGGCCTGACCCTCAGGCCCCTCTGGGTGGTAGGTGACCTTGTAACCACCCGTGAGGTGCTTCACCATCCCTACAAGACAGACAGTTGTGATGGCAGCCAAGAACCACAATCTTACATGTCAATGTCACGGAGCTCCCCCCCTTATCTCTACATGTCAATGTCACGGAGCCCCCCCCTTATCTCTACATGTCAATGTCACGGAGCCCCCCCCCCCTTATCTCTACATGTCAATGTCACGGAGCCCCCCCCTTATCTCTACATGTCAATGTCACGGAGCCCCCCCCCTTATCTCTACATGTCAATGTCACGGAGCCCCCCCCCTTATCTCTACATGTCAATGTCACGGAGCCCCCCCCCTTATCTCTACATGTCAATGTCACGGAGCCCCCCCCCTTATCTCTACATGTCAATGTCACAGAGCCCCCCCCCTTATCTCTACATGTCAATGTCACAGAGCCCCCCCCCTTATCTCTACATGTCAATGTCACAGAGCCCCCCCCTTATCTCTACATGTCAATGTCACAGAGCCCCCCCCCCTTATCTCTACATGTCAATGTCACAGAGCCCCCCCCCTTATCTCTACATGTCAATGTCACAGAGCCCCCCCCCTTATCTCTACATGTCAATGTCACAGAGCCCCCCCCCTTATCTCTACATGTCAATGTCACAGAGCCCCCCCCCCTTATCTCTACATATCAATGTCACAGAGCCCCCCCCCCCTTATCTCTACATATCAATGTCACAGAGCCCCCCCCCTTATCTCTACATATCAATGTCACAGAGCTCCCCCCCATCTCTACATATCAATGTCACTGAGTCTCCCCCCATCTCTACATATCAATGTCACAGAGCCCCCCCACCATCTCTATATATCAATGTCACAGAGCTCCCCCCCTATCTCTACATATCAATGTCACAGAGCTCCCCCCCTATCTCTACATATCAATGTCACAGAGCCCCCCCCTATCTCTACATATCAATGTCACTGAGTCTCCCCCCCATCTCTACATATCAATGTCACAGAGCCCCCCCACCATCTCTACATATCAATGTCACAGAGCCCCCCCCCACCATCTCTACATATCAATGTCACAGAGCCCCCCCCCACCATCTCTACATATCAATGTCACAGACCCCCCCTCCCCCCTTATCTCTACATGTCAATGTCACAGAGCCCCCCCACCATCTCTACATATCAATGTCACAGAGCTCCCCCCCCCCATCTCTACATGTCAATGTCACAGAGCCCCCTCCCTTATCTCTACATGTCAATGTCACAGAGCCCCCCCCACCATCTCTACATATCAATGTCACAGAGCCCCCCCCCATCTCTACGTATCAATGTCAGAGCCCCTCCCCATCTCTACATATCAATGTCACAGAGCCCCCCCTATCTCTACATATCAATGTCACAGAGCCCCCCCCATCTCTACGTATCAATGTCACAGAGCCCCCCCTATCTCTACATATCAATGTCACAGAGCCCCTCCCCATCTCTACATATCAATGTCACAGAGCCCCCCCTATCTCTACATATCAATGTCACAGAGCCCCCCCTATCTCTACATATCAATGTCACAGAGCCCCCCCCATCTCTACGTATCAATGTCAGAGCCCCTCCCCATCTCTACATATCAATGTCACAGAGCCCCCCCTATCTCTACATATCAATGTCACAGAGCCCCCCCCATCTCTACGTATCAATGTCAGAGCCCCTCCCCATCTCTACATATCAATGTCACAGAGCCCCCCCTATCTCTACATATCAATGTCACAGAGCCCTCCCCATCTCTACATATCAATGTCACAGAGCCCCCCCTATCTCTACATATCAATGTCACAGAGCCCCCCCCTATCTCTACATATCAATGTCACAGAGCCCCCCCCATCTCTACATATCAATGTCACAGAGCCCCCCCCCATCTCTACATATCAATGTCACAGAGCTCCCCCCCCCATCTCTACATATCAATGTCACAGAGCTCCCCCCCTATCTCTACATATCAATGTCACAGAGCCCCCCCTATCTCTACATATCAATGTCACAGAGCTCCCCCACCATCTCTACATATCAATGTCACAGAGCTCCCCCCCTATCTCTACATATCAATGTCACAGAGCCCCCCCCCTATCTCTACATATCAATGTCACAGAGCCCCCCCTATCTCTACATATCAATGTCACAGAGCCCCCCCCCTATCTCTACATATCAATGTCACAGAGCCCCCCCCATCTCTACATATCAATGTCACAGAGCCCCCCCATCTCTACATATCAATGTCACAGAGCCCCCCCCTTATCTCTACATATCAATGTCACAGAGCCCCCCCTATCTCTACATATCAATGTCACAGAGCCCCCCCCCCTATCTCTACATATCAATGTCACAGAGCTCCCCCCCCATCTCTACATATCAATGTCACAGAGCTCCCCCCCTATCTCTACATATCAATGTCACAGAGCCCCCCCCCTATCTCTACATATCAATGTCACAGAGCCCCCCCTATCTCTACATATCAATGTCACAGAGCTCCCCCCCCCATCTCTACATATCACTGTCACAGAGCTCCCCCCCTATCTCTACATATCACTGTCAGAGTCCCCCTCATCTCTTTATAAGCTGTGTCTTTTACACCCTCCACTACTCGCCTCCTTTGATACAAGCGCTGCCCACACCCCAGACAGTGCGCCCCGTGTCCCCCATTTATCATGTACCCGATAGCAGCTTCTCTGTGATCTCCATCAGGTCGTTATAATCTGCATACGCCATGTAAAATTCACACGTTGTGAACTCTGGATTGTGCGTCAGATCGATTCCTTCATTTCTGAACTGGCGGCCAATCTCATAAACGCGGTCAATGCCTCCGACCACCAGCATCTGTACGATGAATAGAGCGCCGAGTATTAGGCAATATCACAGTGGCAGTATTGACTTCTAAAGACAACGTTTATTATAACAATGGCATCTTAAAAAGGAAATTATGTGTCTGAAATAATATATAAACAAGCTGCTCATTAAAGCACCATTTACCTGTAAGAGCTCTTCATGGTGTGAAAGAGCATTGTTATTATTTGTTAAAGTGATCTATATTTGTAATTACACCAACAACATCAAAAAAATCTAAAGTTTTAAGCCTCTGTTTACATACAAAGAGCATCCAGCATACTGGCAGTTGCCCGGGTAATAACATTGCCGAGCGGCGCGGCGATTGTTTATAGGGAAGACAGTGATTGATAGCAGTTTTCCCTTAACTCTGTTTACACTGCACTGACCAGTTAACCCATAAATTGCCCAGCTTCCGATACCTGCAGATTTGTTAATGTTTAATTTTTTTCTTCGCTACACAGAGCTTAATTGCTCAAATTCCAGAGACGTAAGAGAGCAGAAACCTGAATTTTCTGCCGTAAGAAGCAAAAACAAATAAGGTCTGTTTTATGCATCCAGGATATATAAGCAGTCTTACTGGAACCTGATAGGTTGGAGTAATGAAACAGCAAGTGGGCAGTCCGTTATGCATGTAAACACAGATTTGATTCTATTTTGCAGTGAAAAATGCATGTATTTCAAAAAGTATTTAAACATATTTTTAGGAGATCTTTACTGTAATATGGTCCAAACCGTGCTGAATTAAGGGGCCCTTTAAGCACTTTTTTACCTTGTGGTAGAGCTCTGGAGCTATCCTCATGTACAGGTTCATATCCAGATCGTTGTGGTAGGTGATGAAGGGTTTGGCTACAGCTCCCCCAGGAATAATGTTCATCATCGGGGTTTCAATCTGATGACAAATAAAATGAATCAGGTGCTGGACAAAGGTCTTAAGATATGATACAACTGATAAGTACAGTGTCTAGAAGAAGTAAAGATAGGGTGGCAATGCAGCAGAACTCTACATGAAGTTCAGGAGAACTTATCACCAATGAGACAAAGAAAAAGGTAATTAATATCAACACGTATTGCTTAAGAATGAGAAGTATGAGTTAACTCAGCCTTATTACCTCGAGGAAGCCCAAATCATCAAGGAATTTGCGGAGGTAGGTGATGATTTTTGCTCGTACAATAAATTTTTGACGTACATAATCGTTCAGGATGAGATCCAGGTAACGCTGGCGGAATCGGGTCTCCTGGAATGGAGAAGGAAACAATGATGATGACTCCAGATCTCATCTCAGAGTCACTTTACAATGGTAGAGCTGTGTGGCCATATTATCAAAATAGTCTAATTAAACAGCCAAGTTAGTCCCACATTATTTATAGGACCACAGAAGTCCCCTATATGTGCTCTGCACCATTAGATAGAGGTTGGAAAAAGTGTTATCATTTAAAAAAATGATGAATTCACGAAGTTATGATCAGTTGAAGTCTATTTCAGGGTGTTGCCTCTGCCTGAATGAGTAATGTACCACATAGGACATAATGATTATTAATTAGAATCAGGTTTAGAAGCTATGAATGAGGCATTGGCTAAGTGACCTGTAACTATTCTAGCAGCTTGAGTATCAACAGAACAGGTGGCACAGCGCTATGTTGCTGTCTGTGATGGAGAAGGTCCTAAGTTCAATTTCCACAGTGATTTTTTTTTAAACCATAAAGAAAAAAAAAATAGGTTGTTTAGTTTATAAAATAATGCATATGCCAGTATGAGGTTACCATCTTATTTTTTGTATGTATATATATATATATATATATAAAAATGTATTATGCAAACTACTTATTTAAGACACACACACATATATATATATATATATATATATATATATATATATATATATCTACACACTCACAATATATATACACATTATATATATATATATATATATATATATATATGTGTGTATATATACACACACACATATATATACACCATGAGATTGTAAGTTTGCAAGTTTTCAATCCCACAAGGTGCTTTGCAGAAATCACTATGGTCGCTGGATTCTAAGCTCAAAGACAGGGCCCTCTCTTCTTTGCAGTGTGTTAATATTGCTATTGCCTTGAACTTACCCATGTATAGCACTATGGAATATTTTGGCAGGTTACAAATAAATGAGAATAGGTATATGGTGATGGCCAGTAAGCTTAAAACAGCTGCACGTGGATAGGATACTCAGCTTGTGTATAATTCCAACTTTGGCTTTGCATAAAAGTAGTGTAATGCAGCGGGCATAACTGGGCATTAAAGGAAGCCATGTTTGAATGCCCCAGCTCAGCTTCCCAGAATGCAGTGTAATAACTCTTTTTCTCGAGAAAAACACACACAGTCGATGCTTGGTACTCATTAATTAGTTCCAGAAGGCACAAAAAGTGGTGAAAAGGACGAGTACCAAAGTTCCCATAAGGAGCAATGACAATTGCCGAGACATTTTTCAATATGAAAAACGCACTGAATAGCAAATTTGACGCGTTTCGAGGTAGTTTTGCACCAAGAGTTGGGTGTGTGTATTTCAAATAATATAACGAGTAACTTTTACACATACTATTAAAATGAGAGCGTGTTAATGTGGTAATGGTGTTTCATAAAATTTTCATTAGCAAGTAATTGGTTCTAAATCAATGCCCTGCGCCAGTTTCTTTTTTTAATTATTGAATGTATTTATTAACACAAATATAACTGATATACATATATAAATAATTCAGTAAATTTTTTAGAGATACAAAAAAAAAAAAAAAAAAAAAAACAACAAGTGGAAAGCAGGGGAATCAAACCAAGGACTTATGACGGAAAAAATCTTTACAACAGCTTACCAATACACCACCACCTAAACACAAATGTAAATTCATTATACAGTGTAACAGCTACAGAGCCAGCTTCATTACTTACCAGGAAATTGCCCGTCAAAAATGACAGGAGTAAAATTGTAAGCCTGGCAATGCTGTTTGCCACACAATGCGAGGCTATGGGCCCTCTGAGCACATTCGGTGCTCATTGTGAGCCGCCCCCCCCAGTGTAGTTTAGGGGCCTTGCGATGAGCGGTACTGGCTCGGCTTGAGCGGTACTGGCTCGGCTTGAGCGGTACTGGCTCGGCTTGAGCGGTACTGGCTCGGCTTGAGCGGTACTGGCTCAGGTTAAGTGTGCAAGTTAATTTGAGGCATATCTGAAGTTTTTTGGTGGTCTTGTCAGTTCAGTGGTTAGGCCGTTAAAGTGGTAATTTTGCGCAGTTGCATCTACGTGTTTCGGCGCTGATCGCAAGGCCTGCAATGAGCACCTTTGGCGCTCATTGCAGCCTAAGTACCGCGGCCCTCGCGGAGCATGACCAACATCACAAACGCCCCCAACATTCGTAAGATCCACAACTATTATAGTGATGCAGATTCAGGGGCTAAACGAAAATGACGATATCTAACTCAATTTTTGATAAATTTTAAAATTTCCACATGATTTTCCACCCTCTGATGGTGCAGGGCACATTTGGCGGCTATTGTGGTCCTTTAAATATAAGGAAAAAATATAGGTTTAAAACATTGAGTCTGATTAATTAATTTTCTAGTAATAATCTAGCTTTATATGTTGCAGCCTCTGCAGGTAAACAATACAAAAATAAATAAATATAAACTTTTTTTTTGTTTCGTTACGTGTTTGGCTTACACAGCTGCCAATGTTAGTTTCTTATGGTTTTTCTTAAACTACACTGATCCTTTTAAGAGTTAAAGTTAAGAAAGTTAAGTCTTGCCAGAGGCTCATACCTTGTCTTTCAGACCAAAGTGGAGATGTGGTAACATGTGCAAACACGGGGACAGCAGGGTCATCTCCTGGGGGATTATACTGAGCTCGCCCTTTTTTGTTTTTCCTGGATTTCCTTTCACTCCCAGAATATCTCCTCGGCGCAGTCTGTTATTGATGGAGGCAAACTCTTCTTCTGATTTATAAAATCTGTGAAAAGAATAATAAAAAAAAAAAGTATTATTACTCAATCTGGTAATGACTACATGGGTCAACAAATGGGACTCAACAAAGCTACTGTGCGCCATCAGACAGAGGCTTAAAAAGTGGTAAAAAAAATGTTCAAGTATTTGTAGTATAACTGTTACGGATCTGCCATTCCCATCATCCCTAAAAGGGGTACGACTAGAAAGCCACCCAATAAAGCTACATCCCCAATAAGGCAAAATCACCATTTGTTTAATTTAGTGTACTGCCCATAAGGACAGGAAAGTCTGGCGTGACCACAGGTAACCCATACCAGAGAACGCCTTACTAGCCAGACCGAAAATATCAATTGGACGGCTGCTAAAGTGGAGCGTATGCGGCTCCCTGGGTAAGCCACACAGCCTTAAATGGCCCGGGACTAGACATCTGAAGAGCTATCAATGACACTATAAGGGACACTTAGCTTTCAAATCACTCTGCTGTTAACCATAAGAGCGTCAAAGACTCCTGCCATTTCTACTGAACCTTGATCCCAAGGCACTGTTTTGCTTGGTGTAAGACGGCCAAATGTGTGTAAGGTATGAGATGGACATGTGGGTCTAAGGCCTGGGGTGGTAGGAGCAAAGGCATGAGCTCACCACCTACACTCAAATCTTACGCCTGGGAAGTAAACCATGACTCTTTAGGGGTGACTACCCACCTCTTGGTGGCTAGGTGCCATATGACCCTTTTCTTGTTTTTTTCTTCACCCTTTGACATGGGTATGTTACCTCAACCTCCCTGGCTTTCTCCTATGTACGGGGGGTCTATACTACGTGACATAAGTGGTCAGTAACAAGAGTGACCAGACATCTGGGTACCACCATCTAACCATACTTTTCCCTAGCGCTCTTATTGAAAGAGAACATGAATCTTGCAGCCAACCAGACGTTGGCATTCCTGCCATTTGGCAAACTCTATTGGGGAATTAAATCCAAATCTGTGGCAATGTTTATTCTATATTAATGGATTGCCCAATAGAAGCAGTTCATTGGTGCCATGACTAAACCTACAACCTCTTACTGTTGGTGGCTTCTTGTTGGAAGGCTTTAAGGACTATTGCCTGAACTCAGCCAGCTGGACAAGTCTTATGAGGATATCAGGAGCCAGGATGATGATATTACATTTTCCCCATATAGTTTGCATGGCATAGGTTATTAAGAGTAGCTTACATTTTTTTTCTTAGCATTTAAAGGGCCCCGGAATTTACTGTAATTGCTATTCATGGTGTTAAAAATACACACAATTATATGTTAAAATCTTAAGTACACCAACAGCTAAAGAAAAAATCTTATTTTAAAACATATTCTCTGTTTACATACAATCTATTCTGCCTACTGGCTGTTGCTTGAGTAATTAACACATGGCTGAGTCTATGCACGTTGTGTAAGGCTCCATGGGGGAAGTTCGCGATTGATAGGAGAGCTATTCCCAGCATCGAGTATATATCTTTCCTGTTTAAGGTGAGTACCAGCATTCCATGCATGCACAGATTGATGTGGTAAGGATTAAATATTTGTATCATGGAATCACTGCAAGGAGCAATACAATGCACACAATGCCACAACAGCAGAAAATACATATCCAGTACTTACTTGGAGTTGGCCATCACCTGCAGCTTTGTGCCCTCAGCACGTAAATCATAGAAGATCAGCTTCCCTCCAGAAATACGCTTGGCATGGATCCTGCCTGAGAA
>CM050176.1:57830003-57848315 GCA_027410445.1 Discoglossus pictus
ATATATATATATATATATGTTATATTCAATTGTCTGTTCTCTCTTTGTGCGCCCTCTCTCTCCATCTGTGTGCTCTCTCTGTGTGCTCTCTCTCCCCTCTCACACATAGTGTTGTTGGTCAACGCATGCACGATACTGCCGCTGTGCTGCACATCTGAGGAAAAAAAAGCTGTTGCGCGATACCCTCCCCCAGTGCGCTGGCAAGCAGCAGGTGAGCAATGCCTGCACAGTACACATTGCGCAGGCGTTACTCACATGCAGCTAACCGTTATAGTGAATTGATCGTGGTTAATAAAAAAAACTCCCTTCATGATCAAACTCTCAAGAAGTGATGCAACAAGAAAATATGGATTCACCCGTAGATACTTTTTTTGGTACTTTATGTGCATCCGTACACTGCACAACTCACCCTATAGAGTTTTTGTCTGCATAACCTGCAGCGGGCAGACCCATACAGGGACTATTTATTTGATTTTCGGCAGAGCTCATAAGCACTTCAGAGAGATATTGTATACATAGTAACATCCAGGATTCTTTCATATGACATAGTCCATTGGCCACAATAAAGTGCTATACCTCAGAGGTATAGCCCTTTATTGTGGTCCATCTATAACATGACAAACCCCAGCTGACACTTACCTGCCACACTGACCACCTCTGTTAGGTGGTCCCCTGTCTGTAAGTTGCTGTATTTCTGTACAAAGTCCGTGAGCGACATGTCCACGTGGAACTTGTGTGGATAAGGGTCATTTTTGGTGCCTTTCAGCTGCTGGACGGCTTGTGTCCGGATCTTGTAATATTGCTGGGAAGGAATGGAGAGACGTTTATAGTCTCAGCTCTGACACCTCAACGTCTTGGTAATATTTCAATCACTTACATTGGGGTCGAGCGTCTCCTCATCAATCTCCTCAGCAGCTTCTTCCTTGGGCGCTTTTTCAGTTGGCTCTTTTTGTTTTGCTTCTTTCTCAGCTGCCTTTTTTTCAGCTTTCATCCGCCTCTTCAGCTCACTAAAAGATAGAGAAGTTATTTAGAGAGACATCAGACTCCAAACATATAATAAAAGATTTATTTAACTTAACATTTTTGATTCAGGGACACAGAAATGCTGCAAACAGAAAGGTGATTGTGATCTTCTTTTCCTGATCGGTTATATGGTGGTCATGAAACATGCTGCGTTTTGTTAGTATTCTTATCATCTGATACAAGGGCCGAAGATGCTCAATACAGCTTGTTGTTTACAGCAGTGGCTCTCAGCCTATTTGATCCGGGCCTGGCTAATTATCGTCCACTGCTCCTTTAAAAAGACCACTGTAGTGAATCCCCATACTTTGCTACAATGTTCTACCTGCCTCTGATTGGCCACAAAAAATGAATTTTATGCTAATTTAGCATGGAGTTTCAACATTATTCTCTCTCAAAATCAACTGCAGAAATTTTGCAAACTTTAGGGTAAGTTTATTAATGTTCATTTTGGGATTTTTTCATTAAAAATAAAAAATTGCATACACCACTGAGATCCTCCTCTATCAGATGCATTCATAATCAAGGAAACGTCCATATCTCTGTTCCATTGTTTAATACAAGGAGGCGGCTTCTAGACCAGAGAGGGAAAGGATGTGGTGTCAATTTCAATCTTATCCAGCAACCTAACAACCGGTCTGCCTGTTACTTCTCCCTCCAATTATAACTACAAACACACAATCCAGCTGTAAGCATGTGATGCAAAACACAAAATGGATTCCTATACCAAGTCTTCATAAAACATAAAAATATCAATATTTTCTCAAAATAAAATTATGTTTTTATACAGCTATTATAGCTAATTTTATACAAATTTAACAAATAAATGTATTTTTCCTGAAGTGCAGTGGTCCTTTAACAGGTCGATAGAAAAGCAGGACAAACTGAAATGTTTTTATTAATCAAAAACATACTTTGTGAGGTTAAAACAGGCTCAATAAGTACCAGTCGCCATGATGACCAGAAACTGCATCCTGGCCACTGGAAGTTTCCTCATTAACTTTGTATGTATTTTATGCTTATTTTTATTTTTCAATATTAAAACAAAGAACTGGTGACTGATGACAGCCGATTAGCTGACTTGCACAAAACATTTTTTGAATTTGCCACTCTGAAGCTGTGCATTCTGGGACAAATTCCAAGTTGCAGTTGCTTTAGTGTGTGTTCTCTGACCCGAAGTGATTAAGACCTACAGGAAGCTTTTCACTGCCAAAATGCACCTGGCAGCACTAGATTTATGGTACTGACAGAGCCTGCTCCAGAGCAGAGCCTCATCCCAACTCACAGAAACTCAGCAGGTCCTCAAAGGACCATAAATCAACAAAAATACAAATACGCGTAGAAGTAAAACAAAAGAAAACCCTGCTACTTTTCCTGTGTAACCTAACAAATACTGAAGGTCCTCAAAGGGACTAAATTAATAAAATAATTAGAAATGAGAAATTATATATATATATATATATATATATATATATATATATATATATATATATACACACACACACATATAAAATTGCTGGCTCCTAGATTTCGGGGCTGGCCCCTAGATTTCGGGGCTGGCTCCTAGATTTCGGGGCTGGCTCCTAGATTTCGGGGCTGGCTCCTAGATGTAGAACATATTTATCAAGCCCTGTGATTAAATTATAATTGAAAGACAAAGAGATTCATTAAGAAAAGTGTTGGTGAGACATTAGAATGAAACAGAAGCACCAACCTCTTTTTCTTATGAAGCTCCTGGTCCTTGAAGAGAGGAGTAAAAGTAGAGAGAGGCTTCCCCAGGAAATCTTCCTTAAGAAGCCTCTGTGCCCAGACCGGGCTCCTAACCAGCCTGAGCAGGGCGGGCAGCACCATGGCACTGAGCACCCAACCCTCACGTGGCAAACATCTGGTGATTACCACCTGGCAGAGAGACAACAGACATATGTTGTGAAGAGATTTAAAGGGACTGATTATACATTATACTAGCAGTTTTTCTCTACAGTTAATCATTTCTTAGTTATTTAGACTAGATACTGCAGCTTCTGGATGCTAATGCACTGCTTAGATATTTTGGTAAGAGTGGGAGACGGATCTAACTGACATAACACTGGGGGGCATTATTTTGGGCATTACAGAGACAGACAATTAACACATCAAACCAGCTAATTAACATGCATGAGCCTCTCATTTGCATATAAATACTGCAGCATGAATTTATTTAATTTAGAAAAAAAGGATAACACAACATATACACAGTTTTCAAGCTTGGATCTATCCTGTTTATGTGCGCTGCTGCTGAATGTAGGGATGCGGCCGCGCTAGCGTCCCCATGTAGCTGTCAAAAATAGGGAGTACACCCCAAGCACCTAAACCTCACTTCCTAAACACTAACCCCCACTTCCTAAACAGTGACCCCCTAAGCCTTACTTCCTAAACCGTGACCCCCTAAGCCTCACTTCCTAAACCATAACCCCTCTAATCCTAACCCTCTAACCCTGCAAGCTGGGCTTGTGTCCCTAGAGTCGTCGTACTTCCAGAAATGCGCACATATAACAGGATAGGTCCTTGTGCTCTTTAAATATCTTTATTTTTGGGGTGCCAGTCCCTTTAATGGGTGGCGGTACTTTTATCTTACTGGAATATTAATATAAAGGATAGTGTATAAAACATATGGTTTTACCCAGCACCCCCCTGTACCAGACATCTTTCAGACATCTATGGGAATGGAGCCAATGTGCTAAGGAATGAAAGCAAGAATGGGGTGCGGCAGTTTAACCCCGACATGTTTTTCTGTGATAGTCAGAGCCTGGTACAAGGGGCCACGTCAGGATATCGGTCAGCCCTGTTGGTATGGACACTAGAATATGCTTTCAGAGCCTGGTACAAGGGGCCACGCCAGGCTATCGGTCAGCCCTGTGGGTATGGACACTAGAATATGCTTTCAGAGCCTGGCACAAGGGGCCACATCAGGCTATCAGTCAGCCCTGTGGGTATGGACACTAGAATATGCTTTCAGAGCCTGGCACAAGGGGCCACATCAGGCTATCAGTCAGCCCTGTGGGTATGGACACTAGAATATGCTTTCAGAGCCTGGTACAAGGGGCCACATCAGGTTATGGGTCAGCCCTGTGGGTATGGACACTAGAATATGCTTTCAGAGCCTGGCACAAGGGGCTACGTCAGATTATCGGTCAGCCCTGTTGGTATGGACACTAGAATATGCTTTCAGAGCATGGCACAAGGGGCCACATCAGGCTATCAGTCAACCCTGTGGGTATGGACACTAGAATATGCTTTCAGAGCATGGCACAAGGGGCCACATCAGGCTATCAGTCAACCCTGTGGGTATGGACACTAGAATATGCTTTCAGAGCCTGGCACAAGGGGCCACATCAGACTATCGGTCAGCCCTGTTGGTATGGACACTAGAATATGCTTTCAGAGCCTGGCACAAGGGGCCACATCAGACTATCGGTCAGCCCTGTTGGTATGGACACTAGAATATGCTTTCAGAGCCTGGCACAAGGGGCCACATCAGGCTATCGGTCAGCCCAGTGGGTATGGACACTAGAATATGCTTTCAGACCCTGGCACAACGGGCTACGTCAGGTTATCGGTCAGCCCTGTGGGTATGGACACTAGAATATGCTTTCAGAGCCTGGCACAAGGGGCCACGTCAGGCTATCGGTCAGCCCTGTGGGTATGGACACTAGAATATGCTTTCAGAGCATGGCACAAGGGGCCACGTCTGGCTATCAGTCAGCCCTGTGGGTCTGGGCACTAGAATATGCTTTCAGAGCCTGGCACAAGTGGCCACGTTAGGCTATCGGTCAACCCTGTGGGTATGGACACTAGAATATGCATCATACTGACACCAGATCACTGAATAGAACTACAATTTGTAATATTTAGGAATATAATGTACCTTAAATAATTTGTTCAACCAATTGTGTAAATGACTTTACAGATTTGTTAGTTACTGTGAAGGGAAACTAGAGCCTCCCCACAGACACCCGGCTGTGCCCCAGGGGAGGGGGGGGGGGGGGTGCTCGCACAACAGGTTCCCTACAGGACATTGTGACAGATCATGTGACCCGAGGGGCTGATGTAACTGTGAGCAATGGGACTTACACCCTGCTATAGGATCCCTTCACTTCTACATAACCTCCGCCTGACCAGTAGGGTCACTCTGCTCTGTTCAGAGGAAGTATGAGAGGTAGAAGTAATAGCACAGTGGGAGGTGGTAATAGTAGTAGTAACATGGAAGGTAATAGTAGTAATAGCAAGTGGGAGGTGGTAATAGTAGTAGTAACATGGAAGGTAACAGTAGTAATAGCAAGTGGGAGGTGGTAATAGTAGTAGTAATAGCAAGTGGGAGGTGGTAATAGTAGTAGTAGTAATAGCAGAGTGGGAGGTGGTAATAGTAGTAGTAACATGGAAGGTAACAGTAGTAATAGCAAGTGGGAGGTGGTAATAGTAGTAGCGTGGGAGGTGTGAGAGGTGGTAGTAGTAGTGTGGGAGGTATTAGTAGTGTGTAGTAGTATGGGAGGGCGGTGCTAGTAGTAGTACTAGTGTGGGAGGTATGGGGGGTGGTAGTAGTAGTTCTATTGCGGGAGGTATGGGGGGTGGTAGTAGTAGTTCTATTGCGGGAGGTATGGGGGGTGGTAGTAGTAGTTCTATTGCGGGAGGTATGGGGGGTGGTAGTAGTAGTTCTATTGCGGGAGGTATGGGGGGTGGTAGTAGTAGTTCTATTGCGGGAGGTATGGGGGGTGGTAGTAGTAGTTCTATTGCGGGAGGTATGGGGGGTGGTAGTAGTAGTTCTATTGCGGGAGGTATGGGGGGTGGTAGTAGTAGTACTAGTGTGGGAGGTATGGGGGGTGGTAGTAGTAGTTCTATTGCGGGAGGTATGGGGGGTGGTAGTAGTAGTACTAGTGTGGGAGGTATGGGGGGTGGTAGTAGTAGTACTAGTGTGGGAGGTACGGGGGTGGTAGTAGTAGTACTAGTGTGGCAGGTAGGGGGTTGGTAGTGGTAGTACTAGTGTGGGAGGTACGGGGTTGGTAGTGGTAGTACGAGTGTTGGAGGTAGGGTGGTGGTAGTAGTAGTAGTAGCGTGGGAGATATGGGAAGTGGTAGTACTAGTGTGGGAGGTATGGGGGGTGGTGGTAGTAGTACTAGTGTGGGAGGTATGGGGGGTGGTGATAGTAGTAGTACTAGTGTGGGAGGTATGGGGGTGGTGATAGTAGTAGTACTAGTTTGGGAGGTATGGGGGTGGTGATAGTAGTAGTACTAGTGTGGGAGGTATGGGGGTGGTGATAGTAGTAATACTAGTGTGGGAGGTATGGGGGTGGTGATAGTAGTAGTAGTACTAGTTTGGGAGGTATGGGGGTGGTGATAGTAGTAGTAGTACTAGTTTGGGAGGTATGGGGGTGGTGATAGTAGTAATACCAGTGTGGGAGGTATGGGGGTGGTGATAGTAGTAATACTAGTGTGGGAGGTATGGTGGTGATAGTAGTAGTAGTAGTACTAGTGTGGGAGATATGGGGTGGTAGTAGTAGTACTAGTGTGGGAGATATGGGGTGGTAGTAGTAGTCCTAGTGTGGGAGATATGGGGTGGTAGTAGTAGTACTAGTGTGGGAGATATGGGTGGTAGTAGTAGTACTAGTGTGGGAGATATGGGTAGTAGTAGTACTAGTGTGGGAGATATGGGTAGTAGTAGTACTAGTGTGGGAGGTATGGGGGGTGGTGGTATTAGTAGTAGTAGTGTGGGAGGTATGGGGTGGTGGTAGTAGTAGTACTAGTGTGGGAGATATGGGGGTGGTGGTAGTAGTAGTACTAGTGTGGGAGATATGGGGGTGGTGGTGGTAGTAGTATTACTAGTGTGGGAGATATGGGAAGTAGTAGTGTGGGAGGTGGTAGTAGCGGTATGGGGGTGTTGGTAGAAATAGTGTGGGTGATATGGGGGTTGGTAGTAGTACTAGTGTGGGTGATATGGGGGGTGGTAGTAGTACTAGTGTGGGTGATATGGGGGGTGGTAGTAGTACTAGTGTGGGTGATATGGGGGGTGGTAGTAGTACTAGTGTGGGTGATATGGGGGTGGTAGTAGTACTAGTGTGGGTGATATGGGGGTTGGTAGTAGTACTAGTGTGGGTGATATGGGGGTTGGTAGTAGTACTAGTGTGGGTGATATGGGGGGTGGTAGTAGTACTAGTGTGGGTGATATGGGGGGTGGTAGTAGTACTAGTGTGGGAGGTATGAGGGTGGTAGTAGTACTAGTGTGGGAGGTATGAGGGTGGTAGTAGTACTAGTGTGGGAGGTATGAGGGTGGTAGTAGTACTAGTGTGGGAGGTATGGGGGTGGTAGTAGTACTAGTGTGGGAGGTATGGGGGTGGTAGTAGTACTAGTGTGGGAGGTATGGGGGTGGTAGTAGTACTAGTGTGGGAGGTATGGGGGTGGTAGTAGTACTAGTGTGGGAGGTATGGGGGTGGTAGTAGTGGTACTAGTGTGGGAGGTATGGTGGTGGTAGTAGTGGTACTAGTGTGGGAGGTATGGTGGTGGTAGTAGTGGTACTAGTGTGGGAGGTGTGGTACTAGTGTGGGAGGTATGGTGGTGGTAGTAGTAGTAGTAGTAGTACTAGTGTGGGAGGTATGGGGTGGTGGTAGTAGTAATACTAGTGTAGGAGATATGGGGGAGTGGTAGTAGTAGTACTAGTGTGGGAGATATGGGAAGTAGTAGTGTGGGAGGTGGTAGTAGCGGTATGGGGGTGTTGGTAGTACTAGTGTGGGAGGTATGGGGGGTGGTAGGGTGAGATATATGAAGGTGGTGGTAGTAGTAGTACTAGTGTGGGAGATATGGGGGGCGGTAGTAGTGTGGGAGGTATGGGGGGCGGTAGTAGTGTGGGAGGTATGGGGGGCGGTAGTAGTGTGGGAGGTATGGGGGGCGGTAGTAGTGTGGGAGGTATGGGGGGCGGTAGTAGTGTGGGAGGTATGGGGGGCGGTAGTAGTGTGGGAGGTATGGGGGGCGGTAGTAGTGTGGGAGGTATGGGGGGCGGTAGTAGTAGTAGTGTGGGAGGTAGTAGTAGTGTGGGAGGTATGGGGGGAAGTAGTAGTAGTGTGGGAGTTAGTAGTACTAGTGTGGGAGATATGGAGGTGGTAGTACTAGTGTGGGAGGTGGTAGTAGCTGTATGGGGGTGTTGGTAGTACTAGTGTGAGATATATGAAGGTGGTGGTAGTAGTAGCACTAGTATGGGAGGTATGGGGGGTAGTAGTAGTAGTGTGGGAGATATGGAGGTGTAGTACTAGTGTGGGAGGTGGTAGCGGTATGGGGGTGTTGGTAGTACTAGCGTGGGTGATATGGGGGGTGGTAGTAGTACTAGTGTGGGAGATATGGGGGTGGTGGTAGTAGTACTAGTGTGGGTGGTAGTAGTAGTACTAGTGTGGGAGATATGGGGGTGGTGGTAATAGTAGTACTAGTGTGGGAGATATGGGAAGTAGTAGTGTGGGAGGTGGTATGGGGGTGTTGGTAATACTAGTGTGTGAGGTATGGGGGGTGGTAGGGTGAGATATATGAAGCTGGTGGTAGTACTAGTGTGGGAGATATGGGGGGTGGTACTACTAGTGTGGGAGGCGGTAGTAGCGGTATGGGGGTGTTGGTAGTACTAGTGTGGGAGGTATGGGAAGTATTAGTGTGAGTTATATGAAGGTGGTGGTGGTAGTAGCACTAGTGTGGGAGGTATGGGGGGTGGTAGTGTGAGATATTAAGAAGGTGGCGGTAGTAGTACTAGTGTGGGAGGCGGTAGTAGTGTGGGAGGTATGGGGGGCGGTAGTAGTGTGGGAGGTATGGGGGGCGGTAGTAGTGTGGGAGGTATGGGGGGAAGTAGTAGTAGTGTGGGAGTTAGTAGTACTAGTGTGGGAGATATGGAGGTGGTAGTACTAGTGTGGGAGGTGGTAGTAGCTGTATGGGGGTATTGGTAGTACTAGTGTGAGATATATGAAGGTGGTGGTAGTAGTAGCACTAGTGTGGGAGGTATGGGGGGTAGTAGTACTAGTGTGGGAGATATGGAGGTGGTAGTAGCGGTATGGGGGTGTTGGTAGTACTAGTGTGAGATATATGAAGGTGGTGGTGGTAGTAGCACTAGTGTGGGAGGTATGGGGGGTAGTAATAGTGTGGGAGGTATGGGGAGTAGTAGTAGTACTAGTGTGGGAGGTATGGGGGGTAGTAGTAGTACTAGTGTGGGAGACATGGAGGTGGTAGTACTAGTGTGGGAGGTGGTAGTAGCGATATGGGGGTGTTGGTAGTACTAGTGTGAGATATATGAAGGTGGTGGTAGTAGTAGTACTAGTGTGGGAGATATGGGGGTGGTGGTGGTAGTAGTAGTACTAGTGTGGGAGATATGGGGTGGTGGTAATAGTAGTACTAGTGTGGGAGATATGGGGGTGGTGGTAATAGTAGTACTAGTGTGGGAGATATGGGAAGTAGTAGTGTGGGAGGTGGTAGTAGCGGTATGGGGGTGTTGGTAATACTAGTGTGTGAGGTATGGGGGGTGAGATATATGAAGCTGGTGGTAGTACTAGTGTGGGAGATATGGGGGGTGGTACTACTAGTGTGGGAGGCGGTAGTAGCGGTATGGGGGTGTTGGTAGTACTAGTGTGGGAGGTATGGGAAGTATTAGTGTGAGTTATATGAAGGTGGTGGTGGTAGTAGCACTAGTGTGGGAGTGGTGGTAGTAGCACTAGTGTGGGAGTGGTGGTAGTAGCACTAGTGTGGGAGTGGTGGTAGTAGCACTAGTGTGGGAGGTATGGGGGGTGGTAGTGTGAGATATTAAGAAGGTGGCGGTAGTAGTACTAGTGTGGGAGGTGGTAGTAGTGTGGGAGGTATGGGGGGCGGTAGTAGTGTGGGAGGTATGGGGGGCGGTAGTAGTGTGGGAGGTATGGGGGGCGGTAGTAGTGTGGGAGGTATGGGGGGTGGTAGTAGTGTGGGAGGTATGGGGGGAAGTAAAAGTAGTGTGGGAGTTAGTAGTACTAGTGTGGGAGATATGGAGGTGGTAGTAGCTGTATGGGGGTGTTGGTAGTACTAGTGTGAGATATATGAAGGTGGTGGTAGTAGTAGCACTAGTGTGGGAGGTATGGGGGGTAGTAGTACTAGTGTGGAAGATATGGAGGTATTAGTAGCGGTATGGGGGTGTTGGTAGTACTAGTGTGAGATATATGAAGGTGGTGGTGGTGGTAGTAGCACTAGTGTGGGAGGTATGGGGGGTAGTACTAGTGTGGGAGGTATGGGGGGTAGTAGTAGTACTAGTGTGGGAGGTATGGGGGGTAGTAGTAGTACTAGTGTGGGAGATATGGAGGTGGTAGTACTTGTGTGGGAGGTGGTAGTAGCGATATGGGGGTGTTGGTAGTACTAGTGTGAGATATATGAAGGTGGTGGTAGTAGTAGTAGTACTAGTGTGGGAGATATGGGGGGTGGTACTACTAGTGTGGGAGATATGGGGGTGGTACTACTAGTGTGGGAGATATGGGGGTGGTACTACTAGTGTGGGAGATATGGGGGGTGGTACTACTAGTGTGGGAGATATGGGGGTGGTACTACTAGTGTGGGAGATATGGGGGGTGGTACTACTAGTGTGGGAGATATGGGGGGTGGTACTACTAGTGTGGGAGATATGGGGGGTGGTACTACTAGTGTGGGAGATATGGGGGGTGGTACTACTAGTGTGGGAGATATGGGGGTGGTACTACTAGTGTGGGAGATATGGGGGTGGTACTACTAGTGTGGGAGATATGGGGGTGGTGGTAATAGTGTGGGAGATATGGGAAGTAGTAGTGTGGGAGGTGGTAGTAGTAGTACTAGTGTGAGATATCTGAAGGTGGTGGTAGTACTAGTGTGAGATATAAGAAGGTGGTGGTAGTAGTAGCACTAGTGTGGGAGATATGGGAAGTAGTGGTGCGGGAGGTATGGGGGGTGGTACTACTAGTGTGGGAGGCGGCAGTAGTGTGTAGGAGGAGGTAGAGTACTGATGCCCGTCTCCGCTCCGCTCCCCTCTCCTGTCCTGTCTTTGTCTCTCACTTACTTTTTGCTCAGTTTCTCCGCTGCATTTGCCGCCTGCACGTCCGCCATGATGCCGGGAACCAAAAAGAGACTACTTCCGGTACAGTGCCAGGAAATGCCCGGCTAGCGTCATGTACGGGGCGTGTCAAGGAGGACGTTTTCCATTGGTGAATTGAAGTTTGGGCGGGATTACAGGTCTCACTGTCATTGGTCACCCTGCATGTCTATTGAACCGCGGTCTATATACAGGAGCCACCTGTCTTTATGTATCATAGGAGTATAATAAACATTGTGTGCATTAAATCAAAGTTCCCAGTTACACACAGATTATACCGGAGTACCAGGCTGATAAGCATGCTTCAGTCACATATTACTTCCTATACAGTAGTTCACACAGATGTTAAACATTTTAATCAGTTTATTGTGCTCTGAGACCACAGTGGTACATTTTCATGTCCCTTTACAGAGGCACTGTATCGTTAAGATGCAGTTTCCTTTATGAGGAAGTCCATCAAAACTGCTGATCTCCAGCCCCATCCGAGAATGAGCGCTGGGACCTTGCGTGTTAAATCAGCGCCAGGCAGGTCCAGAGTGATTTCCCTGCTCAATGTGGATATCAAGATTCCAGCTAAACTTATGACAAACAGAATAAATACTTCCCTCTCTAGATTAACCCACAAAGACCAGGTGAGGTTTATTCCTCCCCAAGCAGAATCATATTCCTCTACGCCTTCTAGTGCTAGATATCGAAAAGGCCTTTGATTCGGTTTAATGGGCAGTACTGATAAAATGTGGCTTCCCAGAGCAATTCTTGAACCTTATAAAACCTATTATAATGCGCCCAAAGCTTTCCTAAGACTGCCAGGGGAATCTTATCATCCATCTGTATTAAACATGGCACAAGGCAGGGCTGTCCCCTACCCCCCTTACTTTTTGCATTAGCAACTGATCAGGTCTAATCCAGACATCAAAGGCAAGATGGTTGGTCTGCATCACCTGAAATGCTGCTTTTTTGTGGACGACCTGCTTTGCTCCCTGACTGACCGGTTGTCTCGGTCCCAGCTCTACTTCAAGTCCTAGAGGACTTTAGTATGATCTCAGGTTTAAAATTAAACATGGATAAGACCGACACTTTAAGCATTTACCTAACGGTGCAGGACTTGAGCTTCCTCCAACAAAAATAGTGCTTTTCGTGGCCTAACACCTAACGCACATATTTCACCACACTTACTTTATTTATTTTGCACAAAAATTGGCAATTTTGGAAAATTGGCAACGGCAGATTATTAAATTTAACTGGCAAACCAAGTACCCTAGAATCGCTAAACAAGACATGTTTAGGCCCAATTGGCTTTTATCCACATAGCCCATTCAATTCAACATCAACCTTTGCGGATGTTTCTAGAAAATAGTTCCGTGCACCCTGATTCTTGGGAGAATTTAGTGTGGCTCCCCAGGTATAAGCTACCTTTAGGAAAGATTGAAAATCCCTTTAATAAATTGTCACTAGACATATAGTCTACTTCAAAACATGCTTACACCCTCTACACTTACCGCATTGATTCCCCATCCCAACTTGACCTTGTCCCTCTCCTTAGACTCCTTTTTCTGGTTGAAAATGAATGGATTCCTGAAACTGGGTGCCTGGTTTATGGCCAATGAGTTAAGAGACAAATTTAATTCCGCCAACAATAATACTTTCCATCATGCGGGTACGATAAAATACTGGTACCCCAGATCAAAAGAGCGAAGTACATGGTACATTGGGAGGAAGATCTGGGACATGCGAGAGAGAAAGAGGCATGGACTTCTACTTGAAGAAATCTTTCCAAGGGGTCCTATAATTCTAGCATCTTGGAGACATCTAGTGCTACATAGGACATATATTATGTCAGCGTGTTTCGGGGGGTGCCCGGGAGCGGGCACATTTTTCCATATACGGTGGGCTTGCCCATTAATACACCAACTCTGGTTTATGATTTTGCGTCCTCGATGGTTCCCTCTCCACTAATAGCTGACGTAGAAGTAGTCTTGCCGGGCTCGCCATATTGCTCTCTCTCCGCCTCACAGAATAAACAACTCGCAACAAAAAGTCATATAGCGCGCCGGTGGAAAACCGAACGACTTTCACGCTCACCGACGGACTCCATACCGAACTTCTTAGCTATTTGGAGCCCCTGGGCCCACTCACCCCTTAGGTTTAAAGGCATGAACCACAGACGGACCTTCTCTTGATTGTTGATCCGTGGAGGAGGCCGGGTCATGGACTTTTCTCGGACCTAGACATCAGGAGGAGGTAGGCTTATTCTTAATACTTGGTGTCAAAAACCTTCACAATCCCATTTGGATGGATGGCTGTGCCCCACCCGCCATTTTTTTTTTTTTTTAATGATGTGTAATTACAAGTTGAGTGGTTAGCCTCATTAAATGTAAAAACAATTATTGGGCAATTTCCTGAAAAGTGTTCAGAAATAACGTTATTCTTGTTTTATCTCAAGATACCGGGACAATGTTGAGATTATTCTTCAATACGTACATTTTGTAAAACATGTCATGAGCTTACACCTTGCAATGTTATCCGAATTATCCTTTATTTTTTTGTGTGTTCAGTCGTGTCCGTCTCTCCGTGACCTTATGGACAGTAACACACCAGGCACATCTTTATGTCCATGGTCATGCTGATCCACTTGGTATTCATGGTAGAGATCTTGGAATGGGGTGCCACTTCCTTCTCCACTGGGCCATAGCACACTCCTAGGTGGTCTCCCACCCAAGTGCTGACCAGGCTCAACCCTGCTCAGCTTCAATGTGGTGTGATTTCTTAGTTCCTTGACTTGGAATTGAACCCAGGTTGTAGTGGTGAAAGAGCCGAATCCTAACCACTGGACCACCAGGGAACCTCTTATTAGCATACATGATGCACAAATAATACATAATATCTCATGAACAATTTACTGTGGAGAACATTTTTTTGAGAATTCGTGTATCCTATTTTAAGCTGTCCATACAGAAAACATGGACGAAAATGAGGCTCCTCCCACTGCCTGTTAGCTGATGATGTCAGAACTGTCAGTGCTGAATCCTCCAATCAGGAGCACATCCTGGGATTTACTCGTAACGTGTATTCTTGGCAACAGCAGAATCCAAGTCCACCTATTATATGTGTTCAATACCACATGAGCTTTATCATACACAATAATATAAGGTTTGAGACTTCGATGTCTTATATTGATTAACAGATATCGCAACATTTTGGCTGATTCTTACCCATAGTAAATGAGGATCTATCCTGTTATATGCACACACAGGAAGCCTCCTGGTGCCGGGCGCGCTCGCTTCCCCCGTCCCGATGTACTAGTAAACCACAACCCACTAACCCTCTAACCCTAACCCCCTAACCCTAAGTCCCTAACCATTTTACCCTAACCCTAACCCCCTAAGCCTAACCCTCTTACCCTTACCCTAACCCCCTAACCATAACTCCCTAACCCCCTTACCCCCTAAGCCTAACCCTCTTACCCTAACCCAAACCCCCTAAATCTCACTTCCTAACCCTAAGCCCCTAACCATCTTACCCTAACCCTAACCCCCTAAACCTCACTTCCCAACCCTAACCCTAAGCCCCTAACCCCTTACATGACTAATGACTAACCCTAACCTTAACCCCCTAACCCGAAAACCCCTAACCACTTACCGGGCACTTAGACACATCTAGATCTGGACGTCAGCGGTGAGCTTCCCAGCGCTTCCCGTGCGTACATATAACAGGATGGTTCCGTAAATGACCCGCGTTTAATAAAAAAAAAAAACACTTGAAATGCAAAGATATGCAGCAATATTCAATGATATTATTTGTGAAACATTTTGTTCTGCAAATTAAAATTGTGTTTTTTATAAATTCAGCCTCAATTTTGGTCAGGCATGTGTTTTTGTTTTATTGGTGGTACTTTGCTGCCACCTGCTGGTTACTGTAGAAGAATGCAGCTCAGTACTTATTTATACTCTATAAAGTGCAGTAACTGCCACCTATTTTAAGAGAAACTAGTTCAGGGTGTCCAAGTTTGGTCCTGTTGCACACAGGCCTAGATTTGAGCATATCCCTGCTGCATGCAGGTGAGCGAATCATTTCTTCAGTCATGCTGATTGACTCCCCTGTGCACAGAAAGGAAATCCTCAGATCCAGGCCTGTCTGTGGCCCTCCAGGACCGAACTTGGACAACCCAGAGCTAGAGGGACCATGGGTTCCCTGGTGGTCCAGTGGTTAGGATTCAGTGCTTTAACTGCTGCAGCCTGTGTTGGATTCCAGTCACAACCAAGAGGTTACATCACCCTGAAGCCAAGCAGGGTTGGGCCTGGTCAGTACTTGGATAGGAGCCCAGGAGCTGTATGCTGTGGCCCACTGGAGAAGGAACTGGCAACCCACTCCAGTATCTTTGCCGTGAAAACCAAGTGGATCAGCATGACCATGGACATGAATATGTAACTGGTGTGTCCATGAGGTCACGGAAAGTTGGACACGACTGAATGACAAAACAACTGATGGTCTGAGCACATATACAATTGTACCCAAAGGTTGGCATCCCCTCTGCGAGTTGGTAATATATGTACCATTTGTAAAGAAGACACGAGTGAGCAGCAAAACACGTTTCTTATGGGATTAATATCCATCTGTAGGGTATAACAGGATGGCGCAATCAGAAAACACAACATGGCAACAAAATTACCCTGATCAGTAGTTTGCATGCCCTTATCTCTTAATACTGTGTATTGCCCCCTTTAGCATCAATGGCAGCGCGCCGTCTTTTGTAATAGTTGTCTATGAAGCCTCTAATTCTTGCAGGTGGTATAGCTGCCCACTCGTCTTGGCAAAATGCCTCCAGGTCATGCAAAGTCTTTGGTCGTCTTGCATGAACCGCAAGTTTGAGATCTCCCCAGAGTGGCTCGATGATATTAAGGTCAGGAGACTGTGATGGCCACTCCACAACCTTCACCTTCTTCTGCTGTAACCACTAGAGAGTCAACTTGGCCTTGTGCTTAGGGTCATTGTCATGCTGGAAAGTCCAAGAACGTCCCATGCTCAGCCTTCATGCAGAAGAATACAAATTGTCTGCTGTATTTTCTGATAACATGCTGCATTCATCTTTCCATCAATTTTCACAAGATTCCCCGTGCCTCTAGGGCTCATCCCCCCCAAAACATCAGTGAGCCACCACCATGCTTCACAGTGGGGATGGTATTCTTTTCACAATAGGCCTTGTTGACCCCTCTTATGGTTGTGACCATAAAGCTGTATTTTGGTCTCGTCACTCCAAATTACAGTGTGCCAGAAGCTGTGAGGCGTGTCAAGGTGTTGTCGGGCATATTGTATCCGGGCTTCTTTCTGGCATCTCGGCCATGCAGCTCATTTTTGTTCAAGTATCGTCGTATTGTGCTCCTTGAAACAACCGCACCGTCTTTTTCCAGAGCAGCCTCTATTTCTCCTGAGGTTACCTGTGGGTTTTTCTTCTGGCAGTTGTGGCTGAAATCTTTCTTGGTCTACCTGACCTTGGTATCAAGAGATCCCCGAATTCTCCACTTCTTAATAAGTGATTGAACAGTACTGACTGGCATTTTCAAGGCTTTTTATATCCTTTTCCAGGATCTCGGGTGCTACAGCTATGGGAAGGGGTCTTACAGAGGGGCACTGAGTACCAAGGTGGGAGGGCCGGTGCTAAAATAAAAGTTACACCCCCCCCCTTGGGGGAGGGCCCCAAATTTTTTCTGCCACTGGTGAGGAAGTTAATTGAGCAATTGTAGATGACACGTTCAAGATGTCTAAAGGCCGGAGGAAGATGGGGCTGTAGGGAGAGGAGGCTCTTTACAAAGGGGGCCATTTCTACAAGTTTAAATGATAATTACATTTTTTATTTAACCACAACGTCATTTAGGTTATGGAGATCAAAAGAGCGATAGAAGCCCCACCGTATGGTAAATAAAGAGGACAGTTGTGTTCACATTTAGACGTTTAAAAATAAGTAAAAAAAACGTATTTCCCGTTCAGAATTACACTGCACTCTGGGAAACTGGGTGGGGACATGCAAATGAGTCGACAGTTATTTTAACCCATTATCCAATACCACTTTATAAATGGTTCCTATAGCATATGCCTGTTATATTACACAGCTCACATGCATTGCATGTTGTTGTTCAGTCCTTCAGTTATGTCCGACCTTTGGTGACCATGTGGACACAGCATGCCAGGCGAGACACACATGGTAGGAGGGGAGAGACAGACAGGGGAAGGAGGGGAGAGACAGACAGGGGAGGAGGGAGAGACAGACAGGGGAAGGAGGGGAGAGACAGAGAGGGGAGGAGGGGAGAGACAGACAGGGGAGGAGAGGAGAGACACACAGAGGAGGAGGGGAGAGACAGACAGGCGAGGAGGGGAGAGACCGACGGTGGAAGAGGGGAGAGACAGACAGGGGAGGAGGGGAGAGACAGACAGGGGAAAAGGGGAGAGACAGACAGGGGAGGGTGGGAGAGACACACAGGGGAGGAGGGGAGAGACACACAGGGGAAAAGGGGAGAGACAGACAGGGGAAGAGGGGAGAGACACACAGGGGAGGAGGGGGAGAGACAGCCAGGCGAGGAGGGGGAGAGACAGACAGGGGAGGAGGGGAGAGACACACAGGGGAGGAGGGGAGAGACATAGGGGAGGAGGGGAGAGACAGACAGGGGAAGAGGGGGAGAGACAGACAGGGGAGGAGGGGAGAGACACACAGGGGAGGAGGGGAGAGACACACAGGGGAGGAGGGGAGAGACAGACAGGGGAGGAGGGGGAGAGACACACAGGGGAAGAGGGGAGAGACAGACAGGGGAAGAGGGGAGAGACAGACAGGGGAAGAGGGGAGAGACAGACAGGGGGAGGAGGGGAGAGACAGACAGGGGGAAGGAGGGGAGAGACACACAGGGGAGGAGGGGAGAGACAGACAGGGGAGGAGGGGAGAGACACACAGGGGAAAAGGGGAGAGACAGCCAGGCGAGGAGGGGAGAGACAGACGGGGGAGGAGGGGAGAGACATAGGGGAGGAGGGGAGAGTACAGACAGGGAGGGAGGGGAGAAGACAGACAGAGGGGAGTAGAGGGGGAGAGACACACAGTGGGAAGAGGGGAGAGAACGGACATGGGAGAGTAGGGAGGACAGACAGAGGGGAGGAGGGGAGATACACACAGGGGAAGAGGGGATACACACAGGGGAAGAGGGGAGAGACAGACAGGGGAATAGGGAGAGA
>CM050176.1:57848515-57901015 GCA_027410445.1 Discoglossus pictus
GCATTTGGATCATTCTTCTCTCTGGCTCCCTGACCCCTTGTTTTGGCATATGGTTCATTCTTCTCTCTGGCTCCCTGACCCCTGGTTTTATCATATCGATCATTCTTCTCTCTGGCTCCTTGACCCTGGCTTGGGTATATTGATCATTCTTGTCTCTGGCTCCCTGACCCTTGGTTTTTGGCATATGGATCATTCTTCTCTCTGGTTTCCCTGACCCTTGGTTTTGGCATATGGATCATTCTTCTCTCTGGCTCCCTGACCCCTGGTTTTGGCATTTGGATCATTCTTCTCTCTGGCTCCTTGACCCTAGGTTTTGTCATATGGATCATTCTTCTCTCTGGCTCCCTGACCCTTGGTTTTGTCATATGGATCATTCTTCTCTCTGGCTCCCTGACCCTGGTTTTGGCATTTGGATCATTCTTCTCTCTGGCTCCCTGACCCCTGGTTTTGGCATATGGATCATTCTTCTCTCTGGCTCCCTGACCCTTGGTTTTGGCATTTGGATCATTCTTCTCTCTGGCTCCCTGACCCCTGGTTTTGGCATATGGATCATTCTTCTCTCTGGCTCCTTGACCCTTGGTTTTGGCATATGGATCATTCTTCTCTCTGGCTCCCTGACCCCTGGTTTTGGCATATGGATCATTCTTCTCTCTGGCTCGCTGACCCCTGGTTTTGGCATATGGTTCATTCTTCTCTCTGGCTCCCTGACCCCTGGTTTTGGCATATGGATCATTCTTCTCTCTGGCTCCCTGACCCCTGGTTTTGGCATTTGGATCATTCTTCTTTCTGGCTCCTTGACCCTGGCTTGGGTATATTGATCATTCTTCTCTCTTGCTCCCTGACCCCTGGTTTTGGCATATGGATCATTCTTCTCTCTGGCTCCCTGACCCCTGGTTTTGGCATATGGATAATTCTTCTCTCTGGCTCCCTGACCCCTGGTTTTGGCATTTGGATCATTCTTCTCTCTGGCTCCTTGACCCTGGCTTGGGTATATTGATCATTCTTCTCTCTGGCTCCCTGACCCTTGGTTTTGGCATATGGATCATTTTTCTCTCTGGCTCCCTAACCCCTGGTTTTGGCATATGGTTCATTCTTCTCTCTGGCTCCCTGACCCCAGGTTTTGGCATAGGGATCATTCTTCTCTCTGGCTACCTGACCCCTGTTTTTGGCATATGGATCATTCTTCTCTCTGGCTCCTTGACCCTGGCTTGGGTATATTGATCATTCTTGTCTCTGGCTCCCTGACCCTTGGTTTTGGCATATGGATCATTCTTCTCTCTGACTCCCTGACCCCTGGTTTTGGCATATGGATCATTCTTCTCTCTGTCTCGCTGAACCACTGGTTTTGGCATATGGATCATTCTTCTCTCAGGCTCCCTGACCCCTGGTTTTGGCATATGGATCATTCTTCTCTCTGGCTCGCTGACCCCTGGTTTTGGCATATGGTTCATTCTTCTCTCTGGCTCCCTGACCCCTTGTTTTGGCATATGGATCATTCTTCTCTCTGGCTCCTTGACCCTGGCTTGGGTATATTGATCATTCTTGTCTCTGGCTCCCTGACCCTTGGTTTTTGCATATGGATTATTCTTCTCTCTGGCTCCCTGACCCCTGGTTTTGGTATATGGATCATTCTTCTCTCTGGCTCGCTGACCCCTGGTTTTGGCATATGGTTCATTCTTCTCTCTGGCTCCCTGACCCCTGGTTTTGGCATATGGATCATTCTGCTTTCTGGCTCCTTGACCCTGGCTTGGGTATATTGATCATTCTTCTCTCTTGCTCCCTGAACCCTGGTTTTGGAATATGGATCATTCTTCTCTCTGGCTCCCTGACCCCTGGTTTTGGCATATGGATCATTCTTCTCTCTGGCTCCCTGACCCCTGGTTTTGGCATTTGGATCATTCCTCTCTCTGGCTCCCTGACCCCTGGTTTTGGCATATGGATCATTCTTCTCTCTGGCTCCCTGACCCCTGGTTTTGGCATTTGGATCATTCTTCTCTCTGGCTCCCTGATCCCTGGTTTTGGCATATGGATCATTCTTTTCTCTGGCTCCCTGACCCCTTGTTTTGGCATATGGTTCATTCTTCTCTCTGGCTCCCTGACCCCTGGTTTTGGCATATGGATCATTCTTCTCTCTGGCTCCTTGACCCTGGCTTGGGTATATTGATCATTCTTGTCTCTGGCTCCCTGACCCTTGGTTTTGGCATATGGATCATTTTTCTCTCTGGCTCCCTAACCCCTGGTTTTGGCATATGGTTCATTCTTCTCTCTGGCTCCCTGACCCCTGGTTTTGGCATATGGATCATTCTTCTCTTTGGCTCCTTGACCCTGGCTTGGGTATATTGATCATTCTTGTCTCTGGCTCCCTGACCCTTGGTTTTGGCATATGGATCATTCTTCTCTCTGGCTCCCTGACCCCTGGTTTTGGCATTTGGATCATTCTTCTCTCTGGCTCCCTGACCCCTGGTTTTGGCATATGGATCATTCTTCTCTCTGGCTCCCTGACCCTTGGTTTTGGCATATGGATCATTCTTCTCTCTGGCTCCCTGACCCCTGGTTTTGGCATTTGGATCATTCTTCTCTCTGGCTCCTTGACCCTGGCTTGGGTATATTGATCATTCTTGTCTCTGGCTCCCTGACCCTTGGTTTTGGCATATGGATCATTTTTCTCTCTGGCTCCCTAACCCCTGGTTTTGGCATATGGTTCATTCTTCTCTCTGGCTCCCTGACCCCAGGTTTTGGCATAGGGATCATTCTTCTCTCTGGCTACCTGACCCCTGTTTTTGGCATATGGATCATTCTTCTCTCTGGCTCCTTGACCCTGGCTTGGGTATATTGATCATTTTTGTCTCTGGCTCCCTGACCCTTGGTTTTGGCATATGGATCATTCTTCTCTCTGACTCCCTGACCCCTGGTTTTGGCATATGGATCATTCTTCTCTCTGTCTCGCTGAAACACTGGTTTTGGCATATGGATCATTCTTCTCTCAGGCTCCCTGACTCCTGGTTTTGGCATATGGATCATTCTTCTCTCTGGCTCGCTGACCCCTGGTTTTGGCATATGGATCATTCTTCTCTCTGGCTCCTTGACCCTGGCTTGGGTATATTGATCATTCTTGTCTCTGGCTCCCTGACCCTTGGTTTTTGCATATGGATCATTCTTCTCTCTGGCTCCCTGACCCCTGGTTTTGGTATATGGATCATTCTTCTCTCTGGCTCGCTGACCCCTGGTTTTGGCATATGGTTCATTCTTCTCTCTGGCTCCCTGACCCCTGGTTTTGGCATATGGATCATTCTGCTTTCTGGCTCCTTGACCCTGGCTTGGGTATATTGATCATTCTTCTCTCTTGCTCCCTGACCCCTGGTTTTGGCATATGGATCATTCTTCTCTCTGGCTCCCTGACCCCTGGTTTTGGCATATGGATCATTCTTCTCTCTGGCTCCCTGACCTTTGGTTTTGGCATTTGGATCATTCTTCTCTCTGGCTCCTTGACCCTGGCTTGGGTATATTGATCATTCTTGTCTCTGGCTCCCTGACCCTTGGTTTTGGCATATGGATCATTCTGCTTTCTGGCTCCTTGACCCTGGCTTGGGTATATTGATCATTCTTCTCTCTTGCTCCCTGACCCCTGGTTTTGGCATATGGATCATTCTTCTCTCTGGCTCCCTGACCCCTGGTTTTGGCATATGGATCATTCTTCTCTCTGGCTCCCTGACCCCTGGTTTTGGCATTTGGATCATTCTTCTCTCTGGCTCCTTGACCCTGGCTTGGGTATATTGATCATTCTTGTCTCTGGCTCCCTGACCCTTGGTTTTGGCATATGGATCATTCTTCTCTCTGACTCCCTGACCCCTGGTTTTGGCATATGGATCATTCTTCTCTCTGTCTCGCTGAACCACTGGTTTTGGCATATGGATCATTCTTCTCTCAGGCTCCTGACCCCTGGTTTTGGCATATGGATCATTCTTCTCTCTGGCTCGCTGACCCCTGGTTTTGGCATATGGTTCATTCTTCTCTCTGGCTCCCTGACCCCTTGTTTTGGCATATGGATCATTCTTCTCTCTGGCTCCTTGACCCTGGCTTGGGTATATTGATCATTCTTGTCTCTGGCTCCCTGACCCTTGGTTTTTGCATATGGATTATTCTTCTCTCTGGCTCCCTGACCCCTGGTTTTGGTATATGGATCATTCTTCTCTCTGGCTCGCTGACCCCTGGTTTTGGCATATGGTTCATTCTTCTCTCTGGCTCCCTGACCCCTGGTTTTGGCATATGGATCATTCTGCTTTCTGGCTCCTTGACCCTGGCTTGGGTATATTGATCATTCTTCTCTCTTGCTCCCTGAACCCTGGTTTTGGCATATGGATCATTCTTCTCTCTGGCTCCCTGACCCCTGGTTTTGGCATATGGATCATTCTTCTCTCTGGCTCCCTGACCCCTGGTTTTGGCATTTGGATCATTCCTCTCTCTGGCTCCCTGACCCCTGGTTTTGGCATATGGATCATTCTTCTCTCTGGCTCCCTGACCCCTGGTTTTGGCATTTGGATCATTCTTCTCTCTGGCTCCCTGATCCCTGGTTTTGGCATATGGATCATTCTTTTCTCTGGCTCCCTGACCCCTTGTTTTGGCATATGGTTCATTCTTCTCCCTGGCTCCCTGACCCCTGGTTTTGGCATATGGATCATTCTTCTCTCTGGCTCCTTGACCCTGGCTTGGGTATATTGATCATTCTTGTCTCTGGCTCCCTGACCCTTGGTTTTGGCATATGGATCATTTTTCTCTCTGGCTCCCTAACCCCTGGTTTTGGCATATGGTTCATTCTTCTCTCTGGCTCCCTGACCCCTGGTTTTGGCATATGGATCATTCTTCTCTCTGGCTCCTTGACCCTGGCTTGGGTATATTGATCATTCTTGTCTCTGGCTCCCTGACCCTTGGTTTTGGCATATGGATCATTCTTCTCTCTGGCTCCCTGACCCCTGGTTTTGGCATTTGGATCATTCTTCTCTCTGGCTCCCTGACCCCTGGTTTTGGCATATGGATCATTCTTCTCTCTGGCTCCCTGACCCTTGGTTTTGGCATATGGATCATTCTTCTCTCTGGCTCCCTGACCCCTGGTTTTGGCATTTGGATCATTCTTCTCTCTGGCTCCCTGACCCCTGGTTTTGGCATATGGATCATTCTTCTCTTTGGCTCCCTGACCCCTGGTTTTGGCATATGGATCATTCTTCTCTCTGGCTCCCTGACCCTTGGTTTTTGCATTTGGATCATTCTTCTCTCTGGCTCCCTGACCCCTGGTTTTGGCATATGGATCATTCTTCTCTCTGGCTCCCTGACCCTTGGTTTTGGCATATGGATCATTCTTCTCTCTGGCTCCCTGACCCCTGGTTTTGGCATTTGGATCATTCTTCTCTCTGGCTCCTTGACCCTGGCTTGGGTATATTGATCATTCTTGTCTCTGGCTCCCTGACCCTTGGTTTTGGCATATGGATCATTTTTCTCTCTGGCTCCCTAACCCCTGGTTTTGGCATATGGTTCATTCTTCTCTCTGGCTCCCTGACCCCAGGTTTTGGCATAGGGATCATTCTTCTCTCTGGCTACCTGACCCCTGTTTTGGGCATATGGATCATTCTTCTCTCTGGCTCCTTGACCCTGGCTTGGGTATATTGATCATTTTTGTCTCTGCCTCCCTGACCCTTGGTTTTGGCATATGGATCATTCTTCTCTCTGACTCCCTGACCCCTGGTTTTGGCATATGGATCATTCTTCTCTCTGTCTCGCTGAACCACTGGTTTTGGCATATGGATCATTCTTCTCTCAGGCTCCCTGACCCCTGGTTTTGGCATATGGATCATTCTTCTCTCTGGCTCGCTGACCCCTGGTTTTGGCATATGGATCATTCTTCTCTCTGGCTCCTTGACCCTGGCTTGGGTATATTGATCATTCTTGTCTCTGGCTCCCTGACCCTTGGTTTTGGCATATGGATCATTCTTCTCTCTGGCTCCCTGACCCCTGGTTTTGGCATATGGATCATTCTTCTCTCTGGCTCGCTGACCCCTGGTTTTGGCATATGGTTCATTCTTCTCTCTGGCTCCCTGACCCCTGGTTTTGGCATATGGATCATTCTTCTTTCTGGCTCCTTGACCCTGGCTTGGGTATATTGATCATTCTTCTCTCTGGCTCCCTGACCCCTGGTTTTGGCATATGGATCATTCTTCTCTCTGGCTCCCTGACCCCTGGTTTTGGCATATGGATCATTCTTCTCTCTGGCTCCCTGACCTTTGGTTTTGGCATTTGGATCATTCTTCTCTCTGGCTCCTTGACCCTGGCTTGGGTATATTGATCATTCTTGTCTCTGGCTCCCTGACCCTTGGTTTTGGCATATGGATCATTCTTCTTTCTGGCTCCTTGACCCTGGCTTGGGTATATTGATCATTCTTCTCTCTTGCTCCCTGACCCCTGGTTTTGGCATATGGATCATTCTTCTCTCTGGCTCCCTGACCCCTGGTTTTGGCATATGGATCATTCTTCTCTCTGGCTCCCTGACCCCTGGTTTTGGCATTTGGATCATTCCTCTCTCTGGCTCCCTGACCCCTGGTTTTGGCATATGGATCATTCTTCTCTCTGGCTCCCTGACCCCGGGTTTTGGTATATGGATCATTCTTCTCTCTGGCTCGCTGACCCCTGGTTTTGGCATATGGTTCATTCTTCTCTCTGGCTCCCTGACCCCTGGTTTTGGCATATGGATCATTCTGCTTTCTGGCTCCTTGACCCTGGCTTGGGTATATTGATCATTCTTCTCTCTTGCTCCCTGACCCCTGGTTTTGGCATATGGATCATTCTTCTCTCTGGCTCCCTGACCCCTGGTTTTGGCATATGGATCATTCTTCTCTCTGGCTCCCTGACCTTTGGTTTTGGCATTTGGATCATTCTTCTCTCTGGCTCCTTGACCCTGGCTTGGGTATATTGATCATTCTTGTCTCTGGCTCCCTGACCCTTGGTTTTGGCATATGGATCATTCTGCTTTCTGGCTCCTTGACCCTGGCTTGGGTATATTGATCATTCTTCTCTCTTGCTCCCTGACCCCTGGTTTTGGCATATGGATCATTCTTCTCTCTGGCTCCCTGACCCCTGGTTTTGGCATATGGATCATTCTTCTCTCTGGCTCCCTGACCCCTGGTTTTGGCATTTGGATCATTCTTCTCTCTGGCTCCTTGACCCTGGCTTGGGTATATTGATCATTCTTGTCTCTGGCTCCCTGACCCTTGGTTTTGGCATATGGATCATTTTTCTCTCTGGCTCCCTAACCCCTGGTTTTGGCATATGGTTCATTCTTCTCTCTGGCTCCCTGACCCCTGGTTTTGGCATATGGATCATTCTTCTCTCTGGCTCCTTGACCCTGGCTTGGGTATATTGATCATTCTTGTCTCTGGCTCCCTGACCCTTGGTTTTGGCATATGGATCATTCTTCTCTCTGGCTCCCTGACCCCTGGTTTTGGCATTTGGATCATTCTTCTCTCTGGCTCCCTGACCCCTGGTTTTGGCATATGGATCATTCTTCTCTCTGGCTCCCTGACCCTTGGTTTTGGCATATGGATCATTCTTCTCTCTGGCTCCCTGACCCCTGGTTTTGGCATTTGGATCATTCTTCTCTCTGGCTCCCTGACCCCTGGTTTTGGCATATGGATCATTCTTCTCTTTGGCTCCCTGACCCCTGGTTTTGGCATATGGATCATTCTTCTCTCTGGCTCCCTGACCCTTGGTTTTTGCATTTGGATCATTCTTCTCTCTGGCTCCCTGACCCCTGGTTTTGGCATATGGATCATTCTTCTCTCTGGCTCCCTGACCCTTGGTTTTGGCATATGGATCATTCTTCTCTCTGGCTCCCTGACCCCTGGTTTTGGCATATGGATCATTCTTCTCTCTGGCTCCCTGACCCCTGGTTTTGGCATATGGATCATTCTTCTCTCTGGCTCGCTGACCCCTGGTTTTGGCATATGGTTCATTCTTCTCTCTGGCTCCCTGACCCCTGGTTTTGGCATATGGATCATTCTTCTCTCTGGCTCCCTGACCCCTGGTTTTGGCATATGGATCATTCTTCTCTCTGGCTCCCTGACCCCTGGTTTTGGCATATGGATCATTCTTCTCTCTGGCTCCCTGACCCCTGGTTTTGGCATTTGGATCATTCTTCTCTCTGGCTCCTTGACCCTGGCTTGGGTATATTGATCATTCTTGTCTCTGGCTCCCTGACCCTTGGTTTTGGCATATGGATCATTTTTCTCTCTGGCTCCCTAACCACTGGTTTTGGCATATGATTCATTCTTCTCTCTGGCTCCCTGACCCCAGGTTTTGGCATAGGGATCATTCTTCTCTCTGGCTACCTGACCCCTGTTTTTGGCATATGGATCATTCTTCTCTCTGGCTCCTTGACCCTGGCTTGGGTATATTGATCATTTTTGTCTCTGGCTCCCTGACCCTTGGTTTTGGCATATGGATCATTCTTCTCTCTGACTCCCTGACCCCTGGTTTTGGCATATGGATCATTCTTCTCTCTGTCTCGCTGAACCACTGGTTTTGGCATATGGATCATTCTTCTCTCAGGCTCCCTGACCCCTGGTTTTGGCATATGGATCATTCTTCTCTCTGGCTCGCTGACCCCTGGTTTTGGCATATGGTTCATTCTTCTCTCTGGCTCCCTGACCCCTGGTTTTGGCATATGGATCATTCTTCTCTCTGGCTCCTTGACCCTGGCTTGGGTATATTGATCATTCTTGTCTCTGGCTCCCTGACCCTTGGTTTTTGCATATGGATCATTCTTCTCTCTGGCTCCTTGACCCCTGGTTTTGGTATATGGATCATTCTTCTCTCTGGCTCGCTGACCCCTGGTTTTGGCATATGGTTCATTCTTCTCTCTGGCTCCTTGACCCTGGCTTGGGTATATTGATCATTCTTCTCTCTTGCTCCCTGACCCCTGGTTTTGGCATATGGATCATTCTTCTCTCTGGCTCCCTGACCCCTGGTTTTGGCATATGGATCATTCTTCTCTCTGGCTCCCTGACCCCTGGTTTTGGCATTTGGATCATTCTTCTCTCTGGCTCCTTGACCCTGGCTTGGGTATATTGATCATTCTTGTCTCTGGCTCCCTGACCCTTGGTTTTGGCATATGGATCATTTTTCTCTCTGGCTCCCTAACCCCTGGTTTTGGCATATGGTTCATTCTTCTCTCTGGCTCCCTGACCCCTGGTTTTGGCATATGGATCATTCTTCTCTTTGGATCCTTGACCCTGGCTTGGGTATATTGATCATTCTTGTCTCTGGCTCCCTGACCCTTGGTTTTGGCATATGGATCATTCTTCTCTCTGGCTCCCTGACCCCTGGTTTTGGCATTTGGATCATTCTTCTCTCTGGCTCCCTGACCCCTGGTTTTGGCATATGGATCATTCTTCTCTCTGGCTCCCTGACCCTTGGTTTTGGCATATGGATCATTCTTCTCTCTGGCTCCCTGACCCCTGGTTTTGGCATTTGGATCATTCTTCTCTCTGGCTCCCTGACCCCTGGTTTTGGCATATGGATCATTCTTCTCTTTGGCTCCCTGACCCCTGGTTTTGGCATATGGATCATTCTTCTCTCTGGCTCCCTGACCCTTGGTTTTTGCATTTGGATCATTCTTCTCTCTGGCTCCCTGACCCCTGGTTTTGGCATATGGATCATTCTTCTCTCTGGCTCCCTGACCCTTGGTTTTGGCATATGGATCATTCTTCTCTCTGGCTCCCTGACCCTTGGTTTTTGCATATGGATCATTCTTCTCTCTGGCTCCCTGACCCCTGGTTTTGGTATATGGATCATTCTTCTCTCTGGCTCGCTGACCCCTGGTTTTGGCATATGGTTCATTCTTCTCTCTGGCTCCCTGACCCCTGGTTTTGGCATATGGATCATTCTGCTTTCTGGCTCCTTGACCCTGGCTTGGGTATATTGATCATTCTTCTCTCTTGCTCCCTGACCCCTGGTTTTGGCATATGGATCATTCTTCTCTCTGGCTCCCTGACCCCTGGTTTTGGCATATGGATCATTCTTCTCTCTGGCTCCCTGACCCCTGGTTTTGGCATTTGGATCATTCTTCTCTCTGGCTCCTTGACCCTGGCTTGGGTATATTGATCATTCTTGTCTCTGGCTCCCTGACCCTTGGTTTTGGCATATGGATCATTTTTCTCTCTGGCTCCCTAACCCCTGGTTTTGGCATATGGTTCATTCTTCTCTCTGGCTCCCTGACCCCTGGTTTTGGCATATGGATCATTCTTCTCTTTGGCTCCTTGACCCTGGCTTGGGTATATTGATCATTCTTGTCTCTGGCTCCCTGACCCTTGGTTTTGGCATATGGATCATTCTTCTCTCTGGCTCCCTGACCCCTGGTTTTGGCATTTGGATCATTCTTCTCTCTGGCTCCCTGACCCCTGGTTTTGGCATATGGATCATTCTTCTCTTTGGCTCCCTGACCCCTGGTTTTGGCATATGGATCATTCTTCTCTCTGGCTCCCTGACCCTTGGTTTTTGCATTTGGATCATTCTTCTCTCTGGCTCCCTGACCCCTGGTTTTGGCATATGGATCATTCTTCTCTCGGGCTCCCTGACCCTTGGTTTTGGCATATGGATCATTCTTCTCTCTGGCTTCCTGACCCCTGGTTTTGGCATATGGATCATTCTGCTTTCTGGCTCCTTGACCCTGGCTTTGGTATATTGATCATTCTTGTCTCTGGCTCCCTGACCCTTGGTTTTGGCATATGGATCATTTTTCTCTCTGGCTCCCTAACCCCTGGTTTTGGCATATGGTTCATTCTTCTCTCTGGCTCCCTGACCCCTGGTTTTGGCATATGGATCATTCTTCTCTTTGGCTCCTTGACCCTGGCTTGGGTATATTGATCATTCTTGTCTCTGGCTCCCTAACCCTTGGTTTTGGCATATGGATCATTCTTCTCTCTGGCTCCCTGACCCCTGGTTTTGGCATTTGGATCATTCTTCTCTCTGGCTCCCTGACCCTGGTTTTGGCATATGGATCATTCTTCTCTCTGGCTCCCTGACCCTTGGTTTTGGCATATGGATCATTCTTCTCTCTGGCTCCCTGACCCCTGGTTTTGGCATTTGGATCATTCTTCTCTCTGGCTCCCTGACCCCTGGTTTTGGCATATGGATCATTCTTCTCTTTGGCTCCCTGACCCCTGGTTTTGGCATATGGATCATTCTTCTCTCTGGCTCCCTGACCCTTGGTTTTTGCATTTGGATCATTCTTCTCTCTGGCTCCCTGACCCCTGGTTTTGGCATATGGATCATTCTTCTCTCTTGCTCCCTGACCCTTGGTTTTGGCATATGGATCATTCTTCTCTCTGGCTCCCTGACCCCTGGTTTTGGCATATGGATCATTCTTCTCTCTGGCTCCCTGACCCCTGGTTTTGGCATATGGATCATTCTTCTCTCTGGCTCGCTGACCCCTGGTTTTGGCATATGGATCATTCTTCTCTCTGGCTCCCTGACCCTTGGTTTTTGCATATGGATCATTCTTCTCTCTGGCTCCCTGACCCCTGGTTTTGGTATATGGATCATTCTTCTCTCTGGCTCCCTGACCCCTGGTTTTGGCATATGGTTCATTCTTCTCTCTGGCTCCCTGACCCCTGGTTTTGGCATATGGATCATTCTTTTTTCTGGCTCCTTGACCCTGGCTTGGGTATATTGATCATTCTTCTCTCTTGCTCCCTGACCCCTGGTTTTGGCATATGGATCATTCTTCTCTCTGGCTCCCTGACCCCTGGTTTTGGCATATGGATCATTCTTCTCTCTGGCTCCCTGACCCCTGGTTTTGGCATTTGGATCATTCTTCTCTCTGGCTCCTTGACCCTGGCTTGGGTATATTGATCATTCTTCTCTCTTGCTCCCTGACCCCTGGTTTTGGCATATGGATCATTCTTCTCTCTGGCTCCCTGACCCCTGGTTTTGGCATATGGATAATTCTTCTCTCTGGCTCCCTGACCCCTGGTTTTGGCATTTGGATCATTCTTCTCTCTGGCTCCTTGACCCTGGCTTGGGTATATTGATCATTCTTGTCTCTGGCTCCCTGACCCTTGGTTTTGGCATATGGATCATTCTTCTCTCTGGCTCCCTGACCCCTGGTTTTGGCATATGGATCATTCTTCTCTCTGGCTCCCTGACCCCTGGTTTTGGCATTTGGATCATTCTTCTCTCTGGCTCCTTGACCCTGGCTTGGGTATATTGATCATTCTTGTCTCTGGCTCCCTGACCCTTGGTTTTGGCATATGGATCATTTTTCTCTCTGGCTCCCTAACCCCTGGTTTTGGCATATGGTTCATTCTTCTCTCTGGCTCCCTGACCCCTGGTTTTGGCATATGGATCATTCTTCTCTTTGGCTCCTTGACCCTGGCTTGGGTATATTGATCATTCTTGTCTCTGGCTCCCTGACCCTTGGTTTTGGCATATGGATCATTCTTCTCTCTGGCTCCCTGACCCCTGGTTTTGGCATTTGGATCATTCTTCTCTCTGGCTCCCTGACCCCTGGTTTTGGCATATGGATCATTCTTCTCTCTGGCTCCCTGACCCTTGGTTTTGGCATATGGATCATTCTTCTCTCTGGCTCCCTGACCCCTGGTTTTGGCATTTGGATCATTCTTCTCTCTGGCTCCCTGACCCCTGGTTTTGGCATATGGATCATTCTTCTCTCTGGCTCCCTGACCCCTGGTTTTGGCATATGGATCATTCTTCTCTCTGGCTCCCTGACCCTTGGTTTTTGCATTTGGATCATTCTTCTCTCTGGCTCCCTGACCCCTGGTTTTGGCATATGGATCATTCTTCTCTCTGGCTCCCTGACCCTTGGTTTTGGCATATGGATCATTCTTCTCTCTGGCTCCCTGACCCCTGGTTTTGGCATATGGATCATTCTTCTCTCTGGCTCCCTGACCCCTGGTTTTGGCATATGGATCATTCTTCTCTCTGGCTCGCTGACCCCTGGTTTTGGCATATGGATCATTCTTCTCTCTGGCTCCCTGACCCTTGGTTTTTGCTTATGGATCATTCTTCTCTCTGGCTCCCTGACCCCTGGTTTTGGTATATGGATCATTCTTCTCTCTGGCTCGCTGACCCCTGGTTTTGGCATATGGTTCATTCTTCTCTCTGGCTCCCTGACCCCTGGTTTTGGCATATGGATCATTCTTCTTTCTGGCTCCTTGACCCTGGCTTGGGTATATTGATCATTCTTCTCTCTTGCTCCCTGACCCCTGGTTTTGGCATATGGATCATTCTTCTCTCTGGCTCCCTGACCCCTGGTTTTGGCATATGGATCATTCTTCTCTCTGGCTCCCTGACCCCTGGTTTTGGCATTTGGATCATTCTTCTCTCTGGCTCCTTGACCCTGGCTTGGGTATATTGATCATTCTTCTCTCTTGCTCCCTGACCCCTGGTTTTGGCATATGGATCATTCTTCTCTGTGGCTCCCTGACCCCTGGTTTTGGCATATGGATAATTCTTCTGTCTGGCTCCCTGACCCCTGGTTTTGGCATTTGGATCATTCTTCTCTCTGGCTCCTTGACCCTGGCTTGGGTATATTGATCATTCTTGTCTCTGGCTCCCTGACCCTTGGTTTTGGCATATGGATCATTTTTCTCTCTGGCTCCCTAACCCCTGGTTTTGGCATATGGTTCATTCTTCTCTCTGGCTTCCTGACCCCTGGTTTTGGCATATGGATCATTCTTCTCTTTGGCTCCTTGACCCTGGCTTGGGTATATTGATCATTCTTGTCTCTGGCTCCCTGACCCTTGGTTTTGGCATATGGATCATTCTTCTCTCTGGCTCCCTGACCCCTGGTTTTGGCATTTGGATCATTCTTCTCTCTGGCTCCCTGACCCCTGGTTTTGGCATATGGATCATTCTTCTCTCTGGCTCCCTGACCCTTGGTTTTGGCATATGGATCATTCTTCTCTCTGGCTCCCTGACCCCTGGTTTTGGCATTTGGATCATTCTTCTCTCTGGCTCCCTGACCCCTGGTTTTGGCATATGGATCATTCTTCTCTCTGGCTCCCTGACCCCTGGTTTTGGCATATGGATCATTCTTCTCTCTGGCTCCCTGACCCTTGGTTTTTGCATTTGGATCATTCTTCTCTCTGGCTCCCTGACCCCTGGTTTTGGCATATGGATCATTCTTCTCTCTGGCTCCCTGACCCTTGGTTTTGGCATATGGATCATTCTTCTCTCTGGCTCCCTGACCCCTGGTTTTGGCATATGGATCATTCTTCTCTCTGGCTCCCTGACCCCTGGTTTTGGCATATGGATCATTCTTCTCTCTGGCTCGCTGACCCCTGGTTTTGGCATATGGATCATTCTTCTCTCTGGCTCCCTGACCCTTGGTTTTTGCATATGGATCATTCTTCTCTCTGGCTCCCTGACCCCTGGTTTTGGTATATGGATCATTCTTCTCTCTGGCTCGCTGACCCCTGGTTTTGGCATATGGTTCATTCTTCTCTCTGGCTCCCTGACCCCTGGTTTTGGCATATGGATCATTCTTCTTTCTGGCTCCTTGACCCTGGCTTGGGTATATTGATCATTCTTCTCTCTTGCTCCCTGACCCCTGGTTTTGGCATATGGATCATTCTTCTCTCTGGCTCCCTGACCCCTGGTTTTGGCATATGGATCATTCTTCTCTCTGGCTCCCTGACCCCTGGTTTTGGCATTTGGATCATTCTTCTCTCTGGCTCCTTGACCCTGGCTTGGGTATATTGATCATTCTTGTCTCTGGCTCCCTGACCCTTGGTTTTGGCATATGGATCATTTTTCTCTCTGGCTCCCTAACCCCTGGTTTTGGCATATGGATCATTCTTCTCTCTGGCTCCCTGACCCCTGGTTTTGGCATATGGATCATTCTTCTCTTTGGCTCCTTGACCCTGGCTTGGGTATATTGATCATTCTTGTCTCTGGCTCCCTGACCCTTGGTTTTGGCATATGGATCATTCTTCTCTCTGGCTCCCTGACCCCTGGTTTTGGCATTTGGATCATTCTTCTCTCTGGCTCCCTGACCCCTGGTTTTGGCATATGGATCATTCTTCTCTCTGGCTCCCTGACCCTTGGTTTTGGCATATGGATCATTCTTCTCTCTGGCTCCCTGACCCCTGGTTTTGGCATTTGGATCATTCTTCTCTCTGGCTCCCTGACCCCTGGTTTTGGCATATGGATCATTCTTCTCTTTGGCTCCCTGACCCCTGGTTTTGGCATATGGATCATACTTCTCTCTGGCTCCCTGACCCTTGGTTTTTGCATTTGGATCATTCTTCTCTCTGGCTCCCTGACCCCTGGTTTTGGCATATGGATCATTCTTCTCTCTGGCTCCCTGACCCTTGGTTTTGGCATATGGATCATTCTTCTCTCTGGCTCCCTGACCCCTGGTTTTGGCATATGGATCATTCTTCTCTCTGGCTCCCTGACCCCTGGTTTTGGCATATGGATCATTCTTCTCTCTTGCTCGCTGACCCCTGGTTTTGGCATATGGTTCATTCTTCTCTCTGGCTCCCTGACCCCTGGTTTTGGCATATGGATCATTCTTCTCTCTGGCTCCCTGACCCCTGGTTTTGGCATATGGATCATTCTTCTCTCTGGCTCGCTGACCCCTGGTTTTGGCATATGGTTCATTCTTCTCTCTGGCTCCCTGACCCCTGGTTTTGGCATATGGACCATTCTTCTCTCTGGCTCCTTGACCCTGGCTTGGGTATATTGATCATTCTTGTCTCTGGCTCCCTGACCCTTGGTTTTGGCATATGGATCATTCTTCTCTTTGGCTCCCTGACCCCTGGTTTTGGCATATGGATCATTCTTCTCTCTGGCTCGCTTACCCCTGGTTTTGGCATATGGTTCATTCTTCTCTCTGGCTCCCTGACCCCTGGTTTTGGCATATGGATCATTTTTCTCTCTGGCTCCTTGACCCTGGCTTGGGTATATTGATCATTCTTGTCTCTGGCTCCATGACCCTTGGTTTTGGCATATGGATCATTCTTCTCTCTGGCTCCCTGACCCCTGGTTTTGGCATATGGATCATTCTTCTCTTTGGCTCCCTGACCCCTGGTTTTGGCATATGGATCATTCTTCTCTTTGGCTCCCTGACCCCTGGTTTTGGCATATGGATCATTCTTCTCTCTGGCTCCTTGACCCTGGCTTGGGTATATTGATCATTCTTGTCTCTGGCTCCATGACCCTTGGTTTGGCATATGGATCATTCTTCTCTCTGGCTCCCTGACCCCTGGTTTTGGCATATGGATCATTCTTCTCTTTGGCTCCCTGACCCCTGGTTTTGGCATATGGATCATTCTTCTCTTTGGCTCCCTGACCCCTGGTTTTGGCATATGGATCATTCTTCTCTTTGGCTCCCTGACCCCTGGTTTTGGCATATGGATCATTCTTCTCTCTGGCTCCCTGACCCCTGGTTTTGGCATATGGATCATTCTTCTTTTTGGCTCCCTGACCCCTGGTTTTGGCATATGGATCATTCCTCTCTCTGGCTCCCTGACCCCTGGTTTTGGCATTTGGATCATTCTTCTCTCTGGCTCCCTGACCCCTGGTTTTGGCATTTGGATCATTCTTCTCTCTGGCTCCCTGACCCCTGGTTTTGGCATTTGGATCATTCTTCTCTCTGGCTCCCTGACCCCTGGTTTTGGCATTTGGATCATTCTTCTCTCTGGCTCCCTGACCCCTGGTTTTGGCATTTGGATCATTCCTCTCTCTGGCTCCCTGACCCCTGGTTTTGGCATATGGATCATTCTTCTCTCTGGCTCCCTGACCCTTGGTTTTGGCATTTGGATCATTCTTCTCTCTGGCTCCCTGACCCCTGGTTTTGGCATATGGATCATTCTTCTCTCTGGCTCCCTGACCTATGGTTTTGGCATATGGATCATTCTTCTCTCTTGCTCCCTGACCCTTGGTTTTGGCATATGGATCATTCTTCTCTCTGGCTCCCTGACCCCTGGTTTTGGCATATGGATCATTCCTCTCTCTCTGGCTCCCTCACCCTTAGTTTTGACATATGGATCATTCTTCTCTCTGGCTCCGTGACCCCTGGTTTTGACATATGGATCATTCTTCTCTCTGGTTCCCTGACCCCTGGTTTTGGCATATGGATCATTCTTCTCTCTGGCTCCCTGACCCCTGGTTTTGGCATATGGATCATTCTTCTCTCTGGCTCCCTGACCCTTGGTTTTGGCATATGGATCATTCTTCTCTCTGGCTCCCTGACCCCTGGTCACTGGACTCTCCCTCCTCTGTCTCCCTGACCTTCTGGCTTGTATATTGACCTCCCTTGTTTGTCATTATGCTTTGACCACAGGACTTGACCTTTGCTCTTGTCTCCGACCCCGGCCTGTATCTCTCTCTATTGGTACTTTCTCCTGCCATTGACCTCCTCTCTAGTGTCCATCCAGGAGACCAGGGTCAACATCATCTAGAAGACCCCAAACGGACCGCAACATTCCTAAAATCATTAAATTATAAATATAGGGCAATAATCAAAATGGTGATTAATGACTTTATCAGATGTTATTAAAGTTATTAAAATATTGGGTTTTCTTCAATTGTCTTTGTTGTTACAAATGAACCTTTCTGAGTCACCCACTAAGAGAAAGACTTAAATGACTTGTAATGAGATTGATTACCATTAACCCTTTGAATCTTTGTGCTCAGTCTAAAACCATAGAGAAAAATCAGACTGAGCATGCCCAGACTCCAAGGGGCATCTGTGCTGATGAATCTAATTACCCCATGGGGCTATGGGCATGCTCAAACTTTTCATTTTTCTATGGCTTAGACTGAATACAATACATTCTGAGACCGGAGGTCATTGTCAATTATTGGCAATGATCTCCTCGTTATAGATGTCACCCTGTCCTTAGTGGGTTCATGTGAACGGCTTTAGTGTGGTGTCAGTTCAGTCTTATCCAATTATTTAACATAAGACCACGCCCTCCACTGATACCCAAAACACCCCTCAGCTCTCAGGAAGTGATGTAACAAACACAAAATGGATTCCTCTGCTCTACTATAAACAGCTACTAAACACAACTCCAGCAAATAATGAGTTAAATAGACCTTGGAGGTCTCTCTGTGACATCTGCCGCCTCCTGGGCGCGCTCTCTGCGTGACGTGTATAAATAGAGTGTGTCTCAGCCCAGAGACGTGTCTAACACTCGGGGCGAGCGGCCGGGGCGTGAATTGTTTCCAAAATGTGTAATGCGCCGGGTGTTAGAGATCAGGGACCCCCCCCCCCTGGCCCCCCACACGCGGTGAGACCTCCAAAAAAGTCCTTTTCAGGAGACGAGTTGGCGCCGCTCCAGAGCTACCAGTGCCTGCCTTTATACAGTATATTACTGCAATGGTGCAGCAGGTGCAAAGCACCAGGGCCCTCTGCTATGAGGAGTAACCTGAGAATCTATTAGGGGAGAGGAGCTGGCAATTAGATTAAAAGTCACATGATCACTCAAGACAACGGACCGTGATAGTCTCAGATTCACAATATCCTGAACGAAACTTTACAGAAAATATATTGTTCTTAGAAAGCAAAATAAATAAAATAAATAAATAAATAAATAAAATAAATAGAATAAATAAATAAAATAAATAAATAGTGTCCTAAAAAGTTAGAGCTAGTAATTTTAATTTTGCACTGATCATTAATAAAAGTCCTCAGCTGAGTGTTTGTCTCCTCCCTGATAAGGTCAGACAGGTGATAAAACGGCCCCAAAGGTTTAAAGAATGATTATTATTAGTAGGCTGCCCCAACAGCAAAATCTTGTAGGCAAGGGATACCTCAAATAGTACAGTGGAGGTCAGTGTTTTGGTACATGTTGTGTCGGAAAATTTAGCAGTTGCCTGCTAGACAAAGCCACCTTCCCCGATTGCCCTTATAAAGGGTGGAGGCAAGCAGCAGCTGAGACTGGCTTTTGACAGTAAGTTTAATATTGAATGTTGTTTTTATTGAATTAAATATTTAGTTTATTTGTGATTAGGTACTGATACCAGGTCTTCATTCATGTCCAACTCTCCGTGACCCTATGGACCACAGCATTCCAGGCACATCTATCATTAGGTGCTTAAAGGTTTCCTTGGCAAAGACACTGGATTGCGTGCCAGTTACTTCTCCAATGAACTATGATTTGTCTGACCTCTCTGCTATGACCTACCCATCTTGAGGACCATACATGGTATAGCTCACAGCTTTATTGAGGTTCCCAAGCCCCTTCAGCACAAGGTAGCGGTCCAGAAGGGGATACCAGGTTATAACAGAATGTTCTGGGTCTGATACATTGTATCCCAAGTACCCGAATGTAACAAGAACATGATGTAATTCTATTATTTCCATAAGTAGGAGATATTTACCCCTATATATATATACAGTGGATATAAAAAAGTCTACACACCCGTTAAAATGTCAGGTTTCTGTGCTGTAAAAAAATGGGACAAAGATAAATCATTTCAGAACTTTTTCCACCTTTAATGTGACCTATAAACTGTACAACTCAATTGAAAAACAAACTGAAATCTTTTAGGTGGAGGGAAGAAAAATAAAAAATTAAAATAATGTGGTTGCATAAGTCTGCACACCCTCTTATAACTCGGGATGTAGCTGTGTTCAGAATTAAGCAATCACATTCCAAATTGTGTTAAATAGGAGTCAGCATACACCTGCCATCATTTAAAGTGCCTCTGATTAACCCCAAATAAAGTTCAGATGCTAGATGATCTTTCCTGAAATGTTCTTACTCGCATCCCACAGCAAAAGCCATGGTCCACAGAGAGCTTCCAAAGCATCAGAGGGATCTCATTGTTAAAAGGTATTAGTCAGGAGAAGGGTACAAAAGAATTTCCAAGGCATTAGATATACCATGGAACACAGTGAAGACAGTCATCATCAAGTGGAGAAAATATGGCACAACAGTGACATTACCAAGAACTGGAGCTCCCTCTAAAATTGATGAAAAGACAAGAAGAAAACTGGTCTGGGAGGCTACCAAGAGGCCTACAGCAACATTAAAGGAGCTGCAGGAATATCTGGCAAGTACTGGCTGTGCGGTACATGTGACAACAATCTCCCGTATTCTTCATATGTGTGGGCTATGGGGTAGAGTGGCAAGACGAAAGACTTTTCTTACAAAGTAAAACATCCAAGCCAGGCTACATTTTGCAAAAAACACATCCAAAGTCTCCTAAAAGCATGTGGGAAAAGGTGTTATGGTCTGATGAAACCAAGGTTGAACTTTTTGGCTATAATTCCAAAAGATATGTTTGGCGCAAAAACAACACTGCACATCACCAAAAGAACACCATACCCACAGTGACGCATGGTGGTGGCAGCATCATGCTTTGGGGCTGGAACTGGGGCCTTAGTTACGATAGAAGGAATTATGAACAGTTCCAAATACCAGTCAATATTGGCACAAAACCTTCAGGCTTCTGCTAGAAAGCTGAACATGAAGAGGAACTTCATCTTTCAGCATGACACCGACCCAAAGCATACATCCAAATCAACAAAGGAATGGCTTCACCAGAAGAAGATTAAAGTTTTGGAATGGCCCAGCCAGAACCCAGACCTGAATCCGATTGTGATCTGAAGAGGGCTGTGCCCAGGAGATGCCCTCGCAATCTGACAGAGCAAAGAAGAGTGGGCAAGTCTCGCCAACTCAAAATGTGCCATGCTGATAGACTCATACCCAAAAAGACTGAGTGCTGTAATAAAATCACAAGGGGCTTCAACAAAGTATTAGTTTAAGGGTGTGCAGACTTATTCAACCATATTATTTTATTTTTATATTTTTTCTTCCCTCTACCTAAAAGATTTCAGTTTGTTTTTCAATTGAGTTGTACAGTTTATAGGTCACATTAAAGGTGGAAAAAGTTCTGAAATGATTTATCTTTGTCTCATTTTTTTACAGCACAGAAACCTGACATTTTAACAGGGGTGTGTAGACTTTTTATATCCACTGTTTATTTATATATATATATATATATATATATATATATATATATATATGACCATGCTGAGCTCTGGAATTGGGCGATTTCTAGGCATCAAGATATATTTTTTTATGTAAAATTTTAGTATATTTAGGTTTTTAGCGAAGTAACAATTGAAGATACATTTATATCAATAACCTCTACCCAAGAGGTCACCGATGAGATAACATTTTCCCTTTGTCCTCTTTAGTTGGTAAATGTCCATTTGGATCTTGGCTCGCCAATTGATTACCAACGGAAGTGGTCAAGGCCAGGGGTTATCAACCTATAGCACTGCTGCCGGATATGGCACCCAAAGGGATTTTGGTTGGCACTCGGGTGAGGAGCCAGAGGTGGCAAGCTAGTGGACTTAGTGTACCCCAGCTCTACGGAATGGAAATAGGAGATAATATTATTAATATCATGAGAAAAAAGCGCTAAGTGACATTGAGTGGGCAATATGCCAAGATAATGCGGGCAAGCAGTGACATTTAGGTGATGATGGTTGGTATGATTGGATGGTCTGGTTGGGCGTATGTGATGAGATGAATGGAAATGTATTGATGGCACCTCCACAACATGCAATGGCATAAGATGGGCATCTCAGAAGCCTATTACAACCTCATATGTACAGCGCCTATTTGGGTATTTGAAGATGTGAATCGCTTTCTGAGATGCCCAGACTAATGAAAGTGGGAACCAAATGGAAATCTTACAATGTAATATGACCCTTGTTCTTGGTGGTGTGTACTGAGCTCTCCAAGTGTGTAGCACCCTAATTAAAGTGGGAACCGAGTATAAATCTTACACTTTCTGGTGTATACTGAGCCCTCCAAGTGTGTAGCGCCCTAATTAAAGTGGGAACCGAGTATAAATCTTACACTTTCTGGTGTATACTGAGCCCTCCAAGTGTGTAGCGCCCTAATTAAAGTGGGAACCGAGTATAAATCTTACTATTTTATATATTCCCTGTGCTTGCTGGTGTACACCAAGGCTCCCAAATGTACATTGCCTTAATTAAAGTGGGAACCGAGTATACATCTTACAATTTAACATGACCCGCGCACTTTCTGGTGTATACTGAGCCCTCCAAATGTGCAGCGCCTATTTGGATATTTTGAAACTTTAACGTGCAAGGATCAAATTACATTGAAAGATTTACATTTGGTTCCCACTATAATCAGGGTCATTAGGTATTTATTTACTTTACAACAGTTTACACACATATATATATATATATCACATATAATAGTTGTCAAACTATGAATCGTCGTCACGCTTTGCGAGCTCGTGAACCGAGGGGCCGCATTTGCGGAAGTGGAGGCTCTACGGCGCCTCACACGCGGTTACAAACACGCACACAAGCGGCACTTTACCAAATTACATCTAACACGCAATCACTATATACAGACTTACACTAAAAAATACGAGAAACATTACGACCTCGCAAAAATACGAACTTAACGGCCGAACCGCGCCCAGCGGAAAACATTAAAAACACAATAAATACACACAAAAAATACATAAAAAGCTTACCCACAACAGGGGGGGCACCCGGGACCTCTGCAAGTGACGTTACACCTCCATTTAAGTCCAAATTCCAGAGTTTACACACACGAAAATCCCCTAAGCGAGAGAAAAAATGGCCGCCGAAAAAAACGAAAACAAGGCTACAGGACCCTAAAGACGCAAAACACCACCAAACACCTACGGATTCTCCAAAAACCCGTATGAGGTACAACATACACTATTAACAAGGACGCTACATCATACACAGCCGTGTACCACATACACATTCGCCGCCATTTTACTCTAACTTACACAATGCGGAAGTACCCAGCTACCCTAACGGCTTCCCCTCGCGCACGCAGCCTATTTACACTACACACCGCGCACATTGCTGACACTTACAACTCAGCTCCGCAACACTGCAAACCTACATTGTATGCTGCAGGAACATCAAAACAGATTGTCAGCTCTTCAGCACAATGCGTCCTGCATATATTACTTACAAATAGGTAAAGTATATTCATTTATGATTTAATTAATTATTTAATTAGCATAAAAAACAAATATACACAAAAAGAAAAAACAAAAAAACACTCGCAATAAACACAAAACCCATTCACCGCGCGACTCACAACGAGCGCCAACGCTGCTCATAGCACACAAAGACTTGCAATAAGCGCAAAAAGCAGAACAGCGCCGACCAAACATAAACAGCAAAAGCGCCTATCAGAAAAAAAATACAACAACCAACAGCCTCGCAATGAGCGCCGAAGGATCTCGGACCACCAAAAAAATGAATGTCTGTGGCAAACACCATTACCTGCCTTACAATTTTATTGCCCCATCATTTTTGACGAGCAAGTTGCTAGTATATATATATATATAGTTGCTTAGTCGTTCAGTCGTGTCTGACTCTTTGTGACCCTATAGAGCCCAGCACATCATGTAATATATATTTATATATAAATGTTCCATTCCCTTCTCGGTTTCTGGAAGGTCTAGACCCAGACACACAGGTAGCGCTTGTTTTTTTTTGGGGGGGTGGAGCCGGATAAAGAGGGGCCAGACACTCGGTGCCGGCCTCGTCATTTCAGGGTCACGCGCGGAGTTAAGTCGCTGTTTCCATGGCCACGAAAACAAACCCAAAAAACATTGAAAACACCTGGTAATAGCCAATTACATGTTTTTGTTACCAAAACATGGAGCTCGTAGCAACGGCTGCGTATCCTCAACGGTTAACCCCTTACATGACCTCCTCCCTGACTAACCCCACCCGAACCATTGCACTTATTTGTGCGCGTTTATTTTAAGACCAAACACAAACAGATATAAAAAAAAGATATATTTATTGCAGAAAGTATTTTATAGACACAGAGAGAATACATTAAATATGTTTATTTCCAGACGAGGGGACATTAATCACGTACATCCATAACGGCGCAGAGGGAACGAGGTTAGCGCGGATTATAACTGGTTAATAACATTATTCTGTCATTAGGGCGTACCCGGCGTGTAATGTAACACGCAAAAAAAAAAGGATGTTTCAGCCTAAAAATGATGATTAAATGTAATGGTGTGACACTAACAGGATATAAATATATTATATGGATGGAACACTTGTATGAGTGTACGGGGTCACCGTAATGTTCCAGTTTTCATGGATTACAAGATATACAGAAGAGTATAAACAACTTTATGATTAAAAAATGAAGGCTTGCGTTGAAAGTAGTGGATTTTTACACAGGGAAGTGGTAGTATACTCTGCCGACACAGCTGTAAAAGACAAGAGGAGCTACAACCCGACTTCCGGCTACTTCCGGGGCAAGTTATTTTTTTTCATAAAAGTTGATTTTTTTTATCATAGTGAACTAAAAGTTGTTTATCCTCATCTATACCACTTATATGCCCCTTGGGAGGGGGTGTTATTAGGAAGCTGGCATGCTTTGGCACCTTTAACCGCATTTCTTGGTCAAACAATTCATAGTTTCCGGAGATCCCTTGTAGTTGGAAATCCCAAAACCCCTTTGGCTTGAAAATGAAGTCAAATAATCATAAACAGGCAGCTGCTCATACTATAGAAGGTGATGGGTGTAATATCCGTATAGGAAAGGGTTAACGTGTACACACCACATAGTGCATATTGTACGGTAGGCATACTATAATACATACTGCATGCGACCATATACAAGTAGAGTTATATGTAGCGATTACAGATCATATACAGAACACGCCTAATCATATATAATGCGAGCAATATTACACATTGATGGTATATTATTGTATATTCGGTTCATGCGTCACTAAGGATTCTGGGAGTGTTGTGTCCCCTACTAGAGGCATCCATCTCTTTTTTTCACAGATTTGTTAACCCTTCCAGCACTATTTCTGGTCTCAGGACTATTCTTCTGTTCCACCTTAAGTTCTAGGCATCAGCAGCTGTCAGGACAATTGCACGCTCTATATCCACCTTAAGTCTGGGATTTAAGGTGGAATTAGTGAATGCAATTATATAGGCCAGTCTATCTATCCATACCTGCTCTATATTCTGAATATCTGCCAGTCTATCTATCTGTACCCGCTCTATATTCTGAATATCTGCCAGTCTATCTATCCATACCCGCTCTATATTCTGAATATCTGCCAGTCTGTCTATCCATACCCGCTCTATATTCTGAATATCTGCCAGTCTATTTATCCATACCCGCTCTATATTCTGAATATCTGCCAGTCTGTCTATCCATACCCGCTCTATATTCTGAATATCTGCCAGTCTGTCTATCCATACCCGCTCTATATTCTGAACACCTGCCAGTCTATCTATCCATACTCGCTCTATATTCTGAATATCTGCCAGTCTATCTATCTGTACCCGCTCTATATTCTGAATATCTGCCAGTCTATCTATCCATCACCGCTCTATATTCTGAATATCTGCCAGTCTATCTATCTGTACCCGCTCTATATTCTGAATATCTGCCAGTCTATCTATCCGTACCCGCTATATGTTCTGAATATATGCCAGTCTATCTATCCATACCCGCTCTATATTCTGAATATCTGCCAGTCTATCTATCCATACCCGCTCTATATTCTGAATATCTGCCAGTCTATCTATCCATACCCACTCTATATTCTGAATATCTGCTAGTCTATCTATTCATATCCGCTCTATATTCTGAATATCTGCCAGTCTGTCTATCCATACCCGCTCTATATTCTGAATATCTGCCAGTCTCTCTATCCATACCCGCTCTATATTCTGAATATCTGCCAGTCTGTCTATCCATACCCGCTCTATATTCTGAATATCTGCCAGTCTATCTATCCATACCCGCTCTATATTCTGAATATCTGCCAGTCTATCTATTCATATCCGCTCTATATTCTGAATATCTGCCAGTCTATCTATCCATACCCGCTCTATATTCTGAATATCTGCCAGTCTATCTATCCATACCCACTCTATATGCTAAATATCTGCCAGCCTATCTATCCATACCCGCTCTACATTCTGAATATCTGCCAGTCTATCTATCCATATCCGCTCTATATTCTGAATATCTGCCAGTCTATCTATCCATACCCGCTCTATATTCTGAATATCTGCCAGTCTATCTATTCATATCCGCTCTATATTCTGAATATCTGCCAGTCTGTCTATCCATACCCGCTCTATATTCTGAATATCTGCCAGTCTATCTATCCATACCCGCTCTATATTCTGAATATCTGCCAGTCTGTCTATCCATACCCGCTCTATATTCTGAATATCTGCCAGTCTTACCATCCTTACTTGTGGCTTTGCATGACCCTGATGTACCTGACCTTGAACAAAGCTTCCAGTCCTGACATGATGGTCATCTGATGACCATACAGTACTGCCCTGATATATTCAGTCTGGTATGGACAAGTTGGTTCATTTTCTAAGCTCTTTCCAGTTGATAAATAATGTTTAACCCATATAAAGTCACAAAGGTTTCCCAAGTTGTCTGTGAAGATCAGAATAAGCAGAGCACACAGCGACAAAGTAAGCTTTGTTCTAGGCCAGGAAGCAGGGTCTTCTAGGAAAGGTCACAAACAGTTATATGATTGACTCTTCTCGAGTTATTTGGGGAAGTCACACCAACATGCCGGGTGTTGAGGTTCATCCCCAAGTCACACCAACATGCCGGGTGTTGAGGTTTATCCCCAAGTCACACCAACATGCCGGGTGTTGAGGTTCATCCCCAAGTCACACCAACATGCCGGATGTTGAGATTATCCTTACCTAAGCTAAGATGGCTCAATAAAAATGAGTCACTTATGTACTCCCCTGTGCCCAAGCACAGATATCCACAAATCCTGGTCGATTGGTTGCTTTGAGGACTTGAGTTGAGATCTACTCCTCAAGATAATGCAGTGGATCTTGTGAGGGAGTCTGATGATCCATCAATGACATTTTGAAGTAGCTTTGGTCTGGCCACTGGTAGAATCAGTGAGCCTAGATATAAGAACTAATAACTACTCTTCTAGATAACTCATTGGATCTCATGAGGAAATCTGGTGGTCCACCAATGACATTTGGAAGTAGCTTTGGTTTGGCCAATGGTAGAATCAGTCAGCCAGATATAAGAACTAATAACTACTCTTCTAGATAACTCATTGGATCTCATGAGGAAATCTGGTGGTCCACCAATGACATTTGGAAGTAGCTTTGGCTTGGCCACTGGTAGAATCAGTGAGCCAGATATAAGAACTAATAACTACTCTTCTAGATAACTCATTGGATCTCATGAGGAAATCTGGTGGTCCACCGATGACATTTGGAAGTAGCTTTGGTTTGGCCAATGGTAGAATCAGTCAGCCATATATAAGAACTAATAACTACTCTTCTAGATAACTCATTGGATCTCATGAGGAAATCTGGTGGTCCACCAATGACATTTGGAAGTAGCTTTGTCTTGGCCAATGGTAGAATCAATCAGCAGGATATAAGAACTAATAACTACTCTTCTAGATAACTCATTGGATCTCATGAGGAAATCTGGTGGTCCACTGATGACATTTGGAAGTAGCTTTGGTTTGCCCAATGGTAGAATCAATCAGCCAGATATAAGAACTAATAACTACTCTTCTAGATAACTCATTGAATCTCATGAGGAAATCTGGTGGTCCACCAATGACATTTGGAAGTGGCTTTGGTTTGGCCAATAATAGAATCAGTCAGCCAGATATAAGAACTAATAACTACTCTTCTAGATAGCTCATTGGATCTCATGAGGAAATCTGGTGGTCCACCAATGACATTTGGAAGTGGCTTTGGTTTGGCCAATAGTAGAATCAGTCAGCCAGATATAATAACTAATAACTACTCTTCTAGATAACTCATTGGATCTCATGAGGAAATCTGGTGGTCCACCAATGACATTTGGAAGTGGCTTTGGTTTGGCCAATAGTAGAATCAGTCAGCCAGATGTAAGAACTAATAACTACTCTTCTAGATAACTCATTGGATCTCATGAGGAAATCTGGTGGTCCACCAATGACATTTGGAAGTAGCTTTGTCTTGGCCAATGGTAGAATCAATCAGCAGGATATAAGAACTAATAACTACTCTTCTAGATAACTCATTGGATCTCATGAGGAAATCTGGTGGTCCACTGATGACATTTGGAAGTAGCTTTGGTTTGCCCAATGGTAGAATCAATCAGCCAGATATAAGAACTAATAACTACTCTTCTAGATAACTCATTGAATCTCATGAGGAAATCTGGTGGTCCACCGATGACATTTGGAAGTGGCTTTGGTTTGGCCAATAATAGAATCAGTCAGCCAGATATAAGAACTAATAACTACTCTTCTAGATAGCTCATTGGATCTCATGAGGAAATCTGGTGGTCCACCAATGACATTTGGAAGTGGCTTTGGTTTGGCCAATAGTAGAATCAGTCAGCCAGATATAATAACTAATAACTACTCTTCTAGATAACTCATTGGATCTCATGAGGAAATCTGGTGGTCCACCAATGACATTTGGAAGTGGCTTTGGTTTGGCAACCGATCTAACAATCTTCTTTAGGTAGGATCATTCAGCCAGATATTACAAGTGGGAACTCTATGAATTTGGAATTTCAGTACTACGTACATTATAAGTCAACATTGAAGACCCTCAAATTATAAAACATATTTATTTCAATTTATCCCCAATATAGTCAACAAGTTATTTAAGTTACAATATGTCGCTCATGGTTGTTAGTAGTATTACAAGTTGAGACACAAACACACAAAGGGAATACTTATCCAAGCTTTATATCTATTTGATCGAAGCCAAGAACCCTGTATATACAATATATCAATCAAAGATTTAGGGTCAAGTTTAATAAACATCAGACACATTCCAGTTCTGGAAAAGACCATTTGCCTTATTCCAGTGAATGGAACCTGTCCATTTAAAGTTATAGGCACACAGTTCAAAATCAGTTTGATTTAGATATAATACATCAACATTAAGTAATTGGGTCAAGCTATAAGTGCCACAGTGTAGGTCGAACACAACACTCCGACGGCCATATTATCTCAGCATGGAAGATGCTTCATACAGCTGCAGGTCAACTTGCCAGAATGTTCTTCCCAACATCCGGAATGGGGCAAAACCAACTAAAAGGTGCAATCCCCCATAGCACCAAGCGTTATTGTAAACAGTTGACCAATGTCATTGATGCCGAACATAGACAAGATATTTACTTTGGTGGTTTTCTTGATGTTCCCAATTGGTTATTTTTGTGTGCACCCCACCTCTCAATGTCAGAAGGTCACGCTGCGTAAGGTGGATAGTAGGTCCTCATCCATGGACATCGATGGTTTTAAGTCTTTAAACTCTGTTGGCATCAAATCTATCTTCGGTGGATGGACATATCTTCTTTGGGTATTCTTGGTGCTAAGAGGGACTGCAGCTTTAGCATTAACCCCTTCACTGTCAGAATGCCTCACCGGCGGTGAAGGGGTTAATGGAGCCATACGCACCTGGCTGACATACATTATTTTTTCACCTTGGCATCGTATGTGCCAGCGTGTTTGTATGCCCCCACGTAACCCGTGTTCTCCACGAGATTCTCGCGGCCCACCTTCCCTTTGCCTTTCCCGCTCTCGTCAAATCGCTCTTTGTGGGACCCCGTGTACTTTGTGGTGTCTGTGAGACGTTCCACGGCGCCGGTGGCTGCTGCTTTCTGTAAAAGAGGAGGGGGATAGAGGGGCTTAGACCGGCATCCGCCATGAGTCATGAGTGTAAATTGTACATAATATGGCAGGTTCCCGGGTGTTACTGGGTATATAATACCCCTGGGTATCTAATTACTGACATGTACTTTATTTTATTAAGAAGTGCTTATAAACTATGCGTATACTGCCTAAAATCACACAAATAGTCCCTGTATGGGTCTGCCCACTGCACAGACTGTGAAGTGCAGTGTTTCAAATTAGCCTGTCAGTGACCTCTCTCAAGTAGCATGTTGCAGAATGTTGCCACTGATTGGTTACTATGAGACAATGCAACCCCTGTACATAGAAGTATCTTCACAAGCTGCAGAGGGCAGAAACCAGTTATATATATTAAAAAAGAGCTTATAAACACTTCTTGATAAAATAAAGTAAATAGATAAGAAGGGATATTATATTCCTTGTGACATCCGGAGAAACATCCGTGTCCTCAACCGGATAAAGCGAGCCGGCTTCATATATATAATACAGTATAAGTCCTAGTATACAGTATATAATAACAGGTATAATACCTACATCTGCTTTCAGGCTAAACCTATTCCAGCTTTGTTACTACAGCAGCATCTTCACACATTACCACCCCTGCTGCGAGGTGGCGCCTCATATCCACTACCCTCTCAGGACAGTATTGGCTTCTGAGCCTCCCTTTGCGTGTATACATGTCTCTCTGCGTGTCTGACATGTAAACCCCACACCCTCCTCTGTCAGATATTGACAACGCATTATAAGGGAGCGCCCAGATGAGTGGGAGACTTCCGAGGATGATCTACAAAACATATTTAATCCCTTTGCTACTTCGTGACATTTACTAAGCCGGCAGCGCTGAGATCACGCCACTAAATCTACAGGTTACACATACTCTCCTGACATACTTATAGGAGCATTAAAGTCCCAAGCGTTATATTGTAGAGGGGGGAGGGAGAGGAGAAAGGGGGGGGGGGGAGGAGAGGGGGTAGGGAGAGGGATAGGAGAGGAGAGAAGGAGAGGGGGAGGGAGAGGAGATGGGGTAGGAGAGGGGGAGAGGAGAGAAGAGAAGGAGAGGGGGAGGGAAAGGAGAGGGACAAGAGAGGAGAGACGCAGCGGGGGAGGGAGAGGGACAGGAGAGGGGGAGGGAGAGAAGAGAAGAGAAGGAGAGGGGGGAAGAGAGAAGAGAAGGAAGGGGGAATAGAAGGAGAGGGGGAGGGAGAGAAGAGAAGGAGAGGGGAAGAACAGGAGAGGAGAGAATGAGAGGGGGAGGGAGTGGAGAGGAGAGAAGGAGAGAGGGGGAGGATCGGAGAGGAGATGAAGGTGGAGAGGGACAGGAGAGGAGATGAAGGAGAGGGGGAGGGACAGGAGAGGAAGGAGGGGGAATGACAAGAGAGGAGAAGGAGAGGGGGAGGAACAGGAGAGGAGAGAAGGAGAGAGGAGAGGGAAAGGAGAGGAGAGAAGGAGAGAGGGGGAGGAGAGGAGAGAAGGAGAGAGGAGAGGGAAAGGAGAGGAGAGAAGGAGAGAGGGGGAGGGAGAGGAGAGGAGAGAAGGAGAGGGGGAGGACAGGAGAGGAGATAAAGGTGGGGAGGACAGGAGAGGAGATGAAGGTGGAGAGGGACAGGAGAGGAGATGAAGGAGAGGGGGAGGGACAGGAGAGGAGAGAAGGAGAGGGACAGGAGAGGAAGGAGGGGGAGGGACAAGAGAGGAGAAGGAGAGGGGGGATAGGACAGGAGATGAAGGTGGAGAGGGACAGGAGAGGAGATGAAGGAGAGGGGGGAGGACAGGAGAGGAAGGAGGGGGAGGGACAAGAGAGGAGAAGGAGAGGGGAGGAACAGGAGAGGAGAGAATGAGAGGGGAGAGGGAAAGGAGAGGAGAGAAGGAGAGAGGGGAAGAGGAGAGGAGAGAAGGAGAGGGGGAGGACAGGAGAGGAGATGAAGGTGGGGTGGACAGGAGAGGAGATGAAGGTGGAGAGGGACAGGAGAGGAGATGAAGGAGAGGGGGAGGGACAGGAGAGGAGAGAAGGAGAGGGACAGGAGAGGAAGGAGGGGGAGGGACAAGAGAGGAGAAGGAGAGGGGGGACAGGACAGGAGATGAAGGGGGGAGGAGGGAGAGGAGATGAAGGAGGGGAGAGTGAAGGGGCAGGAGAGAGGAAGGGGGACTTGGAGTCATGGGGGGTTGTTGTAGCAGGGGGGGATGAGGAGGGGCTGCAGAGGCCACAGAGGATTACTGGGAGACATAGAGGACAGAAGGGGATCACTAGGGGCCAGCAAGGGCTGCAAGGAGCCAGAGAGGGCACTTGGGGCAGGAAGGGGCAGTGAGAGGACCATCAGCAGCCTTGAGGGCCTCCTGCAGGTGAGGGCCCTGGTGGCACCTGTGACAAAGACTGGGCATGCTCAGACCTCCCGGAGTAATGTATATACTCAGTGTAGTACTCCTGGGGTCTGTTGCATATGAGTAATGCATACTCTGCTCGAGGGCTGACTCATTAGAGGCACAGCACTGCTTTAGTCCAGTACAGTTTATTATATATAATGGTTTATGACCCCTATCCTACATTTACATTGTATGTTCCTTTGTTCTTACTCCCTATATATGTATGTAGCAAAGGATAAGAATAGCAGTAGAAATAATACTAATAATACTAATGTCGGTACTCTCACCGTTACTCCGGTACTCGCTGGCTCCTTGCCGGCCACCAGTTTGCAGATGGACTCGTACGCCTCCTCCTTGCTCTTCCCTTTGTACTTCTTCACGGACAGCTCCTCCAAACCCTTCTTAAACTCCTCATAGTTGATCACTCGGGCCGTCTTCCCCCTGCGAGGACACGTTGTTAGCGAGTGATTAGAAGTGATAATATGTATCTATGCACTAATGTAATCACAATGTATCTGCAGATGTGTCGCTATATATATATATATATACTGTCTCTGGAGCAGCACATTAATGTAATGAGAATGTAAAAGAAATACAGCCTCTAATTTATTCATTCCTAAGGCAATTACGCTGCTGTGTAATTGACCATTTTAATTACTACTTCCTGAAACTGGGAGGAAACTTTGAATACACAAAAAGTATACATTTGCATAATGAGAATGTGGCATACATAACTGCCAGTGCCCTTTTTTTTTTTTTTTTTGCGCTGTTCAGTTGTTTCGGACTCTCCATGACCTTATGGACCGCAACACACCAGAACATCTTTATGCCCATGGTCATTGTGATCCACTTGGTATTCATGGCACAGATACTGGAGGAGGTTGCCAGTTCCTCCTCCAGTGGGCCACAGCATACAGCTCCTGGTATTCCTAGGTGGTCTCCCATCCCAGTACTGATCAGGCCCAACCCTGCTCGGCTTCAGGGTGGTGTGACCTCTCGCTTCCCTGACTTGGAATCGAACCCAGGTCACAGTGGGGAAAGCACCAAGTCCTACCCACTGGACCACTAGGGATGCCCATTATACTCACTAGGTCTCATTAAACGTTCATTAGTTTACAACGACTGAAACTGTTAAGATAAAAGATGCAAGAGGTAAAAGTAAAGAAAACATAAGTCATTAAATCGAACAATGAGAGGTATAAAGGCTGCGGTCACTTTATTGTACTATATATATATATATATATAATATTGGATATTACATGAACAAGCTCCAGTTAGGGAATAGTATATAATATATAATATATCTACCTCCTGAGGCGGAGCATTATATTACTAATAAAACCCTTCCAGACGTCCATCTTTGGACTTACTTTACTTTGGTGAACACAATGTCCACATCAGTGCCGGTGACCGTCTTGCCATCGGTGACCTTGCAGTCCTTACACAACTTGGACCAGTTCTTCCCGGTCATTTCCTGGCCAGTTGCTTTGGTGTCTCCGTAGATTGCAAATTTCTTAAAGCTCTCCTCCAAGGAAGCCATGTCTGAGGCGTCTGCCATTGCTGCTACTCTGAGAAAAACACAAGACGGTCAGAGGTGGAGGGACAACAAGTAAATTACAATATATAGGATGGATGGATAGATAGATAGATAGATAGATAGATAGATAGATAGATAGATAGATAGATGGATAGATATATAGATAGATAGATAGATAGATAGATAGATAGATAGATAGATAGATAGATAGATAGATAGATAGATAGATAGATAGATAGAAGTATAGATAGATAGATAGATAGATAGATAGATATATAGATAGATAGATAGATAGATAGATAGATAGATAGATAGATAGATAGAAAGAGGGATAGATGGATAGATAGATAGATAGATAGATAGATAGATAGATAGATAGATAGATAGATAGATAGATAGATAGATAGATAGAGGGATGGATAGATAGATAGATAGAGGGATAGATAGATAGATAGATAGATAGATAGATAGATAGATAGATAGATAGATAGATAGATAGATAGATAGATAGATAGAGGGATAGATAGATAGATAGATAGATAGATAGATAGATAGATAGATAGATAGATAGAGGGATGGATAGATAGATAGATAGATACATTTGTTCAATTAATATCCAATCAAAAGCAGTTTCTAAATCTCTGCCATTGTATCAGTGACTTGAAACTCTGGGCAAAGTGAAACATGGCCTCCACCAAGAAAGTTTCAAGAAATAGAAATGTAAATCTGACTCCAGATAAGAACCTTAAAAAAGTCCTATCTAGGCTACCTATCTTATCTACCTAAAAGCTTACCTAGATTAACCCTCAGTGTGACGTCAAGCTTATCTCAGGCATGCTTGCATTTTTTACCTGTGTTTGCTGCAAAGCTGCATTTCCACATTATAACTATTCCTCTGGACAAATACACATTTTATTTCCTATTAAGTACAACATACAATATATTCTCCTCTCTTCAGCTGGTAATTTGTTGATATTGTTTAATTGTGAGCTGTAAATCTTCATTTTATGGTACATTTTTATTATATGAGCATAACATTAAAGGCTTTATTACTCAGTGAGTACACAAAAGTACACCCCCCCCCCCCCCCCCCCCCACATCGTGTCAGGTTATATCATCCAGGACAGGATTAGAAGATAAAGTAGAATCACATAGTAACAAATCCGGTTACAATGTATCACCCATCATACAATGTATCACCCGTCATACAATGTATCTCCCCACATACAATGTATCACTTGACATACAATGTATCACCCCACATACAGTGTATCACCCCACATACAATGTATCACCCCACATACAATGTATCACCCGACATACAATGTATCGCTTGACATACAATGTATCGCTTGACATATAATGTATCACCCCACATACAATGTATCACCCAACATATAATGTATCAGCCGATATACAATGTATCACCTGACATACAATGTATCACCCAACATACAATGTATCACACCACATACAATGTATCACACCACATACAATGTATTACCCCACATACAATGTATCACCTGACATACAATGTGTCACCTGACATACAATGTATCACTCCACATACAATGTATCACCCCACATACAATGTATCACCCGACATACAATGTATCACCCGTCATACAATGTATCACCCCACATACAATGTATCACCCCACATACAATGTATCACCCACATACAATGTATCACCCATCATACAATGTATCACCCCACATACAATGTATCACACCACATACAATGTATCACCTGACATACAATGTATCTATCACCTGACATACAATGTATCACCCAACATACAATGTATCACCCCACATACAATGTATCACCCATCATACAATGTATTACCCCACATACAATGTATCACCCAACATACAATGTATCACTCCACATACAATGTATCACCCCACATACAATGTATCACCCGACATACAATGTATCACCCGTCATACAATGTATCACCCCACATACAATGTATCACCCACATACAATGTATCACCCATCATACAATGTATCACCCCACATACAATGTATCACACCACATACAATGTATCACCTGACATACAATGTATCTATCACCTGACATACAATGTATCACCCAACATACAATGTATCACCCCACATACAATGTATCACCCCACATACAATGTATCACCCGACATACAATGTATCGCTTGACATACAATGTATCACCCCACATACAATGTATCACCCCACATACAATGTATAACCCGACATACAATGTATCACCCGACATACAATGTATCACCCCACATACAATGTATCACCCCACATACAATGTATCACCTCACATACAATGTATCACACCACATACAATGTATCACCCGACATACAATGTATCACCCCACATACAATGTATCACCCGACATACAATGTATCACTTGACATAAAATGTATCACCTGACATACAATGTATCACTTGACATACAATGTATCACCTGACATACAATGTATCACCTGACATACAATGTATCACCTGACATACAATGTATCACTCCACATACAATGTATCACTCCACATACAATGTATCACCTGACATAAAATGTATCACCTGACATACAATGTATCACTTGACATACAATGTATCACCTGACATACAATGTATCACCCGTCATACAATGTATCACCCCACATACAATGTATCACTCCACATACAATGTATCACCCCACATACAATGTATCACCCGACATACAATGTATCACCCGACATACAATGTATCACTTGACATACAATGTATCACCCCACATACAATGTATCACTCCACATACAATGTATCACTCCACATACAATGTATCACCTGACATACAATGTATCACCCCACATACAATGTATCACTCCACATACAATGTATCACCTGACATACAATGTATCACTTGACATACAATGTATCACTCCACATACAATGTATCACCTGACATACAATGTATCACTCCACATACAATGTATCACCCCACATACAATGTATCACCCGACATACAATGTATCACCTGACATACATTGTATCACTTGACATACAATGTATCACTCCACATACAATGTATCACCTGACATACAATGTATCACCTGACATACAATGTATCACTCCACATGCAATGTATCACCTGACATACAATGTATCACTTGACATACAATGTATCACTCCACATACAATGTATCACCCGACATACAATGTATCACCCGACATACAATGTATCACCTGACATACAATGTATCACCTGACATACAATGTATCACCTGACATACAATGTATCACTTGACATACAATGTATCACTCCACATACAATGTATCACCTGACATACAATGTATCACTCCACATACAATGTATCACCCGACATACAATGTATCACCCGACATACAATGTATCACCTGACATACAATGTATCACCTGACATACAATGTATCACCTGACATACAATGTATCACTCCACATACAATGTATCACCTGACAATGTTTGTAAATATAGATCTGGTTGCTAGGCACAGTCACAGTCTGAGGGGTCATGGTCTAAGGGTCACAGTCTAAGGGTCACTGTCTGAGGTCACAGTCTAAGGGTCACAGTCTGAGGTCACAGTCTAGGGGTCACAGTCTGAGGGTTAGATAGATAGATAGATAAATCTAATTTTATTCTCTTTTATACAGATGAGTAGAGCTGCCACGATGTCTGTGTCCTGGAGTGTGAATAACATGTTACTTCTCATTTGGTTTTAGGTCTGTTCATTGATATTGTGTGTATGGGACCATGTTAGTGCAATGTTTAGATTAAATGTGGCTGTTTGAGGTGAGTATGGGCCAATTATACATTACCCTTTCCTATGTAGGGTAAGACCTACATTTTATTAAACCTTTGCACTAAGACACCTCAGTACATTTTTTACATTTTACTTGTAAGAGCTTGTTGTTGTTTAGTCATTCAGTTGTGTCCGACTCTCTGTGACCCTATGTACCACAGCAAGCCAGGCACATCTGCAGCTATAGGAATACAAATCCAAGACCTGACGCCATATGCACTATCTGACAAATATCCATTATAACACGAGTATAGAGATATACTATTGGTCACCATTACAATGGGAATGCAGCAGTTACATCTGCCAATTCTTTGAGCTAAGTATTTATTTATGTATTTTAATGATTTTCAGATAGAGGGTGGAAAATAATAGAGAAAAGGTGATTTCCTTCTTAAAATTGCTGCTTAAATGACTAAGTTATGAGTGTTTGAAGTCAGTGAAAATCATCAAAATACATAAATAAATAATTAGCTTAAAGTATTGGCAGATGTAACTGCTGCATTCCCATTGTAATGGTGACCAATAGGTTTACAAAATGATGTCTTTTATATTATTTATAGAGTTTTCTATTAAATCTGCCATCAAAGTGACCTGAGGAAAGCAATCTACGGATGGTTCCATATTAAGACGCTTCCTCTCCAAACATATAAAACCTTCCTAGATCCAACACTTCCTTTTGACAGCTGAGGGGTGGGGTGTGAGGAGCTATGTCAGAACCTTGGCCCCTGATAAGATCTGAGCCTGATCACTGCAGCAAGAATGATATATAATAACATGAGCCCAGCGGCAAGTGATTTACATCAGAGATAAACAGATTGTGTCTAAGGAGAGTAATGCCAGACATTATCAGCCTTATTAAATTGCAATTCGGCAAATTCTATCCAAAAGCAAGGTCTTCACTAACTAAAAACTTCTGTAAAAAAAATATGCTCTGTGATTATATAGAGCCCTTTAGAATTTGCCAAACTGCAATTTAATAGGGCTGTATATCACTATATACTATATATATATATATATATACATATATATGTACCACAATACTGATATACACACAAGCACGCACATTATATATATGGGAGGTATAACTATATACTGCAATACACAGATTATTTACCTATGTCTATGTATATACATTGGATATAAAAAGTCTACACACCCCTGTTAAAATGTCAGGTTTCTGTGCTGTAAAAAAATGAGACAAAGATAAACAATTTCAGAACTTTTTCCACCTTTAATGTGACCTATAAACTGTACAACTCAATTGAAAAACAAACTGAAATCTTTTAGGTGGAGGGAAAAAAAAGAAAAATAATGTGGTTGCATAAGTCTGCACACCCTCTTATAACTGGGGATGTAGCTGTGTTCAGAATTAAGCAATCACATTCCAAATCGTGTTAAATAGGAGTCAGCATACACCTGCCATTGTTTAAAGTGCCTCTGATTAACCCCAAATAAAGTTCAGCTGCTCTAGTTGGTCTTTCCTGAAATGTTCTTAGTCGCATCCCAGAGCAAAAGCCATGGTCCACAGAGAGTTTCCAAAGCATCAGAGGGATCTCATTTTTAAAAGGTATCAGTCAGGAGAAAGGTACAAAAGAATTTCCAAGGCATTATATATACCAAGGAACACAGTGAAGACAGTCATCATCAAGTGGAGAAAATATGGCACAACAGTGACATTACCAAGAACTGGAGCTCCCTCCAAAATTGATGAAAAGACAAGAAGAAAACTGATCTGGGAGGCTACCAAGAGGCCTACAGCAACATTAAAGGAGCTGCAGGAATATCTGGCAAGTACTGGCTGTGTGGTACATGTCACAACAATCTTCCGTATTCTTCATATGTCTGGGCTATGGGGTAGAGTGGCAAGACGAAAGCCTTTTCTTACAAAGAAAAACATCCAAGCCAGGCTACATTTTGCAAAAATACATCTTAAGTCTCCCAAAAGCATGTGGGAAAAGGTGTTATGGTCTGATGAAACCAAGGTTGAACTTTTTGGCCATAATTCCAAAAGATATGTTTGGCGTAAAAACAACACTGCACATCACCAAAAGAACACCATACCCACAGTGAAGCATGGTGGTGGCAGCATCATGCTTTGGAGCTGTTTTTCTTCAGCTGGAACTGGGGCCTTAGTTAAGATAGAGGGAATTATGAACAGTTACAAATACCAGTCAATATTGGCACAAAACCTTCAGGCTTCTGCTAGAAAGCTGAACATGAAGAGGAACTTCATTTTTTCAGCATGACAACGACCCAAAGCATACATCCAAATCAACAAAGGAATGGCTTCACCAGAAGAAGATTAAAGTTTTGGAATGGCCCAGCCAGAGCCCAGACCTGAATCCGATTGAAAATCTGTGGGGTGATCTGAAGAGGGTTGTGCACAGGAGATGCCCTAGCAATCTGACAGATTTGGAGTGTTTTTGCAAAGAAGAGTGGGCAAATCTTGCCAAGTCAAAATGTACCATGCTGATAGACTCATACCCAAAAAGACTGAGTGCTGTAATAAAATCACAAGGGGCTTCAACAAAGTATTAGTTTAAGGGTGTGCATACTTATGCAACCATATTATTTTATTTTTGTATTTTTTCTTCCCTCTACCTAAAAGATTTCAGTTTGTTTTTCAATTAAGTTGTACAGTTTATAGGTCACATTAAAGGTGGAAAAGGTTCTGAAATGATTTATCTTTGTCTCATTTTTTTACAGCACAGAAACCTGACATTTTAGCAGGGGTGTGTAGACTTTTTATATCCACTGTACTTTATGTGAAAGGGGCTGTTACATTGGGGAGAAGAAGAAAAGAAGAAGGACGGGACATGCTGGGAAGGTGAGTAGAATATTTAGAATATTTACAATGTTTATTTATTTTCTGTAAACGTGTTGTAGAATTTTTTTTTTCCTTTTTTACCCTAGGTTGCTGATCTGAAGGGACATCTGCAAAGGTAAGTGATCTTAATTATTTTATTTTAGCTTAGAATTAGAGTATTTTATTTAGAGATAGCATTTATTGTATGTTAGATAGGGGGATGTATTTTATATAAATAGGATGTATTGTATATTAGATAGATTGGGTGATGTATTTTAGATAGATAGGATATATTGTTTATTAGATTGTGGGATGTATTTTAGATAGATAGTATTTATTTTATGTTACATAGATTGGGGGATGTATTTTAGATAGATAGTATTTATTGTATGTTACATAGATTGGGTGATGTATTTTAGATAGATAGTATTTATTGTATGTTACATAGATTGGGGGATGTATTTTAGATAGATAGTTATTTATTTATTATATGCGTTCATTAGTGTGTTAGAGGGGTCTATATAGTTGAGGCACACAGTACACTCACATTGTGTGGCAAACAGCATTTCAACACTTTCTTTTATTGCCCCATCATTTTTGACGGGCAAGTCGCTAGTATATATATATATCACATATTCTAATTGTCTAACTACGAGACGTTATCACGCTTTGCGTGGTGCGTACGACTTAGTGATGAGTGCCGCAGCAAGCGTGGTGAGCCGTTAAACTCAGAGTACTTAGGCGATGGGCGCCAAAGGCACTCATTGCCTGCGAGGCGAGCAGTGGAGGGAATGAAACACACGGGACTTAGCCTATAAACAAATTAGCTTACATACAAACAGCCTTAGGCTGAAAGTAGTTGAGGAATGCGCGTGACTTAGAAAAAATAAAATACGAGACGCGGGACTTAGAAAAAAAAAACGACCTAAGAAAAATACAAAGTTAACGGCCGAACCGCGCAAACCAAAATTCAACAAAAGCACACAAAATACAACAAAAAGGTCACCGACAGGATGAGAGAACCGCCAGGATGTCTGGAAGTGAGGTGAAACGTGAATTTAGGTCAAATTTTAGTAGTTTCTGCATTTGAAAATCGCCTAAGCGAGAAAAAAAATGGTCAATTAAAAAAAATAAAAACGAGGCTATACGACCCCGAACCGCGGAAAACACAGCCAGTTTAGCAATACTTTCATGCTTAGCTGTTTGTAATATATTAATTAATTGAATAATTACTTAATAATGTACTTTCATTTATTAATTATTATTAGTAATCGTTAAGAAAAAAAAGTTTATTAATACATTAATGCAAAAAAATTGCAAAGACATTTACACATTGATTAATTAATTATTATGGTACATTATTTTAACAATTAATTATTAGTAATCATTACGGAAAAAAAAATTTTTACAATGTCTTTATTTTAGGAATATATTAATGCTTAGATCTTTAGAATACATTTAATCAGTGATTAATTGATTATTAATGTACATTCAAATATTATTTTGGAATTAGTAATATTAAAAAAAAAGGACCACAAACAAGACGTATATTTTTAGATGCACTGACATATCCGTGAAGATGCTGATTGCCTCATAGGGATTAATCAAAATATTACAAATGCTTTCCCTCTTATTTGACAGTTTCAGTGTTGCTGCAGCTGACTCAACAAAGAGAGTGAAGTTTGCAGCCTTTCAACACCATAAACATCACCTTTACAGGTATATCATTAAATTATGTTTTCTTTTCTTAAAAAAAGGATTTAAGTCTTCTTAGTTAGAATTGATTACAGTTATTTATTAATTAACGTATATTGATATATTAATAATTAGTAATCAGGAGCAAAAAAATGGTTTAGTTTAACAATACATTGATGAGTATGCTTTTATGTTTTCCATTTATGCTAATATATCTGGGTTGCTGCTAATTGCCTGATAGGGATGAAGCTAAATATTACAAACTTCTTTCCATCTTGTTTGACAATTTTAGCGTACCTGCCGCTGACTCAACACAGAGAGTGACGTTTACAGCCTTTCAACAGCATAAGGATCATCTTTACAGATATATCATTAAATTATGTTCTTAAAGCTAAAAAAAGGATTAAACTTTTTTTAATTAGAATTGATTACACTTATTGAATAATTAACGTATGTTAATATATTAATTAATTAATAATAAATAATCATTACAAAAAAAAAGGTTTAAATTTAACATTACATTGATGAATATGATTTTATGTTTTGCATCTATGCCAATATATCTGTGTTGCTGCTGATTGCCCGATAGGGATGAAGCAAAATATTACAAATGATTTAAATCTTATTTCACTGTTTCATCGTCTCTGCAGCTGAATCAAGACAGAGAGTGATGTTTGCAGTCTTTGAACACCATAAAGATAACCTTGACAGGTATATCATTTAATTATGGAGTTATGGAACAAAAAAGGCTTAAATTTTTGTTGCTAACATGGATAACAGTTTTTGATTAATTAATAATATTTTAATTAATTAATAATTAGTCATCGTTAAAAAAAAATTTGAGACTGCAATAAAAGTAATAACAATTTTTAACATGCACTTATATATCTGCCTTACAGCTCATTTATGTACATTGTTTTTGGAAAGATTAATTAACAATAATATAAAAAAAAGATGAGGTTAGAAGACTTTAAAAAAAAATGTACATTTTACTAAGGACTTAAATATATGGACGTCATTCAATCAAGAATGAATGGAATTCAATGATTAAAAAGTATTTTCATGTTATTTCACAGATTAATCATCTCTGCACCTGACTGAAGACAGAGAGTGAATTTGAAAGGATATTTAAACAAAGAACAAAAAGTTCACATGTATATGATTTCAGCATGGTTGGTTTGGGATTGATGACACTTAATGATTAAGTATATTTATTTAACAACATAGCATATTATTTAAAATGAACATTTGAGGGAACGAACATCTATCCAAAAGTAAGGTTTAAAAAAAAAAAAGGCTATGTCACTGAGGTTTTTAGGATTTCAAATTTCATTACAATAACAAAAAAAAACAGGAAGATGAATGAGGTTTTTAGAATTTAATTTGTCATTACAATAAAAAAAAAACATATATATGCTTAAAAAATTACCTTTTAAAGAACCTCAATTAGACATCATAACTAAGTTAATTACATTGTTAAGAATATTTGAACATTATTTTAGGACACATCTATACATTGATAATAGCTGATTCTGTTTGATCTTCCTTACGACAATATAATTAGCTTATTAGGTTTAACATTGATCTCAGTTTAAGATTAATTCAGTAAAGTATATTCATTTAGTAATGACTTAATAATTCATTAGTCCAATAAAAAATAAAAAATAATATATATATATCTATATATATATATATGTGCATTCCTTTTCTTTTTAATGTATGCCAATAAAATACTAAAACAATTGTTTCATTTATTGCAGAGAAAAATTAAAAGATTTTCAAATCTTTGCATTCTTTAATTAGTTATATTTACCTTTGGATTGAGAGCAGCTACAAACAATATATACAGATCAAAAAAACATTACATCTTACACCTTTGTTTACAATTACATATTACAATGGCGGAAAATGGAGAAGACAACATTGAACACAAAAGAAGATTGGCAAGGGAAAGGAAGCAAAGGTGAAGAGATGCACAGTCACCTGAAACTTCCCAACGTTTAAGAGAAGAAGACCGACAGAGACTTTTAAATAAAAGAAAAATGAGTAAGAAAACACAAAGTGAGTGTGCTGGAGCTTCAAAGAAACGAAAAAGTAAACAAAAACATGTCTGTGATCCATTGCCCAATGATACTATATTGCCTATTGACACCAATGTTCAGACACATGACACCAATGTAGATATAGAAAGTTGTAGTGATATCTAGGAAGCTCAGGATAATGTGTTTAGTAGAGCACTAACAGTAGACACTCATTATTGTGGATTACTCAATGTTGTTTGTCAGTTTTGTGGGGCCTATCATTTTCTAAAGGGAAGATCAACTGATGAAGACTTCATTAGTTGTTGTCAGAAACGAAAGGTAAGACTTCCACAAATATACACATTTCCAGATTACTTACAAAGTATCATGAGCGATCCAACATTTCCAAATTATACCAATTTAAAAAAAAAACATAAGGCCTTTTATGCTGCATTAGCAGAAAAACTCCCAGGACATGGTCCTTACTGTTTTAGAGTTCAAGGACAAATTTACCACCGAACTTCACATTTACACCCACAAGAAGGAGAGCAAATGACATTTGCACAGTTATATGTCTTAGATACAATGGAAGCTGTTGAACAAAGAATGACACTTGCAGAAAATAAACAGTATTTGCGCATAGTCTTTGAACACCTGGATAAAATGATGGCCAACAACCCATACATTCAAGCATACAAACAATTAGCACGGGTTGAAAAAGAACAACAGGAACATGCTCAAAGACATCAATTGACAACGCCAAGAGTAAATATGGTGTTAAAAAGAGATTGCAACACTGACCATAGAACTGACCACAGACGGTATAATTTACCAACAGTAAATGAGGTTGCTATCGTCTTTAAAAATGAAGATGGTGAACCACCTTTTCAGCGGGATATTAGAATATATCCACATAATGAAGAACAACCTTTTATAAACATAAATATACTAAGTTGTAATTTAGCTCCAATGACATATCCCATGTTCTTTCCAAATGGTGAACCTGGATGGGAACCAAAATTACAATTGCAAAGTTATCCCAATAGTAAAGTTCGTGTTAGATGCAATATTTCTATGCTGAAATATAAAGTGGCACAAACTGCTATTCGGGATTCTTTTAATCCAATTTTAAGTGGGGCCAAACTCACACAACAATGGATTATTGATTCCTATCTACAAGTCTAACCAAATAATCTAAATTTCATAAAATTTCAACAAAAAAAACTTTGAACAGTATTGTGGATTTATGGATTATGTTGCTGAATTGGCTACCAACAGAGACATTCCAGCTGGAAGAGCAATCATTTTGCCATCCACTTTCCAAGGATCTCCTCGAAATATGCAAGAAAAATATAATGATGCCATGGCTATTGTCACAAAATTTGGAAAACCAGATGTATTCATTACATTCACATGTAATCCACAATGGTCAGAGATCAAGAAAAATTTGAATCTTGGCCAAAATACTTCTGACCAACCAGATTTAGTGGCAAGAGTATTCAAAATCAAACTCAATTCATTAATACATGATATAACTAAAGCATAGTTATTTGGAAAATGTGTGGCTTTTGTTTATACCATTGAATTTAAAAAAAGAGGACTGCAACATGCTCACATACTTTTAATCCTGCAGGAAAAAGATAAGTTGAATACTGCAGAGAGAGTGGATTCAGTCATTACTGCTTAATTGCCAGATCCAGAAAAATATTCCAAACTATTTGAGATTGTGACACACAGAATGATTTATGGGCCATGTGGAGATATGAATTCAAATTCCCCATGAAGGGAAAATAAAAAATGTACAAAAGAATTTCCAAAACAAATTCAAATGCAAACTTATGCTAATTGTGATGGATACCCTTTGTATAAAAGAAGACAAGGACAAACAGCTATTATCCGTTGTTCCATACAATCCACATTTGCTCATGAAGTACAATGCACACATAAATGTGGAAGCTTGCACTTCTATTAAATCCATCAAATATGTGTATAAATATATATACAAAGGATATGATGCAGCAACTGTTGTTGTGCAAGGTGCAGCAAACAAATAGGAAAATCCAATTTTACATGACAAACGTTCACATTATTTAGATGCTTGCTATGTCAGTGCTCCCAAAGCAATGTGGCGGTTCTGAAATTTGAGATGCATGATCGGTCACTTGCTGTGTATCGATTAGCTGTACATTTGCCAGTTTGTTTGCTTTACTGCAGGCAATGAAAGAACTGCCTTAGGTTAAAGTGAACACAGAGATACAACACTTACTGCATGGTTTAAATTAAACTGCCAGGATATGCACGCCAGACAATTTTTATACATTGAGATTCCATATCACTATGTATTTGTAAATGGTCTATGGTGACAACGAAAAAGAGATACGCTTAAAATGATACCACAAATTTATACCGTCAGTCCAAGAGACATTGAAAGTTTCAGTTTAAGATTACTTCTTTTACATGTTCCCGGTGCACAAAGATTTGAACATTTAGGCACAGTGAATGACATAGTTTATGAGACTTTCCTATTAGCTGCAAGACATCAAAACTTCATAGCAGATGATACAGAAAGATACAGAAGAGGTGTCTGGGAAAAGCAGTACTATGTCAAATGCCAAAGAGAGAACAATTTGCGTTTATTTGCATCTTTTGCAATGTACCTGATGCATTTACTTTGTGGGAAACATTTAAATCAAATATGTCGGAAGGCTTATTGAAACATTACAATGAGCCAATAGCACTGTTAAAAACTTTAATGGAAATTCAAGAAATATTTCTTGCTCATGGATTAAATTGTGCAAGTTTTAATTTGCCTGATCCAGGACTTATAGATGACATCAACTTTGATGATTATGACACTGAGCTACAAAAACAAAAAACAGAAGAAAAACTGGCAACTTTAAATACTTTACAATTACAAGCATCTCATGCCATCCCAAATGCTACAGATGATAAAATGGTCAAAGACCGTTATTTCTATCTAGACGGCCCTGGTGGATCAGGAAAAACGTATCTGTACAATTGTTTGATGAGTTACATTCGAGCACAGGGTCAGATAGCAATGCCATTTGCAACAACTGGAATTGCAGCACTTTTGTTAGAGGGTGGTAGAACTGTGCATAGTGGATTTAAACTGTCAGTTCCAATTTTAGAAACATCCATGTCAGATATTTGACTGAATTCTTTACAAGCAAAAAAAAAAAAAAAAAGTTAATTAATTATCATAGACGAGGCAACAATAATGTCATGTCATGCAATGTATTGATAGATTCTTAAAAGAAGTGATGGATAATAATTTGCCATTTGGTGGAAGGTGATGTTGTTATGAGGAGATTTTAGGCAAACATTACCTGTTGTGCCACAAGGAAATAGAACTGATATCATTGAAACATGTATCAAGGCAAGTAAACTATGGAAAATATTGACACATCTCAAATTAGAATTAAATATGAGATCTGAAGGCCAAAACAAATTCAATGATTGGCTCATTCAAATTGGAGAAGGAAAACATCCACAAATACATGATTTACCCAATGATACCAATGAAATTCCATCACAAATTGTTTGCAAGGAATCACTCATATCAGCAATCTTTCTAAACACTCTGAATAACGACGATTACTCAGACATTGCAAACAAAGGGATATTAACATAAAAAAATATAGATGTCTTGAATCTAAATAACAAAATTTTAAAATTCATCAACGCACCACAAAATAATGATTACAGTGCAGATTCAGTTCTGGCTGATGATAAAGACACTGAATCAAATTTTAGTATAGAATTTATTAATTCTTTAACCTCATCTGGAATGCCACCACATGTTTTGCAGTTGAAACAAGAGGCAATTGTCAAGCTTTTGAGAAATATGAATCCAAAAAAAGGACTTTGTAATGGGACCAGATCAATTGTGCACGATTTAAAAGATCATTTTATACAAGCAGAAATTATGACTGGGACCCATAAAGGTGAACAAGTTTTTATACCAAGAATTGATTTAGCTCCAAGTGAGAGTGGTTTGCCTTTTGTCCTTCAAAGGAGACAATTTCCAGTTATCCTGGCATTTGCCATGACCATCAATAAATCCCAATGACAAACTTTTAAGTCTGTGGGTATTTTTTTTACAAGAACCTGTTTTTGCACATGGACAACTCTATGTTGCTTTTTCAAGGTGCACGAATACAGATGAGATTAAAGTTTCAGTTGAAGACAACCCAAGTCAGAGTGATCTACAACACAATGGTCGTATTTTTACAAAAACTATTGTGTACTACAAGGTTTTGTAATCAGAGAGAATAGTGGTTTCATTTGAAGGAAAAAATTGCAGGTCCTGTTTTTAGAGAAACACTGTTTCAGTAAGAAAACTATATCCACAATTTGAGAAAAATACAGTAATAACCAAACAAAAAGGAAGAAAGGCAAAAAAGAAAAAAAACAAAAAGGGGTTACATCCCATAGACACAAGGAAGGAATTAATTATACACACATGCACACACATTATATATGTACAGGAGGTATCACTATATACTGCAATACTCAGATTATTTATCTATGTATATATATATATATATGTACCATTATACTGATATACACACATACACACACACATTATATATATAGGAGGTATCACTATATACTGCAATACACTGATTATTTATGTATGTATAAATTATCAGTGGATATAAAAAGTCTACACACCACTGTAAAATGTCAGGTTTCTGTGCTGTAAAAAAATGAGACTAAGATAAACAATTTCAGAACTTTTTCCACCTTTAATGTGACCTATAAACTGTACAACTCAATTGAAAAACAAACTGAAATCTTTTAGGTAGAGGGAAGAAAAAATACAAAAATAAAATAATATGGTTGCATAAGTATGCACACCCTTAAACTAATACTTTCTTGAAGCCCCTCTTGATTTTATTACAGCACTCAGTCTTTTTGGGTATGAGTCTATCAGCATGGCACATTGTGACTTTGCCAGATTTGCCCACTCTTCTTTGCTCTGTCAGATTGCGAGGGCATCTCCTGGGCACAGCCCTCTTCAGATCACCCCACAGATTTTCAATCGGATTCAGGTCTGGGCTCTGGCTGGGCCATTCCAAAACTTTAATCTTCTTCTGGTGAAGCCATTCCTTTGTTGATTTGGATGTATGCTTTGGGTCGTTGTCATGCTGAAAGATGAAGTTCCTCTTCATGTTCAGCTTTCTAGCAGAAGCCTGAAGGTTTTGTGCCAATATTGACTGGTATTTGGAACTGTTCATAATTCCCTCTATCTTAATGAAGGCCCCAGTTCCAGCTGAAGAAAAACAACCCCAAAGCATGATGCTGCCACCACCATGCTTCACTGTGGGTATGGTGTTCTTTTGGTGATGTGCAGTGTTGTTTTAGCGCCAAACATATCTTTTGGAATTATGGCCAAAACTTTTAACCTTGGTTTCATCAGACCATAACACCTTTTCCCACATGCTTTTGGGAGGCTTCAGATGTGTTTTTGCAAAATGTAGCCTGGCTTGGATGTTTTACTTCGTAAGAAAAGGCTTTCGTCTTGCCACTCTACCCCATAGCCCAGACATATGAAGAATACAGGAGATTGTTGTCACATGTACCACACAGCCTGTACTTGCCAGATATTCCTGCAGATCCTTTAATGTTGCTGTAGGCCTCTTGGTAGCCTCCCAGACCAGTTTTCTTCTTGTCTTTTGATCAATTTTGGAGGGAGCTCTAGTTCTTGGTAATGTCACTGTTGTGCCATATTTTCTCCACTTGATGATGACTGTCTTCACTGTGTTCCATGGTATATCTAATGCCTTGGAAATTCTTTTGTACCCTTCTCCTGACTGATACATTTTAACAATGAGATCCCAATGAGAAGCTCTCTGTGGACCATGGCTTTTGCTGTGGGATGCGACTAAGAAAATTTCAGGAAAGACCAACTAGAGCAGCTGAACTTTATTTGGGGTTAATTAGAGGCACTTTAAATGATGGTAGGTGTATGCTGACTCCTACTTAACACGATTTGGAATGTGATTGCTTAATTCTGAACACAGTTATAAGAGGGTGTGCAGACTTATGCACCACATTATTTTTCTTTTTTTTTTTCTTCCCTCCACCTAAAAGATTTCAGTTTGTTTTTCAATTGAGTTGTACAGTTTATAGGTCACATTAAAGGTGGAAAAAGTTCTGAAATGATTTATCTTTGTCTCATCTTTTTACAGCACAGAAACCTGACATTATAACAGGGGCGTGTAGACTTTCTATATCCACTGTATATGTACCCTTATACTGATATACACACATGCACGGACACAAGTTAACCCTTTGTAATCTCTTGCAGTATATCAGTATATCACAGGAGCACTTTGGGAGCTCAGTACTTAATGCTGTCATTAGCTGGTGCCCCCCCCCCCCCCCACATCTCCATGACAACAGTCTGTAATGCTGTAAGCATTGGGCAGCTGCCTAGGGTGGGAGACACAGTGACCCGGCTGGTTTAACTCCTTTAATACCAGAACAGCCAAGAATGCCCCCCCCCCCCCTCCTCCCTAGTAGCATTGCCCCATGGGGGGGGGGGGGGGGCAGGTAGGAAGCCCCCACACCCCAGGGCAGCAGATGTTCCTGCAGACTGATATTCTCTGGGGGGAATCTATAATTATATTGTATAGTCACAGACTTAACCCTGTCACTGCCAGAGGGACCTGCCATGCACAGCCCTAAGACATGTCATTGTACAGCCCATTACCCACAAATATAACTGGACCTGCCAGGGTCTGACTCAGGACCTCAGACCCTGGACCTCAGACCCGGGACCTCAGACCCAGACCTCAGACCCGGGACCTCAGACTCAGGACCTCAGGCCCAGGACCTCAGACCCAGGACCTCAGGCCCAGGACCTCAGGCCCAGACCTCAGACCAAGGACCTCTGGCCCAGGACCTCTGGCCCAGGACCTCAGGCCCAGGACCTCAGACCCAGGACCTCTGGCCCAGGACCTCAGATGCTGGACCTTAGACCCAGGACCTCTGACCCAGGACCTCTGGCCCAGGACCTCTGGCCCAGGACCTCAGGCCCAGGACCTCAGACCCAGGACCTCTGGCCCAGGACCTCAGATGCTGGACCTTAGACCCAGGACCTCTGGACCTTCACATCATTAATAATACTGTTATATATCCATCATAAAGCGTCTATATCCTGATATAATCTACTAGTCCAGCTGTCCCTGGCAGTGGTCACTTTATTTACTTATAAACATTAAAATAATATTTACTGTTTCCCCCAGCGTTATATACAAGAAATGTCCACTTTTATAGCTCAGATTTAGCCAAAAATCACAAGATAACACCGAGACATGTACATATAATGTGACACGCAGACATGTACATATAATGTGACACGCAGACAGGTACATATAATGTGACACACAGAGGCATGTACATATAATGTGACACGCAGACAGGTACATATAATGTGACACGCAGACAGGTACATATAATGTGACACACAGAGGCATGTACATATAATGTGACACGCAGACATGTACATATAATGTGACACGCAGACAGGTACATATAATGTGACACACAGATACATGTACATATAATGTGACACACAGAGGCATGTACATATAATGTGACACGCAGACATGTACATATAATGTGACACGCAGACATGTACATATAATGTGACACACAGACATGTACATATAATGTGACACAGAGACATGTACATATAATGTGACACACAGAGGCATGTACATATAATGTGACACAGAGACATGTACATATAATGTGACACACAGAGGCATGTACATATAATGTGACACACAGACATGTACATATAAAGTGACACACAGATACATGTACATATAATGTGACACAGAGACATGTACATATAATGTGACACACAGAGGCATGTACATATAATGTGACACACAGACATGTACATATAAAGTGACACACAGATACATGTACATATAATGTGACACAGAGACATGTACATATAATGTGACACACAGAGGCATGTACATATAAAGTGACACACAGATACATGTACATATAATGTGACACACAGAGGCATGTACATATAAAGTGACACACAGACATGTACATATGTTGTGACACACAGACATGTACATAAAATGTGACACGCAGACATGTACATATAATGTGACACACAGATACATGTACATATAATGTGACACGCAGACAGGTACATATAAAGTGACACACAGACATGTACATATGTTGTGACACACAGACATGTACATAAAATGTGACACGCAGACATGTACATATAATGTGACACACAGATACATGTACATATAATGTGACACACAGATACATGTACATATAATGTGACACGCAGACATGTACATATAATGTGACACACAGATACATGTACATATAATGTGACACGTAGACATGTACATATAATGTGACACACAGACATGTACATATAATAATGTGACACGCAGACATGTACATATAATGTGAAACACAGACATGTACATATAATGTG